>CM022701.1:28574874-29112374 GCA_012295165.1 Asparagus setaceus
CTCATCTATGACATGATGCTTTTATCTGTGAAAATAGGCTTAAGGAAGTCCCATGGTAATGTACGTGACTAGATTCAACTGTAAATATAATACAAATTTAAGGTAAAGGTATTGTTATCTGTAATTTCATCCTCTTTTCCCTCACATCTCCTCCAATCAGCGAGGTTACGAATTTTGTTAGATTTTCTTGTCATGACCTTCTAGGAGAATAAAGTTGTAATCCAGTTTAATGTACCAGGTACGTATAATATTGCTGTTTTATCCATGCCACAGGTCCATACATTTTCTGTTTTATTCAATAAAAATAGCATCTTTATGGAGCACGTTGAGATATAATACGAATATGCAATAATTGACTCACACACAAACACCAGCAAAGTTTGTTTAGCTCCCCTTTCCCCTTAAACTCTATATAAATTGCCTTTTATAATTATCATTTCTAGTACCAGGATCTTGAGGTTTCAAGAAATGGCAATCAAACCTGTGATATTTTTCATGATGGCTCTGCGCTTCATATCATCAACATTGACCGTTGCTCAGATTAAGAGGGTGTTTGGCTGTTCGAAAGTGAATTGAAATTATGTAAGTTAATTTTTTGCAAATAACTTTCACATCCACATCAGCATGTAAGTGGAATACAATGTTTGTTTGAAAAAACGAATTTATTATTGAAAGTGCAATGTAAAGATGACATGTCAAAATTAGATCAATTAGTAATTATAATTAAAATCATTTAATTAAAATTGGTTACTATTTTCGTCACTTTCACGTGACTTTATCACTTTTTTAGAGGAAGTCAAAATTGCATTAAATCCTATGTGGCAACTTTCTTGCATTTCACTTTCATAACCACTTGCATGCAAACAAACACATAAAATATTAAAAAGAAAGTCACTTTCTCACTTTCATCTTTCACTTGCATGTAAACAAACACCCCTAAGGCATTGTGATCATGGATGCATGTGGTTGCCTTCGATCATACTGAGAAACATGTGTATCAAATCACGCAATAGTGAATATGATACATGTACCAGTTTCTACTTATAAATACACAAAATATGTTGGATTCAAATCCAATATATGGGCTAATATATTAAATAAATGTGTATTATGTGCTATCAATTAATGTTAGCCCATTAAAGTGATCTAATTTAGGGTTTAGGCTTTTAATGCATAATTAAAGTATGGATCTCCTATGTGTAGAGAGCAAAATATAATTGTTAATTCTATGATGGGCTGAATAGAATTGTTAATTCTATGGGTCTCCTATGTGTAGAATTTCTTTTTGATTTCCCATCTTCAGAAGGATTAGGGTTTATCTAAGGAGAATATATACGTACAAGATTTGGAAGATCTACATCTCAAAATTCAAGAATCACATCCTAGTCCATGGATTCAGATATGGTTCCGCATCTTCTTAATTATCTCAATAGTTTGACATGAACAATCATTGGGATTGATTAGGTTTTATTTATTAAAGCAAAAGTTTTCTTTTGGATCTAACAGAATATGCTTTTCTTTATCTTCTTTTTACGTGAACTGTGTTTGGAAAATCGAGTTTGCACAATAACTCGATGATGGTGGCAAGTAATTTTGATATGTTCAGGGAATAAACTTCCAATGTAGTACTAATCTTTCTGAAACAACAACCGAAATGTGAGTGTACTACAAATAGCGTGGTAGATAGAGTGTACAAACTACACACCGTGGCAAAGTATCTGAAATGGGTAAATAAAAAAATTTGCAATTGAGTACCTCAAATTCTAATGTTTGTTTGAAACTAGTCCCTTGGTTGAGATTACCTCTTACCTCAGAAATATTCCATGAAAGATGATAGAATCACTCTTTGTTGAGCCCAAGCTTCTTAAGTTTAGAATGTTGGAATGTTTAATGGGGTTTTTATTATTTTTGCATCTTTTTTATGGGGTTTAACAAGTCAAAAAGCAGTCTTTAAACTAGTTCTTTGTTCGACCATCCCTCTCTTGGTTTAAACCTAGTCTGGTTTACGATAAAATTGAGCAAGATTGAGTTTAGTACGGGTTGCCAAATTAAACGCACAATCTTCTAAGTATAAAGTAAAATACTAAGTATAATAGAAGAGTCATGTTATTCTTGTACTACTTATACACAAAGAAATTGGTCTATAGAAATCAAAATTTCTCTTTGTTGCAATACAAGTGTCTCTCCTTTTAGTGTCCACTAGCAGAACAGTAATACATCTTTTATAGTAATAATTACTAAGTATTAATTAGGTGAAATTTTAAGGCTAAATATCAGAAAACCCCTTAAATTTTGATGATTTATTAGATAACTCTTGTGAATTTCAAAATATCAGAAAACTCTCCTTAAATTTAGAGGTTATTAGAAAACCTCTTTTAACATTAAGTTTTTTTTCCCCAAGAAAATCCCCTAATAGCATGAACCATAACTTTCACTGCCAAAATATCCCTCCTGTGTAAATTTTTCCATCCGTGTGAAAATTACGGTCAAAGGGGGTTGGTTGCCGAAAAGAACCGTTATTATCTTAAAAAGTAGTCAAATTAGTATTTATTAATGAATAACTATAAAAGTAGGATTTATTATGGATCTGAAATTATAAGAAGATATTTTAAGTGTGATGATTGTTTTAAGTGACGAGGAGAAAGAGTTAATTAAAAATGGTCAAATTGGTATTAATTAAATGATTAGTTTAATTGGGTTGTTATTTTATGTTAAAACCTATGTCTTTGCTAAGCCTATATTAGACCCCTAAATCTTCATATTCCAAATCAGGCCATCAAATCTTCATATTCGTTCAAAATAGGGTTTTATCTAAAACAATTTTACATGTTTAGGGTCTTATTTATAACAACTTAATAGATCTATGGGTTTAGTTTAGTAACATGAAGATTTGTGGATGGAACTTAGAATTAGCAAAAGCTGATGTATGAAATAACAAAAACCCAATAAACCATTCCTTCTCGGATCTTCAATCCATTAAAATAACAATTTAATTTAATCAAAATATAGAGTAAAAGCATGTTCAGATTCAACAAAGCCCCAGTCTCAGATCTCTTATACAACAGGGCGAGCCCCTCAGATCTTGATTCTGGTAACGGTCTATAACCTCAGTCTCTATATTTTCTCTCAATAACGTCTTCTTTTTTTCTTGATTTCCCGTAATTTTTGATAGATTACTGGATTTTAGGAAGAGACCACCGAGTTTATTGGAGGAGATAACATCTGGGTTTCTTCCAAAAATGCAAAATTCCAAGCCAAGGTATTCAATGTTGTCGCCTTTTTTTATTTTTTATTTTTTATTTGATACAAAATCAAGTTATTTGCAACTGGGTTTTTGATCCAGAATCTATGTCATGTGGTTTCATAATGGGTATGATTTGATGGGTCTCTGTTATTTACTCTTGGGTTTGGTTTTATAATTAAGTTGTGTGATTTTTGTTCATTATTTGATGTTATTAAGATCTGGGCATGCTGAAATGCCAGCAAAAGGATCTCATTTATCACCAAGATTGATGTCATCTAAATCAGTTAGGGGATTGAACTTTCCCATCGAGTCTCCGGATTCCAAAGCAGCTAAGATGTCTGATAAAAAGCATACAAGCAAGCATTCTTCATTAACAGAGGTAAATTTTTGTTTTTATTTTTCCAAGAAACTCGGATCTTTTCGATTAAGGAAGGTGTTTCTTATGTGGGCTTTGTCTGATGGGAACCTTGTTTAGAAGCAAAACAGTAGAGGTTCGGAGATGCAACTGCATCATCTTCAAGAGGAGCTGAGGAGGGCGAGGGATGAGAGAACGAAAGCTCTCGAAGACCTCGAAGAGTTGAGAAGCAATAGGAAGATGTTGGCTTTTAGCAATAAGGAAGAATTGGAGGTTTTGGAGAAGAAGGTGGAGAAGGCAAGGGAATCAGAAATGAAGATGCTAGAATCTTTGACCTCGCAAACTAAACAACTCGAGCAGACAAAGATATTACTCGAAGAGGCCAAGTTAGAGATAAATTCACTTCAAGATAAGATCAAAAGCTTAGAGGGGAGTTCCTTTCGCAATAATCTTGAGAATGGAGGGAGACGGCGATATCCTTTAGATATGATTCAAGCACAGGAGGAGATCGCAGTCCTTAGGAATGAGCTCAAGTTAGCTACGCAAGCAGAAGAGAAGAGCAAGAAGGCGATGGATGATTTGGCTCTTGCACTCAAAGAAGTTACTACTGAGGCCAGTCAAGTGAAGGCAAAACTCTCTAACGCCCAATCTGAGGTAGAGAAGGCGAAATTAGAAGCTGAGCAATCTAAATCTTTAGTTAAGATATTAGATGAGAAACTGAGATCATCAGTGGAAGAATCTGAAAGATTGAGGATGGATGCAGAGCACTATGCTACTGAATGGAAGGAAAAAGAGAGTCAAATTATGAATTTGATGAAGGTCACTGAAGAGGAGAGCACCAAACTGAAGCTAGAGAACAAGAAGTTGATTGAGTCGCTTGGGGAGTCAAGGGAAGAGACTTCTAAGCTCCGGGACATACTAAAACAAGCAGTGAATGAAGCTACTGGGGTTAAAGAAGCCCTAGAGATTGCTAGAAAAGAGAATTCCCAACTCAAGGAATTATTGTCAGAGAAGGAGAATTCCTTGCAAAGCATCAAACAAGAATACCAGTGCCTTAAAGTCAGTGAAGCCACGGCAGTTGATAGTGTAAAGGAGTTAAAGGGATTTCTCGCTGCAACTCCATTTATGGATTCCACAAGCAAACCTTCAAAAAGCTCAAGGCATTCTGTTGGTGTAGATGAGCCATCAACGGAGCAAAACAAACAGTTATTTCCTTCACTTAGTAATGTATCTGATTCTATAGTTCCTTCATCTATATACACTGAAGATAGCAAATCATCGAGTGCCATAGATTTCAATCATATTTCTGGGGCTCGTATTTCTGGGGCTCAGTCAAACAGAATAGATTATCTTAATGGTTCGCCTACGATAAAGAAGAAGAGGAAGAATGTGCTGAAAAGATTTGGGGAAATGCTGGGTAGGAGGAGCTTCCATAAGTAGAGTTCAGTTCAATTATTGAGAGCCTTACAGGATTAGTGCTTGCTCTGTAAAAGTCAGGTTCTGTCTTACCCTACTCCTTTCTTTGTGACTAAACACAAAAAATTGCAATATATATATATACAAATAGAATGGTGCATCTTTCTGCTGCTGAGAATTCAATAACTGCCAGCATATCTTTATGTCCTCTCTTTATGGCTGTTTTCCTTTGTCTAGACGAATATTGGAAATTTAGCTTATAGTTTCAATGAAACAAGCTGGATGCTAAATAAGAAAGGTTTCTAGGCCATATACACAAGGAAAGGAGGGAAAGTCTTCACAAGTGGAATTCATTTTTCAAATTGTGAAATTATGTTTCTTATGTCGTGTGCTTGATTTTGTTGATTCGTTTACTTGTATTAGACACATAGTTAATTTAAAAAAAAGGATAGCTTGCAACAGCACCTTATTATTGTTTTTAGAAATTTGCATGGCGAGTGGATAATGAAATCTGTCTGAAGCTTTCCTCAACTATACTGTACCCGTCGTACCTTCTTTGCTTACCGAAGATATGAGGTTGTTTTCTCTCTTTTCTTTGTGAATGCTCTCCTAATTATAGGCAAGGTTTGGAGTATATAAATCTTCAGTTTTACGAGCCCTATGTTAACCGTTAGATAGATTTCTCAATTTATTAACCTACCTTGATACCTTTTTATGGTTCCAAACAAGTATGCGGCACTAAAACTGATATAGTCATATTGGTACTGATATAACGGAATATCAACAAAATGGAGAAAATTTTGAAAAGATGGGGTATGCATCAAGAATAAAATTCTACATGAGTCCGTGTTAAACATTATTTATCCAATAGCATCAATTTTAAGGCAGATCGTAATGGATAAAAAACACAACAATCCAGACATTATAAAGCATTCTCTTTTAATAACAACTAAACCCCAAAGGTATCGAATCGAATTGGGTCCATATCTTACTTAAAGAGATACTTTTATCTTTTCTACTAGAAGTTGGCCACATGATCCATTTTTGCTTCTCATGATATAATGTCTTCTCTTTCAGGAGTATGTTGAGATAAGCAGTACAAGTGATATAGTCAATTGTCTTTCTCTTGATGAGATCTGCAGCGCGAATATTTCTATTGTAATGCTGTTTGATGTCTAAAGGGCCTATCAGTTATATTGTTATGACTCTTATGTACTCTTCTTGCATTTCTTTTTGTATGTGCCACGCCTGTGATTCTTTGCTTGAAGCTTATGAAATTAGTTAGGAAGTTAATTACAGGAAAGCCTTAAGCTGTTTTAAATGAAATTGGGACAAACTTGACAGAGTTGACCCTCAAGAATATTTTTCATGCAGGACTTACGACTAGTTTTCTCCGCAGGCACAGTTGCTTCTTAATCATTTCATATGCAGGTCAATAAACATCACAAACGTAAGGATTTATTTGTTTTCTACTACAAAGATTTGGTTGTTGGGCAGAGCATAAACCTAATACCGAAGGCTTTTTCATGACTTTCTTAGTGTAATTTGAACTCTTCAAATTTATCATTAGGGTTTGGTAAATGATTACAGCAATATTTTACGAAAGGTTAAGTTGGATGTTGTCAAATAAATGGAGTTCTGAGGACAATTTCCAGATTGGAAGAGCATTGTTGAATTGAAGGGTGATGGGATTATGACCTGGTTTGTGAGATAGTGGAACTTGAGAGGCTTATGGGATGATGAAGACTTCAAGTACAAGGTGATTTATTATATAGCTTCATGTTTTAGTGATGGAAATGAAGAATACGGACAGATCCAAACTCAAATCCCTCTCTACACACACAGACTCTAGGGGGGAAAAACATGTACATCGGTGTACACGGACCAAGGAATTAAAAAATATATTTTTTAATATACTTTTACAGACTAGTAAAATTATATACAATCAATAAATTACCTTCTATATGACTTTTAATATCAAATTTTGTTTTCCATTATGCAGCAAACTACTTATGAGCTAGTGTGAATCCTTTTAGGGAAATGAATTGCTATTCATGGTACATGTTAAGAGTAAATTAGCAAAACTTAGAACTGAAGCACTAAGTCCTATTGATATTAGCAATTTACTTAGAATAGAAAGGCCATATTTTGTTTTCTTCTTATATTATGGTTAGTTGTTACGTTACACACTTAAAAGAATCTAAATTACACCATGTTGCGAGTGATTATTAGCGTAAAGATGTGCGACATATTCTTTGTGGTTCCAGCAACTTATTTCCAAACAACCACCAACATTGTTTGTCTAAACTCCCCTATGTCCCTTGAACTCTGTATAAATTGGCCTGGGAATTATCATTCCTTGGACAAAGAACTTGAGAGATTTCAAGAAATGGAATGTAAACATGTTGCCTTTTTCCTGAAGTTTCTTCTCTTCACGTCATCAGCATGGGCAATTCGCGGATGCAAGGGGTGTAGAGGTAGGACATGACTCGTGCATTGCGTGCGAGTATGCTCTGAGGCATTGCCATCAGAGTTGCGTCTTGCTGCCATTTAGCATACTAAAGAGGCTGTGCAGCAACTCGTGGGATAGTGGGTATCATAGATGTATCAGTATCTACCTATAAATTCATGGGACATGTTTTCCAGTTGTTGTGTCTTTGTATGGGCATGTGGATATTTTGGGGAAATGGTACTGTACTGTTAAGTCAAAATTATAGCATAATAACTGGTGTCGATGTCAATTATTATGATTTTGTGTTATATATGTGACTTGTTAGTGGATCATGCAGCGATATTCTTTGTTGGACGCATGCTAATAATCTTCGTTTCCTTTTTTTCCCCTTCAACATCAGGACTGCCAGAGTACCAACCTACATGTGAACGGAGTTTGAATTTGGAAACAGAAGCGTTAATTGTGGATGGACCCTTGAAGCACGGCTCAATTGTGGATCGCAAAGAAAGAGTATTTATACACTATGTCTATATAAACATTCTAGAGTACTTTCTCTTAAACCTAAAACATCATGTTCGTAGGATTACTCAATTTTAAAAGAAAAACAAAGAGACTTTTTGGCTATGTCTAGAGGCCCCAAGGTATCGTAGCACGAGTCAACGAGGATCTCATTTGTAATAATAGTTTTTTTTATTCAACTTAAATACAATTTTACTATTAAGAGAATGGGGGGTTGCACAGGCGGATTGTCTAGAGTTGGATTGGGATATAAGCCATTCTAGCCACATGCGCGCGGGGGCTCACGCGCGCTATGGCAACGACACATGTCGCGTGAGCTCCTAGCGCGTTTGTGGCTAGACCCCCTCTTGGGATGTATATGTTGCAATGGGAGTTGTTTTCTAAACCCCTTTTGTAGCTCAAAAATGTTGCAGTTATTACTTACATTCAAATTTGTGAAAGTCTACCAACTGCAACTACAGTTCTGTTTGTAATTGTAGCTACAGCTACAGTTATTAGTTTCAATGAAATAAACAATTATAATTGATCCAAAGTACCTCAAATGCATGGATATATAATATTATTTCATTATAGCGAACCACACAATCCGTCTGAGGTTTGACTCGGCGACAACAAAAACCTAGCACATAAAATCCCATAGCTGTTATTTGAAATGGAACTAATGAATGAAACTATTAGTATAAAATTATAACCCTCAATTTTCATCACATCTATAAAGTTTTAATGCAGTGGGACAATAATTTATAAGTGGATTTATAATAATAAAAAAATTGATACCACTGACTCTTGAGTATAGATTTGTATCCATTAACGTCTCGTTTGGCAAAGGTTATTTGCCAAAAACCATTTTTGAGATAAGATTCTTCGAGTGCCTTATTCTCAAGGGAAATGATTTGCAGTATATTTTCTTCCGCGTCAGAATGGGATAGGGATTGAAACAGAAATGATGGGCTTCAAGACAAAAAAAAAGGTTTGTTAGTGGTATTGTCGGCTTGTAGGCCTAAGAAAGAGCATCAAGAAAAGAACAAAACATGATGATGATCCGAGTGAAATTTTAAAATGTAGGGTATCTAAAATTTCAAACTTATTTCAAGTACATATCAAATTTCGCTTGATTAACAAATATCCTGTCCATATCATCCTTTTGGTCTCTTCACTTTTTAAAAAAAAAATCTTAGAATTAAATTGCTCATTTCTTGTTTGAGCACTATTTTTAACATATTTGAAAAGGCTAAATTATCATATTAGTACTTTCGTACACCTCTACTATTAGTTTGGTATTTTTTTCAAGCTCGGCGACGCTTTGACATTTTTTCTAAGCTAAATGTACAATTAGATTAAAGACTTTGCCGCCAAAGGAAAAAAAAAAAATGAAACCTCTTTTTTCCTAGCAATTTTTGGCCTCTCAAGCTTTCTATTCACTATATTTCGAGATAATATCATGCTCTTCCTTTTGGTGTCCAAAAATTTATTTTCTTGTAGTGGACTCGACATTCTTGCATAAGCTTGGGCATAATTAATATCCTTATACCAATTTGCCAAATAATCTTCTAGCACTTCCTTCATGAATATTAGATAGCACTAATAGCATCAATTGAGGTTTTTTTTTCTTTTCTGCAGTCTAATTGCACATTTGGCTCAGAAAAATACCAAAATGTTGTCGGAGCTAGAAAAAAAATACCAAACTGGTAAGAGCGGTGTACAAAAAATCCACTCTGATAATTTACCCCATACGGAAAAAAACAAACAACAAATCACTTGACCAAAACCAAACCATTACTATCAAGCATGCAATGGAGGGAATTTCCATGATATTTCTTCTTGTTTGATCTATGCTTAATACTAATAACACCATTATACATTTCTTAATAAAAAAGTTAGATTTTCTTTGATATACCTTTCGAGACGACTAATATAAATTATAAGCTAAATGACAATAACCATCTATTTTTTCATTTGTTTTGTTTGGTTCGTTATTAATTAGAATCCATGTTAAAATAACTTATGTTAACTGACTAATGATTGAGTCTCATATATGTACATACCAAAAGAGCCTTTTTTTTTTTTTTTTTGGTTTGACTACAAAACGCCTTGTCTTTTACTAACCAAAGACCCTGATGGTAATAGGCAAGGTTGCTTGAACTTATTCTACAGTACAAAGGAGGGGTCTTTGATAGTAAAGACCTAGGATAATTAGGATTTTTTATGATTAATTTAAGGTACTTCAAACAAATGATGACATGTTTGTTGCATAATCCAAGAGGATGTTTTTCCTAGTGTTTGTTTCTTACAGTTGGTAGTTAGCCATGCGTACTGTGACCTTAAAGGAGATCCAATTTGCTGTTAAACCGCAGCATCCTTAAAGATTTGACTCAATGGTCTCTTCAATGCTATCATTGACATGGAAGTAAGCCTAGATTTTCATTAATAACTAGGGTAGATTGAGGTAGATGAGATAGCATGGAAGTTCATGGTGTTGTCTTCGATCTATTCATAAATAAAGCATTCGAAATTTTTTTTTATGGGTGTATAATATACTAATATGTGATTGTACTCCCAAGAAACTATATATTGGATAGTTGGTGCATTAAGTGCACGGAATCTTTAGATCAATTTATAGTTCTCAAAGGGTGTGTTTGGCAAATTCTAAAAATTTAGTCATAATTAATCCTACTTTGACGAGAAACAAACCAGGGGATGGACCGGAATAAAATTGATTTTTTTTTTATTTTTTGACCGGAATAAAATTGGTTTAATGGCTAAATTTTGACCTAAAAAGTAGGTCAGGAATAAAGTCGGTTTAAAAGCTAAAATTTGGCTCAAAATGAAATTTTTGCATGATATATGTATTTTATTTTCCTATTTTTCTCTTTGTATTTTAACCAGAACACCATATTTGAATTTGATTATATCGAAAATGATATGAAACAAGAAAAGTAATAAAAAATGGATGGCTGAGTTATTCTTTTTTCTGACACATTGCTGCTGTTAAACGGAATAACTTATCTAAGCTTGTGTTGATTTTCTTTTTCTCCCAAGAAAAAAAAATTCAAAACTGCGCCTGTGAGTGGTTAGGGTTGGACCTGGTATACGATTTTGGATTAAAGTTCTAGAAATTTATCAAATCAACAACTACTTCCCAAAGTATGACTTGTCCTATCTTTATACATATGAGAGAAGGATCCATATATGTAATTCTACTTGAATACAGGTCCAATTGGATTTGAATTTGGTTGGTACTTATACCATCTTAAAGGTTTTTCTTCATACCTTCGAAGTTGTAGTGCAACATCAAGGACATTAAGTAAGGGCCATAACATGGAAAACAAATTAAATATGGTATGGTAGATTATGCATATTGTAAATTTACTTTCTTTTTCCATAACAATATATGCATTGAATTAGATTACTCATACTTTAGTATAAGACCTATTTTGGCAAGGGGTTAAGAGAAGAATTAAAGGGTTTAACCCCGCCTCCAAAGCGGTTAATGTGCTCAAGAGTTAACAAACCCTCTCCAAGGGTTAAAGTTAGTTAACCCCTCATTTAGAGCGCCAATAGATCAACTTGAGGAGGCGGGTTAAGTTTTATTATCTCTGGAGGTAAAGAATGAAACTTTTGAAAAGAATAGTTTAATAGCCAATTTTAGGATGTTTATGGCAACGAACCTTCTTTAACTCTTTTTAACATAAAAAAACTTAACCATCTATCCAATTCAAACGGAATTAAATTATTTTTGACTTCTCATGAAGGGTTCACTAAGTTAATATTTCTTCTTAACCCTTCTCTCTTAACCCCTTATCAAACGACGAACGATTACTAAGTTGGAAAACCATGTACACAAAACTCTACCTCTCATAACTGTAATGACAAATATATCTTATTAATTTTGGTCGAGTTTATTTCTAATTGGTTCTTTTTTTCTTTTTCTTTTTTGCATTATTATTTCACTGTCTTCTTGCTATATTTTAATACATAAAGATTATTGTCCTACTCAATGTATTACAATTTTATTTGTTTGTCATGTCACATTTTGCTAACCATGGTATATATACCTAATCCCACTTATCCACTAGAACAAATATGCACCCTTCACAATAATCAAAATATGTCACTTATTTTTTTCTTAAAAGAGTAGACATTCCTTTTTCTCCTTTTGTCATCCTAAATCTCCAACTTGTTATTAAATTCAATTTACGACCACACATATATACGCATTAGAATTCTTGTATAAATACTCCAAGCTTATCTCTTCCTCCTTTTATCCTTTTCGCACCTTCTTTGAAACTTCACAACCTCCTCAATACGCAATTTTGATGACCACATCAAACTCATTAATGATCTTCACCATCACTTGAAATTATATTTAATATTCCTCCATCTTATTTATTTATATGGAGGAGCTCAAGAAGGGACCAGAGCATTAACTAGCCCATGTGTCGGTTGGAGATATCTAATCTTCCCAAATTACTATTGCCCACTTGCATTCATTGATTTCCTAAGTATTTGTTCTTGAGGTAAAATGAAACTCCTTTGTCTTTAAACTTCTTCCTTATTTTCTTTTTCTTTTTCTTTGATTTAGTTGATATATTGTGTATGTTTTGTTTCAGAGTATTACTATATTGGATTGAATTGAATCATGGCAACTTGTAATACTATACAAGCTCGGGTTGGACGCGAGAAGCAGAGATATGAAGACAAATTTAGGCTAGTTGCAGGGTATTATGCTCGGTCTTCTGTCTTTGGTTTCCTCTATTTTTTTTTTTTCTTTCTTTTTTTCCCACCCTTCTTCTTCTATGTGCAATGTTGAATGTTTTATGAAGAATAGGATGGAGATAGATTAAACATGAATTAGTTTACTTATAAATTATCTATTGTTTTCGTCTTTCAATATCTTATGGTTTCCGTTTATTCTCCTAGATTAATTCTCACCTGGTTTACCTAATGATCTTATCAGGTGCATCCCTTATAGACTAAAAAATGATGTTAAGGAGAGACGCAATGGAGCATTTTATGATGAATTGGAAGTCCTCATGATTTCGACACCAAATCGGCAGGATCTTGTCTTCCCAAAGGTAACAAATACTTCATGTTAGTTTCCTATATTTTCTCTAATAACTTTAGTACAAACATTGAATCTGATGAATAATTTGGTTATCAGGGTGGATGGGAGAATGATGAGAGTGTACATGAAGCAGCAACCCGCGAAGCTCTGGAGGAAGCCGGAGTGAGAGGGAATATCAATGTAAGCATGCAAAAACAACAATTTCTTTCGCTTGAATGTCTATATATATAAATAGTGAAATATGTTGACTAAATACGGTCACATAATGAATAGGTCATATGTTTTGTATTTATGCAGAAAAAGGAGCTGGGGATGTGGGAGTTCAGAAGCAAGAGTAAACAAAATAGTTGCAGCCAGGAGGGAGGTTGCAGAGGTTATATGTTCGCATTGGAGGTCACCGAAGAACTTGAGTCTTGGCCGGAGAAGGATACACACCATCGGCGATGGGTACAAATTAAATATGGTATGGTAGATTATGCATATTGTAAATTTACTTTCTTTTCCATAACAATATATGCATTGAATTAGATTACTCATACTTTAGTATAAGACCTATTTTGGCAAGGGGTTAAGAGAAGAATTAAAGGGTTTAACCTCAGCCTCCAAACGGGTTAATGTGCTCAAAGTTAACAAACCCCTCCAAGGGTTAAAGTTAGTTAACCCCTCATTTAGAGCGGCCAATAGATCAACTTGAGGGAGGGTTAAGTTTTATTATCTCGAGGTAAAGAATGAAACTTTTGAAAAGAATAGTTTAATAGCCAATTTTAGGATGTTTATGGCAACGAACCTTCTTTAACTCTTTTTAACATAAAAACTTAACCATCTATCCAATTCAAACGAATTAAATTATTTTGACTTCTCATGAAGGGTTCACTAAGTTAATATTTCTTCTTAACCCTTCTCTCTTATCAAACGATCTAACGACATTAAGTTGGAAAACCATGTACACAAACTCTACCTCTCATAACTGTAATGACAAATATATCTTATTAATTTTGGTCGAATTATTTCTAATTGGTTCTTTTTTTTTTTTTTCTTTTTTGCATTATTATTTCACTGTCTTCTTGCTATATTTTAATACATAAAGATTATTGTCCTACTCAATGTATTACAATTTTATTTGTTTGTCATGTCACATTTTGCTAACCATGGTATATATACCTAATCCCACTTATCCACTAGAACAAATATGCACCCTTCACAATAATCAAAATATGTCACTTATTTTTTTCTTAAAAGAGTAGACATTCCTTTTTCTCCTTTTGCCATCCTAAATCTCCAACTTGTTATTAAATTCAATTTACGACCACACATATATACGCATTAGAATTCTTGTATAAATACTCCAAGCTTATCTCTTCCTCCCTTTTTATCCTTTTCGCACCTTCTTTGAAACTTCACAACCTCCTCAATACGCAATTTTGATGACCACATCAAACTCATTAATGATCTTCACCATCACTTGAAATTATATTTAATATTCCTCCATCTTATTTATTTATATGGAGGAGCTCAAGAAGGGACCAGAGCATTAACTAGCCCATGTGTCGGTTGGAGATATCTAATCTTCCCAAATTACTATTGCCCACTTGCATTCATTGATTTCCTAAGTATTTGTTCTTGAGGTAAAATGAAACTCCTTTGTCTTTAAACTTCTTCCTTATTTTCTTTTTCTTTTTGCATTATTATTTCACTGTCTTCTTGCTATATTTTAATACATAAAGATTATTGTCCTACTCAATGTATTACAATTTTATTTGTTTGTCATGTCACATTTTGCTAACCATGGTATATATACCTAATCCCACTTATCCACTAGAACAAATATGCACCCTTCACAATAATCAAAATATGTCACTTATTTTTTTCTTAAAAGAGTAGACATTCCTTTTTCTCCTTTTGTCATCCTAAATCTCCAACTTGTTATTAAATTCAATTTACGACCACACATATATACGCATTAGAATTCTTGTATAAATACTCCAAGCTTATCTCTTCCTCCCTTTTTATCCTTTTCGCACCTTCTTTGAAACTTCACAACCTCCTCAATACGCAATTTTGATGACCACATCAAACTCATTAATGATCTTCACCATCACTTGAAATTATATTTAATATTCCTCCATCTTATTTATTTATATGGAGGAGCTCAAGAAGGGACCAGAGCATTAACTAGCCCATGTGTCGGTTGGAGATATCTAATCTTCCCAAATTACTATTGCCCACTTGCATTCATTGATTTCCTAAGTATTTGTTCTTGAGGTAAAATGAAACTCCTTTGTCTTTAAACTTCTTCCTTATTTTCTTTTTCTCCCAAGAAAAAAAAATTCAAAACTGCGCCTGTGAGTGGTTAGGGTTGGACCTGGTATACGATTTTGGATTAAAGTTCTAGAAATTTATCAAATCAACAACTACTTCCCAAAGTATGACTTGTCCTATCTTTATACATATGAGAGAAGGATCCATATATGTAATTCTACTTGAATACAGGTCCAATTGGATTTGAATTTGGTTGGTACTTATACCATCTTAAAGGTTTTTCTTCATACCTTCGAAGTTGTAGTGCAACATCAAGGACATTAAGAAGTAAGGGCCATAACATGGAAAACAAATTAGGGCCATAACATGGAAAACAAATTAAATATGGTATGGTAGATTATGCATATTGTAAATTTACTTTCTTTTTCCATAACAATATATGCATTGAATTAGATTACTCATACTTTAGTATAAGACCTATTTTGGCAAGGGGTTAAGAGAAGAATTAAAAGGGTTTAACCCCTGCCTCCAAACGGGTTAATGTGCTCAAAGAGTTAACAAACCCTCTCCAAGGGTTAAAGTTAGTTAACCCCTCATTTAGAGCGGCCAATAGATCAACTTGAGGAGGTGGGTTAAGTTTTATTATCTCTGGAGGTAAAGAATGAAACTTTTGAAAAGAATAGTTTAATAGCCAATTTTAGGATGTTTATGGCAACGAACCTTCTTTAACTCTT
The DNA here is from genome assembly GCA_012295165.1 of Asparagus setaceus. Taxonomy (NCBI): domain Eukaryota; kingdom Viridiplantae; phylum Streptophyta; class Magnoliopsida; order Asparagales; family Asparagaceae; genus Asparagus; species Asparagus setaceus. Next base: position 28,590,919 of record CM022701.1, read on the forward strand.
TTTAACATAAAAAAACTTAACCATCTATCCAATTCAAACGGAATTAAATTATTTTTGACTTCTCATGAAGGGTTCACTAAGTTAATACTTCTCCTTAACCCTTCTCTCTTAACCCCTTATCAAACGACGAACGATTACTAAGTTGGAAAACCATGTACACAAAACTCTACCTCTCATAACTGTAATGACAAATATATCTTATTAATTTTGGTCGAGTTTATTTCTAATTGGTTCTTTTTTTTTTTTCTTTTTGCATTATTATTTCACTGTCTTCTTGCTATATTTTAATACATAAAGATTATTGTCCTACTCAATGTATTACAATTTTATTTGTTTGTCATGTCACATTTTGCTAACCATGGTATATATACCTAATCCCACTTATCCACTAGAACAAATATGCACCCTTCACAATAATCAAAATATGTCACTTATTTTTTTCTTAAAAGAGTAGACATTCCTTTTTCTCCTTTTGTCATCCTAAATCTCCAACTTGTTATTAAATTCAATTTACGACCACACATATATACGCATTAGAATTCTTGTATAAATACTCCAAGCTTATCTCTTCCTCCCTTTTTATCCTTTTCGCACCTTCTTTGAAACTTCACAACCTCCTCAATACGCAATTTTGATGACCACATCAAACTCATTAATGATCTTCACCATCACTTGAATGTCTATATATATAAATAGTGAAATATGTTGACTAAATACGGTCACATAATGAATAGGTCATATGTTTTGTATTTATGCAGAAAAAGGAGCTGGGGATGTGGGAGTTCAGAAGCAAGAGTAAACAAAATAGTTGCAGCCAGGAGGGAGGTTGCAGAGGTTATATGTTCGCATTGGAGGTCACCGAAGAACTTGAGTCTTGGCCGGAGAAGGATACACACCATCGGCGATGGGTATGTCATCAGATTCTCTTCACCAGAATTAGAGGGGAAAAAAAATCTTCTTGTCGGTTGACATTGGAGAGGAATATTGATGCATTTATACTTATTACAGTCTACCCGTAGAAAGTTATGAGAAATAAAAAAATACTGTGTTTAAAATTTCCTCTCATATCATGATAGATGGAGTTTGGATAAGAAATAGTGAAACTGAAAAACAAATTATATCAGCTAAGCTGGGACTTGATATATAGACAGAACATATGGAAGAATAATATGATTATAAGCAGTGAGCTCTTAACAAGCCAGATAATAATCAGTTCCAATATATTTGGCGCGCTATTAAAACAGGAGATTAGTGAACAGGAATAACACTTTGATTGCCACAATATAGAGAGATACTAACAGTCATGTTAATTAAAGATTATAGAACTGAAAACTAGAAAATTGATAGCTATGTTTAAAGTAAAATATTATATTTACCACTCTCAAAATCTTTAAAGATATGTGACTCACTACAAAGAAAGACAACCTTAATTTCCTTGACCATTTCAATAAGAAAGTACAATAATTAGGATAAAAATTGAACTCAAAACATTCGTTTTAAAAGAAAAGGTCTGAATCTGTCACTTGTTGATAGTAAAATCAGTAAACTGAAACTTATCCGTTTGAACAGGTTAGCATCAGCGAAGCACGGAGCTATGTAGATATGACTGGATGCAAGAAGCACTCAATGCCTTTCTTCAAAGACTTCAACCAGCAGTGAAGCAAACATTGGCAATATTTCCTGCAATATCCGAGTCATTGCTGAGCGTTTGCGCTCCAAAGCCTTCTGAGATTGAGAGAACAGATAGTGCCATAATTCTCCATGTTATTTATTTATATGGAGGAGCTCAAGAAGGGACCAGAGCATTAACTAGCCCATGTGTCGGTTGGAGATATCTAATCTTCCCAAATTACTATTGCCCACTTGCATTCATTGATTTCCTAAGTATTTGTTCTTGAGGTAAAATGAAACTCCTTTGTCTTTAAACTTCTTCCTTATTTTCTTTTTCTTTTTCTTTGATTTAGTTGATATATTGTGTATGTTTTTGTTTCAGAGTATTACTATATTGGATTGAATTGAATCATGGCAACTTGTAATACTATACAAGCTCGGGTTGGACGCGAGAAGCAGAGATATGAAGACAAATTTAGGCTAGTTGCAGGGTATTATGCTCGGTCTTCTGTCTTTGGTTTCCTCTATTTTTTTTTTTTTTTTTTTCTTTTTTTTCCCACCCCTTCTTCTTCTATGTGCAATGTTGAATGTTTTATGAAGAATAGGATGGAGATAGATTAAACATGAATTAGTTTACTTATAAATTATCTATTGTTTTCGTCTTTCAATTTCTTATGGTTTCCGTTTATTCTCCTAGATTAATTCTCACCTGGTTTACCTAATGATCTTATCAGGTGCATCCCTTATAGACTAAAAAATGATGTTAAGGAGAGATGCAATGGAGCATTTTATGATGAATTGGAAGTCCTCATGATTTCGACACCAAATCGGCAGGATCTTGTCTTCCCAAAGGTAACAAATACTTCATGTTAGTTTCCTATATTTTCTCTAATAACTTTAGTACAAACATTGAATCTGATGAATAATTTGGTTATCAGGGTGGATGGGAGAATGATGAGACTGTACATGAAGCAGCAACCCGCGAAGCTCTGGAGGAAGCAGGAGTGAGAGGGAATATCAATGTAAGCATGCAAAAACAACAATTTCTTTCGCTTGAATGTCTATATATATAAATCGTGAAATATGTTGACTAAATACGGTCACATAATGAATAGGTCATATGTTTTGTATTTATGCAGGAAAAGGAGCTGGGGATGTGGGAGTTCAGAAGCAAGAGTAAACAAAATAGTTGCAGCCAGGAGGGAGGTTGCAGAGGTTATATGTTCGCATTGGAGGTCACCGAAGAACTTGAGTCTTGGCCGGAGAAGGATACACACCATCGGCGATGGGTATGTCATCAGATTCTCTTCACCAGAATTAGAGGGGAAAAAAAATCTTCTTGTCGGTTGACATTGGAGAGGAATATTGATGCATTTATACTTATTACAGTCTACCCGTAGAAAGTTATGAGAAATAAAAAAATACTGTGTTTAAAATTTCCTCTCATATCATGATAGATGGAGTTTGGATAAGAAATAGTGAAACTGAAAAACAAATTATATCAGCTAAGCTGGGACTTGATATATAGACAGAACATATGGAAGAATAATATGATTATAAGCAGTGAGCTCTTAACAAGCCAGATAATAATCAGTTCCAATATATTTGGCGCTATTAAAACAGGAGATTAGTGAACAGGAATAACACTTTGATTGCCACAATATAGAGAGATACTAACAGTCATGTTAATTAAAGATTATAGAACTGAAAACTAGAAAATTGATAGCTATGTTTAAAGTAAAATATTATATTTACCACTCTCAAAATCTTTAAAGATATGTGACTCACTACAAAGAAAGACAACCTTAATTTCCTTGACCATTTCAATAAGAAAGTACAATAATTAGGATAAAAAATTGAACTCAAAACATTCGTTTTAAAAGAAAAGGTCTGAATCTGTCACTTGTTGATAGTAAAATCAGTAAACTGAAACTTATCCGTTTGAACAGGTTAGCATCAGCGAAGCACGGGAGCTATGTAGATATGACTGGATGCAAGAAGCACTCAATGCCTTTCTTCAAAGACTTCAACCAGCAGTGAAGCAAACATTGGCAATATTTCCTGCAATATCCGAGTCATTGCTGAGCGTTTGCGCTCCAAAGCCTTCTGAGATTGAGAGAACAGATAGTGCCATAATTCTCCATGTTGATAATGGTTTAATGAAGTTTGTGGAATATCTAAGAAAAGAATGGAAGCATGAAATAGGAGATAATACTGCAATTGCTATGTCGACTGTTACAATCTTCTTCAACTGCAGCGAGAAAGTCAGTGTTTTGGTACAGAGACCTCTGATTGAGCAATCTACTGATGGTTGAAATTACGAGTATATGAAGATAGTTGAACTTTTGAAGTACTTAGCACTACTTATTTTCAAAAAAAAAAAAAAAAGGTGGGTTTATATGCATCCTCATCATATATTGCTCTAATATTATGGAGCATTTCCTCTCTCTATTTCGAACAAGTTTTCTTTTGCTTGGAGTAACCTATTGGAGTAAAAGAGAGTCTCGATCAGTTACGATCTTTTTATTGGACCGCGATATAACTATTCTTAATTATTCACCTTTGTAGTGAAGCATGGATGTTAAGTGTCACTTATCAAGTTCCGATCAGAACATGAGCAAACTATCCATAACTATCGACAGTAATGAATGTTTTCAACTTCGGAATCTTAAAATGAATTTGAATTGGATTCTTGGTTATTGATAGATTTAGGGTAAGATCACGAACCATTTGTATCCGCTAACATCTATCACATATAACTGTTGGAGTTTCTTAACAAATACTATAAATTTGAGGATCGAAGATACCTCCACATCCAATTTAAAGTTAGAAAAGTTCAGCAATAACGGGAGAGGAATAAAATCTTACTAATCAAATTTTGCCAAATAATCTCTTTAATTAGAATAACCAATAGATAATTAAACTAATTTTTATATTAGCTTCATTAAGTAAGTCATATGACTCACTGGAAAACTATGAGATTGGAATTGAATATCATTTCATGTTGCAATATCCAAACACCTTATCGTAACTGGGGACTCCGGTTAATTCACCCAGTGAACAATAAATTTGAGATTCATCTAATTTGTCTGTTAACACTTGAGTTCATGCTAACGGATCAACAAGCCAACCCTTACTTTATTAACTATATTATCATTAACAAACTACTTTTTCACCTAGATCAAGGTCAATGGAAAAAGAACAATTAGACTACCTGTATTCAAGCATTTTTTTAGTATAATTACAGATCTTATTCCGGGTACTGATGAAGTGCCATGATGCAATCTCACAAATGAAAAAATAAAGGCACAAATTCATGTCTTCATGTGTCTTCATGTGGGAAAAAAAAATGAAAACTATACATGCAATTTGTGGATTCAAAAAAAAAAAAAGGTTAGATAAGTTAGAATTGCAGCCTTCAAAGCTTGTGGAAGATACTTGAGCTATCAATCAAACAACACTCAAGCAAGCACAATTAACGCTCGTCATGATCTAAATTAAAAGAAATTCAAAACTTTGTTAGTTGATTTTGTTTGGAAATTGAGAGAATTGTATCTTCAACTCGAGCTCATGTCGACTCTTTCAAAGTTTTCAATGAGGCTTACCAAAGTTTCCAGTGAAAAAAAGAAAGAAATTTGAAGAGATTTTGTACATCTCAGCTTTGGAAATTATTAGTGTCCGATGAATCATGCCTCAAAAGAATACCTCTAGAAGCTAACGGGAATCAGGTTCAACAGGTCATTTTGCATGTGGTTGTCTTCCAAAAATGGTCACATGATCGTAACTATCATCATCAGCAGCAAACAAGATATCTTGAGGAACAAACTCCACTTTCTTGTGCTCAATTGCTGTTCGAGTCATCGAATTGACCTTCTTTGTCATGGTGCATGTGTTCCTAGGTGCTTCCTCTTTTATAGCATCATTTAGGTCTTGATGAGCTGAGATTGAGGAACCATAGTCTATATTACTTTTGCTTGGTTCCAAGTTATTAGATTTGTTATAAAAAAGATTTAAGTTCCACAACTTCCACTCTTGATTTTTGTTCTGATGAAGATCACTAAATGTGTCATAATTTGGGACAATATCTTTCACTTCTTTCAAGCTATTGATACTATCTAATTCTTCTATACCTCGCTATTGATACTATCTAATTCTTCTATACCTCGTTGTGCTACTGTTATGGCTTCTTATTTCATCCCTGTGGAAGTATTAGTAGCTACAGTAACATGGATATGAGGATTTGAACCTTAGAATATAATGCTTGAGGAGCTAGTTATTAGTGAAGATGGTAAGTTCAACAACTAATATAATGAAATAGGATTATGTAAATAATATTATGAAGTTTGTTTTCTCTAATATCTCAATTCAAAAGAAAGAACCATAAAAAATCGATAATAAATCATTATCATTTGGGAGGAGCTCCCTCTATTACCATTATCAGACTAAAGATAATCCACACAAATTATGTGATTTAGTCATGCGGTTATACATGTTCACATGCAAGGTAAAAAGTATGCATTTATTAGTGGTCTGTGTATACATTTAGCTAGTAAAAAAAAACAGTAGTAAACAGTTTCTTTTTTTCCCCACAGTATCTATAGATGCAATCCACATCAGACTATTGCGCTATAAAAGGCTTAAGGACTGAGAATAAGGCAGCCATTTGGATTCTCTGTAAAGAGACCAAATGGGATTGCCCTCTTTGCTTAAAGTGGTCAGAAGTCAGTAAATTGTTAGCTTGACAGTCTTGCTTTTTGAATAATGGAACTAAACCATATGCAGACACGATTTCACATTTTATTAACATAAAGTGCACAAGTTGTTCGTTAGAAATTTTGGGTTCAGCAAATACACATGTTTACCAAGAAGACTTGTTTACCAAGACAAAGAAGTTGTATCTCATAGCCAAGTAGCCTGGATCCACAATTGAGCAGCCATTTTGGTCTTGTGAAAATGATAAAATGCCTCTGCAATTTAATCAGATTCTTAATAAAAAGTTGAGACAACGAACAAACGCAACATAAAATTATCAGATATTCGCTCTAAACAACAAAAACAAGATAAAAATACTTTGATCATAGTTCTGCAATCTCGGACAAGCTACAAAATACAAAACTTTATTTAAGTTAGGTTAGTCAAGCGCTGGATTTGTTCACTATACAGAGGGATGCAGCTGGAATATAATTCCACTTTTCATGACACTCATGTACATTTTCTCCATCCCATTAAGTTACAAACTGAAAGGAGATAGAGATTAACTTAGGTTAGATACAAAGGATTTAAATAACCGTTTGGATCGCGGTTAGGACTCTGGCTGTTCACACTTCACTAGAACCTTCAAAGGAGCCGCTGACGCAGGTGAAGACGTATCACTACTGGGGTCAAGGCTTCCAGCTACAACTGAATCTCTCACCAAATCGAAGTTGAGCCTGCCATTAATCTTTCTAACACTGCAATAACAACAAGGCATCAGAAATATTCTTGTTACTTAAAAATTATCTACAAGGTTCCCTGTTCACTAGATTTTCGTTAACTCAACCTGTTTAACCGGTTATTGATGGCAGTTAGGTCCTTAGAAGGGCTCTGAAAGGCATGCGTGCTCTCACCAACACAAGCATAATAACTCTTGGAGCTCGGCGAACGTAAAGAATCCATCTGTTAATAGGAATAATATTATAAAATTGAATGTAATGCTAATTGAAGTTGCATGTCATGAGCATAGTGTTGGTTGACCATATAAAACAGAGATGCAAATGGAAGGGGCGCACTATACCATCTCTCAACCATATTTTCTATAAATATACAATATTTATCGTTTGCTGTTATAGTGTCCACATCACTCTCGGTCTTCTGTATGTCGATAACTGATTGAAAAAGAATGGTAGAGCTTTTTAAAGAAGACATAAAATCTGATGCCATTTCACAAGCTAAATCTTATCAGCACAAATACAGACGCATCCTCTAACTTGAGAATTAGATGGTTATGTTTCTTATAAAAAGTGTTTGTAAGTGAATAAGGAAATCTTTTGATGCTTGACTGCCTGCGTCAAGATAACAAGAAAGGTTTGTCAGGTTACAATACAAATGAACCTACTATTTTAGTACCCCCACTTGATGACTGTGTATAAATATAAGAAGATACATATCAATGGTTAGATCTGTTTTATTCAACATAAGGTGACTGCTATCAATAGCTTAGATTTGTTTATATTTGCCTTCATTATAAACTCTATACAGTCAATGACTCATTTGTTATATCCTACACAAAGATGACCGCCTTTTCTTAGCCAAATTGTATCACTGACTGCTCTTGTACCAGCTTATCCACAAGGTTAGGATGCAGTTACATTGTCTAACTTTGTAGTAATGAAGTAAAAAATGATACTGACAGGTGTGAGTTCAATATTGAAACAAGATGAAATATCAGCGGCATAAGTTTCAACATGTGCACAGGGGAAGACCTTTCCATAACATTTTCCCACGTACTAACTTTGGCCATATAATTCTCAGGTCAATGATCAATGTAGATCAGATATTAAATTATCTGAAGAGGGAGAGAAGAGAATTCCAAGGTACATTCCAAATGTAGGCAATAGGAATCTATGATATTTTTAATAATGATTAACCACACTCTGTCCGGAGTGGAGTATGTGTTATATACTACAATAAAACAATGGCCTACATCCTCCTTGTAGATGTAGGAGTTTCCAGAGTATGTTTCGTGGTTTAGGTCTGGTGTAGATTTTGGTGTGCTATCAATGGTAGTGACTGTAGGAATCTGGTAGATTGGTGCGCTGAAGCCTAAAAATATACTTGCTTTGAAGAAACAAAACAAAGAATAATACATTCATGCCCAAAAGCAAGCACAATAGCAAATTCTTCTTAACCATGATGCCCAAAAATGGCAGTTAACATTCCTGACAGGATTACCATCTGCAGGTGGTCGATGGATGGGGGTGTGGTGGGGGATTGGGTTTGTGTGTGTATCAATGTTATAAAAAGCTCCCGCCTAAGCTCCACCCGCCTAGGTCTTAAGAGCGCCTAGGGGAGTGGAGACCGCTTACGCGGACTGCACCGATAGGTCTTAGTCGTGATTTCCCTTGTTACTGCCTCTATGCCCTCTAACCTCCCTCCAAACTCCTCCACCGACTATGAACACCTCCTCCAAATCCTCCGATCTTCAGCAAAACTTCCTCCGCCACCACTTAAACAAAAAAAGAAAGTCTCCTAGACCTAGCACCTAGGTGCTAAGAGCCAGTTTAGTACCTAAGAGTGCCTAGCGCTTTCGATAATATTGATTGTAATTAAAAAAATAAAAAATAGAAAAACACCTAGGTCCCGCCTAGGCTCTAGATTTCGAGTCAGACACCTAGGCCGCCTAGCACTATCTGTAACCTTGGGTTGTGTATGTGGGGGTGGGGGTGGCATTTTAATTCATCCCACCATTCCGCGCAACACGCAAATGACTAGGGCATGGAGTATCTCCAATCTCTGAAGCTTCTTTATCTTGAAATCAGAAAGACAGCCACTCAAACAGACTATAGAAGAGAAGCGAAATAGTAAACAAGGTGGCAACAACAAATCTTTCACGCACCCACCCACCACCGAGGGAGGTGGGTGTGTGCGTGTGAGTGTACGTGTGTATGTGTGTGTGTAGTATCAATTTTTGTGGTTGCATCATTTCTCTACTATGGAAAGAAAATAAAAATAAAAATAAAAACAAAAACAAAAACAAAAACAAAGACCTGCAGGCATCTGCACAACCCTAGCTGATGTATCAAATAAAAATTTATAAGAAAGAAAAGAGAAAACTGTCAGTGCAGAAAAATAGCTTCCTACTTTTTTTATCATAAAATCATCAATTACTGTAGCACATTTTTTTTATTGGTTATGCCTTCTGATTTGTTCCAAACTTATATTCTGAAAAGGAAAAAAGTTTGCAAGCTAGAAAGTTTTCATTTTCGAAAGACGTACCTTTGATGACCGCAAAGGAGAGACATAGACATTATGTGAAGCAGAAACTTTCTTAGGAGACATATCAGGGAGATTCGGAAAAGGAGGAAATCGAGGTGATCCTGGTATTTGACCTGAACCATGCCAAAATTAGTATGAAATGAAAGAGCAAGCAGAAGACAAAGTTACTTGTAAAAATGCAGTGGCTATGGATAGGGGAAAAAAAATGATGAAAACATACCATCATTATTATTTTTATCTTCAGTGGTACTTCTGTTGTCTTCTTGAGTAACTCCAGTTGATGCTAACTCCACCAACAAAGGCTTGACAGAAGGAATAAATATCTCATTGTAAAAGGTAATTATATCAATATGATCTTGCCCCACTTTCTGTTTGTATGAAACCTTTAGATTAGAAACTGCTATATAGAAGATAAATTAAATAAATAAGGCCAATTATCTTACTCCATTTCGGCTTGTTGATGGCCAACTAACAAATACACTGCGGAAAACTTGAGATTTACACTGAGGTTGCTTTCTGTAGTGATAAATGATCTCCTTGAAGGTCAGACTTAATTGAGAAATCTGTTAGCAACATACATTCAGCCTTTAAGTTGGAAAATATGACAAGTAGTAAAGGTCAATGTACAATATGTGAGCACAACGTACCTTAGCTACACCATAGAAACAGCAGAGAATAAGCTGATCAATGTGCCGATTGAAAAAAAGAGCAGTGCGTTGACTAAGAATTCGTTGGATGAGACTGTAGATACGCTCCAAAATTTGCTGAGATAATTGCAGTCTTTCAGATAAACTTCTGATTCTAATAGCAGCCAGCTTTATAATCTGTAACCAAAAACATAGAGAAGTGAACTAAATGCAACACTATAGTAAAGAAGAGACAACAACTTTTCTTCAAGAACTTTACCTTGCTAAAGAAAATATTTATCCCTGTCTCTGCACAAGTTTCTCCTCCTGCTGCAGGATTTGGCCGTGTAGGGCTGCACCACAGTTTTAAATTATACAAAATGAAAATTTTGGCTAAAGTGTTCATATTTAACTAATATATGGGAAATTTGTAGATGGAGTTCTACCTAGCAAAAGCAGATTGAAGAGGTGGTAACTTCATTTTGAGGCCACTAGCACTCAATAGGCGTTCCTTAACTGGTGAAGTAAAAGTATTACGCTCTACCAACACACTTTTACTTTCGCTGCAATGCCTCTTAGGAGTCTGAGGATCTCCATTCTGATCTGCAATCCATATTGGAAAGAAGCTCATTAGATTTGCAAATAGGATAATTAAAACAAGAGATTTGCATGAGACACATAACTCAGAGACAACAAAAAATCACCTAAGTTAAACAAAAGCTGTTTATTAAAGTGCATGACTATTAGACATCAATGTGTCACGTTTGGAACAGTGATGATTTAGGGATCAGGGAAACACAATATAAACTTTGAAGCTCACAAGGCTTAAGAGATGACCACACACATGTTTGTTTGACATATATGAGCCCTAAAATCATCTTCCTATGTGTCCATTTCTTTTATGTCAGGGTTTTATCTCACAACAAGAAACTTTTTTTTTCTTTTTTTTTTCAAGAATAAAGATACCTGTCAAGACCTCCCGCTTGCGAGTAGGGAGAGGTGGTAAACCCCCACCAGAAATGTTATAATGTGCTACCATAAAATCAAGGGATGGCATAGGTTCTGCTAATAGTCCCAAACGATTTATCTCTGCTGATAGAGCTGGCCTCGCTACAATTAACGAATTGTACATGGATGAGCCTTTTTCCCAGGTCATACTTTCCAGAAGTCGCTCCTCCAAAGAATTTAGGTGTCGTTTCAACTCCCTGGGAAGAGTTTCTTCATGTCTGACAAAACTCTCGATCACTTTGCTTAGATCAAAAGCAGTTATACCAGTTCTCTCCAGAACAGCAGGAAACATCATAGTGACAGTCTTGTGTGTAGCTAAAACTAGTTCAGCTGAACAAGCAAGCATGCAACGATGAAACCTCTCATTGGTCAATAATGAAGTGAGGTTCTTACAATTCAATACTTGTGACTCTGCCCTGCACATTGCCTCCAAAACCCTAAAGTATAACTTCATAGCCTCCATTTTCCTCTGCTCTGCCCATATACTGTCCATCAGGTTAGCTGACTGCAGACTCCCAGTCATACTTCGTTCAAAAGTGCTGCTCGGGAAAATGGCTGCTAATATAATAGTGGCCCTCCGTGTAACATCAGCAGTGAGATCCTTGTCACATGCTGAAAGGAAACACTGAAGCTCTGATGAAGGTTTTGAAGGAAGTGGTGAAATGACATCACGTAGCCATTTTGCAGTTGTCATGGCTGCGCTCACTGGTGTACTGATAGCAGTCATAGAGTTTCCTACATGATTGCCATTTACAGGTGAGGTAGGAAATTGCAGTGGTGTCTTTGCAGGTGAGCCTATAGCAATAGAATTTGGCTGCAAAAATGACCAAAAATAAAAACATGTGACTAAGGGGAAAAGATTCAGTATTTTTTAGACTGCAGTTTGCATGGTTCTACCATGCTTAAAGAACAAACCTTTCTGCTGCACATGTTGATGGCACCTCCAGATAAACTTCCACTGCCAAGTACGCTGTCATTCTCATCAATAAACATTCTCTCATCTAGCTCTCCTCTTATGTGGATTGCATCTTCATAGTCTTTTTCCAAAATATATAAACTTGAGTTCAAATAGGTCTCCTCTAGAAGATCCTCAAAATACATCAGGCCATCTGATAATGGAGTTAGTTTAGCACAAGGTAAAGGTAGTAAGTATCACTAAGTAGAAGCAAAATTAGCATATTGACCTGCTACGATGAAATCCAGATTTTCCGACTTGCACTCTGAAGCTGGACAAGGCTCCTTCTTTAAAATATTCACAATTATATTGTTAACTTTTTCCATTGTGCTTTTGACCTCGTCTTCTGATGTCTGATATATGTTACATAGAGAAGCCAGAAGGTTGATACCCTTGTCTGATTTTTTAGCTGAATAAGAACAACAAAACATGTTAACTAATTCTATTACATCAGCTTCTGTACATAAACAGATACCAAAATAAATGTGCCATAACTACAGAAATCATGAATTGAAGTTATTACCTAGAAGAGGGGAATCTTGGATCTTGAAATTCCTAAGTTGTATGGGAACGTGAAGAATAAGTATAGCCTGTCAGAATTTCTATTATAGTTAGCATGCAAGAAATGTAAACATAAGATAAATATTATAGCCTAAATCTTACAGATACTATATAGTAAAACTACAGGTAACAGTTCAACTAAAACAATCAAGCTGTGTAACAACTAACCAATATTGACACTAATCCATTGGTGCACGTAACCAAATCTTTGAAACGACCGAATGCATGAAGCCGCAGCGCTAAGAACAGTAACCATCCAAATCTATGGTAATCAGAAACATAACCTGTACTAGAGGAGACTGCAGAATGCTGAACACTCCCTGAATTGCACTTAAAGAACTCTTGATATGCACGCTTGTAGTACCTGACATACCATGCAAGTTTATGATGATCAGTTGTTGAAACCTGTCAATTATAAATTTAAGAGCACTAGAAACAGGCAGAGTGTATAAACACAGAGCATACACCTATGCACACAGTAAGATGCAGATCAAGGAAAACCCAACATATGAAAAATAGGAACATATACTTAGATCACCATTTCACAACAAATTCACCTTCACACTGGATCTGACCATCACTTTGCAAACTGAGAACTGGCTATATGTTTAGTTCACATGCAAAAACACATCCTATGCTATTTTTAAGTTGAAATCATTCCACACCTTGTTTGCATGTTCGCCATCACAATATCATCTATTATAGATGTATCCAACATATTGGAACCATATTAATAGTTGATGTAAAATTACTAAAGAATTGCCACCAGATGCAATTTACAGTTACTTAAGCTGCTTAGCAATCCAACAAACAATACTTATAGCACAAAGAAGTACCAAGTTCAATAAAGGGAGGACGAAAAAATTGCATGTTTCGGGCATTACACATGACAAAAGCAAAATCAGAACAGAAGGTTATAGCCAAAGAGACCAGACAAGACAAGAAAGTAAGTTTGTTGGTAAAACTGTCATTAAGAAGCTCAATAAGAACTGCTTCCTTCATAACATCTTCTAGGGGAAACTCACAAGTATTAACTGCCCTTACTATAGTGGCTTACCATGAAAATTTACATTAATCGACGGAAATATAACAGATCATACTAAATGGATGCTTGGGCCTTTACCTGCTAAGAAGACTTAAATGGACAAAATTTGCCTGTAGCTCCTTCAACTAATGCAAACAGGACAGCCAAACGAACAGCAAACAGGGTTAAATAATGGATAAAAGAAATTTAAATCAACCCATACAAAGATGGAAATGAAATGCTTTAATACCTCAAGCCTCTTTTCCCAATCCGAGCCATAAAGCCCGCTTAGAATGTAACCAGCCTTCAGAGCAAGCTGAGGTATTTCTTTAAAGAAATCCACAACGCTGCAAAATCAAAGGGGAAAAAAAGGGTTATTCTACTAAAATCAGTAAGCCCAAGACTAAACAAATATAAGCAGAGACCGGGGGATTACTTAAGCTTGGAGGCCCTCAAAATCTGACACAAAGGAACCCCATTTTCTTCATTTTCTTTTGTTGCCCTTCCCCTGCTCAGCCTTGTCACACAGTACACCACAAAGGCGCCCCAAAACCTCTCCACCTCTTCCGGCTAAAAAGTAATTAAAATAATTTAAAACCCTAAATATTGTCTCAATTGGCAATGAACCCAATAACAAGAAAACATAGTGAAACAAGATTACTCAATTTTCCTGATTCTAATCACAATAATAAAATAACAAGCAAGAAACTTTTTAGCAAATATTGCACCCAACTGTCTCTAATTGCAGTAAAAAAAAGAATAATATTTTCCATTTTCCATACCGATCCACTCCCAATCGCAGACATGTTTGCCATCAGAATGTGCTTGCTCTCTCTGAAGAAAACCATCGCCTGCCTGACTGTGCTCTCATCAAGCCCCAAATCATTCTTCTCATGCATCAAAATCATAAAAAGAAAAATACATGAGACCTCAGACCTAAATAAATACCAAAAGTAGAGAAAATTTCCCGTAAATCTGAGAAATTTAGCAGAAGGAACCTTGCAGAGATCAGAAAATCGAGCTTCAATCGCGCCGCCCTCATCTGAACGCGACGAAATCGCCGGCTTCACATCCTCCATCCCTCAAAATCAACTGAAAGAACAAGAAATACAACGGATCTGAGCTCAAATCCCTCGATCCTTCACTCAAACCAGCAGATCGGAGGCCCAAAATCAACCGATCCGGCAGCGGAGGCAGCGATTCGTACGGTCGAACCCTAGGGTTTTGTGAGTCGGCGAAGGAATCCCCAAAACCCTCTCCTTTTTTTTTATTGTTCTTTGTTTCTTTCCCTCCTTTTTTCCCAGTGGCGTTTTATATTCCCTCCATTTTAGGGCGGGAAAAGGGAGGGATGGGATGGGTCATACATCCATCGCCGACCATACATACATGGATGGCCCATTGAGACGCTGACACGTGGGGACCGGTGTTTCTTTACCGCCAAAAATAATGGGGGGAGGCCGTTGTGGGGCCCGCGAGTTAGGATGTGCTGAGGAGACAATCGAGGAGGGGTTTTATTTGAGGAGTGTGGGGTCCACTGAATGTGGCACGTGTCGTTTCTTAGGGGGAAAATTGTTGCCGTATATATTCCGCCTGCAGGATAACGTACACAGTGAGAAGCGTACAGTGTGCGAGAACTGTGGGGGATTTGGCCCGTGAGATCTGCCGTATGCAGTAATCTTCAAAGCAAATATTAAGCGTTGGATTAATGGTAAGATTTTATTTCCTTTTATTAACATGAAGAGTTAAATAAAATAGAGCCGAATTCCTACTCAAAATAACCCATCAAGAAATATCTACGGCTTGAAAATATCTTGCACGGTGCATAATGTTGTGATAGGATTAATACTCAACAAAATGATTCATCAAGAAATAAGAAAATTGAAAATCACAAAATGGTGAAATGCATTTGAGCATTGTTTTTTCCCCTCAATAGGTATGTTTATTTCATCAAATATGATTTCCCTAACTTTATTCGTAGGATAAGCTTTTGTACTTGTAAAGTATCTTTTTTTGAAACATATAACATAGCTTTCTTTTCTTTTCTTTTTTTTTACAATACTGCAACTGTGCATGAATATAATATAAATATGAGAATGATGGTTATGAGGTGGCGGCTCATTTAGCAAAATGAACTACTAAGAAATAGAGAGGCGAGTCTCACACCTTTTGATATGACTATCACGATAGGCCTATCACGTTGCTATCTCTTAGTAATTCATTTAGCAAAATGAGCCATCACCTCATATCCATTATTTCCTATAAATATTGACAATACACATGAATAACCTTACTAAACAAAGAAAATGAAAAAAAAATTTAGTTCAACCATTCAAGAATCAAGGATCCTTCTATATTTTACACACAAACTATAGATGCACTAAACAAATAATGCTACATAAATTTCCTAGTTTGTACACTTGTCTATACAATTGCTTGTGTATTTGTGTATCTCATGTAATATATATACGTTCTTATTCGTTACTATTATCCTAGGTTAACCACGAGATTTGGGCCTCTTGCGTTTGAGCGCAATCAATATTGACTGAAGAAAACGAATTCAATAGTGCGGTCATTCTACATAGTCTGAGCTTTAGTAATTAGTAAGAAGCTTGAGAAGAAAAAGATAGAAAGGACGAGGCGACAACGCCGGCAAGGACTGTGTCAGCGGAGAAAATTTATTTCAGTTTTCATTACAGATCTAAACATAACAGAGTAAAGTATTTATAAACTTAAGTGGATAGGAGCCATTTATTCACCAACATTTTTATCCATTGATTTTGTATTGAGACAACTTTTTTATCCATTAATTTTGTTTTGAGATTTGTGCTAGCATGTGATATAAATCAAGACACAAATCTCAAAAATATGCACATGACAAATATTAAAACATAATGAATAGATAAAAAAGTTGGTAAACAAGTGCTTATATCCACTTAAATTTATAGGAGGTTTACCCAACATAACAAAAATGAAAAACAAAGAAGATTCAAAGAGACATAGAAAGGTAGCGATGGATTTTTAATACAGAAGGGATAAGAGAATGAAACGGCCTGCAACTTCCAATCAGAAAAAAAAAATGTTGCGAACAAGTTTTTGAATGTACATAAACTTCAATTGAATTCTCTCTTTTGACTTCTTTACTAATTTCTACAGTCTTGTGACTCACCTCCAAATATTTATGTAAATGAGTCTATATATAGGGTTGTAAGATGCATGGAAAGGACACCATTGAATAGAAAAAAGATCTTCCTATTTTATTTCTAATTTCTCTTATCTTTCAAGTATTCGTTTTCTATTTTCTAGAAATATTTTGAAGTATAAATCAAATTTTAGGAAATGAAAAATTATTAGGAATGGGTTTCCTAGAAATTAATTAGGTAAATTCATACACTTTTGAGGAACCCAATTTCCCAAAATACATCTATACAAACGGGAAAAAAAAAACAGAAATCATTTGTAGAAGAAGTGAGTATTGGATTCCACCTATGTCACAGTAACAATACATTTCTTTATAGCCACCATTGACACTCGTGGACGTGCCGGAGTGGTTATCGGGCATGACTAGAAATCATGTGGGCTTTGCCCGCGCAGGTTCGAATCCTGCCGTCCACGCTTTTTTCGTTTTTTACCCCTTCATATATTATGATTTCAATTTCAATTTCACATAAAGTTTTTTTAGATAATAGGATGGGAAATAATTCCCAGCCTTTGCTGCCTATAAGAAAAGGATGGTTGTACATATTAGGCCATATTCCCAACTCCAAAAGTATGGTCAAGAGTATTAATTTTACATATTATCAGCATATGTACGACAAAAGTATATCAGATACATCAACTGTTTTTCTCTAAGATATATGAACATCAAGTCAAAAAATTGCCCTTTGATTCCCAATTCCAAAAGTATGGTCAAGAGTATTAATTTTACATATTATCAGTCATATGTACAGCAAAAATATATCAGATACATCAATTGTTTTTCTCTGACATATATGAACATCAAGCCAAAAAACTGCCTTTTGATCCGCGATTCAGCCCACCACCATTGGTTGTTCATCAGTTCCATCTCTCAGCCCTATATATATCATCAAACTCCTCTCAGAGTTCCCCAGACCAGCAACATGAGCAGTAATAGCAGCAGTGGCATTCATCTTTCTAACTTTCCTGCCATAATATCTCATAGATTGAGCAGTGAAAGCAATATTACCTATCATAGACTAAAAAAATGATTAGTTTGAGCCAAAACGCTAAGAGTATGTTTGGATTTCTAGATAAAGATTCTGTTATTTCTTTCATTCCAAATCACCCACAAAACTGCACAACATTTAACATCTCAGTAGTGCAATTTTTTTTTCATCCGAAATATTAGATTCCAAGAAAATCAAAGTTGATCCAAACATGTTATAGAATTGTTCACTGAAAACTTAAAACAAATTGTGTTCCATATAGATTTTACAAAGGGACATTGTATAAAGAGATGTTCACGACTTTCATTACAAATTCCACATAGAACACACAGAGGATCAACCAAAACTTTCTTTGCAATAAGCCTATCTTTGGTATTCAATCTCTGCCTCATTATTAACCAGATAAAAATCTTAACATTATGAGGTATAGGGATTTTCCACATGTTCACATAATTAAAGCGTAAACCCCCATCAATAAAGAATTGATAATAGGACTTATTTTTTGGGGCGGCTTATTTTTTGGTCAAACTAGCTTTTAAGCTAGCTTTTTCATTTCTACATGTTTGGTAAAATACAAAATAAGTTACCTTATAAGTCACATTTTAAAAAGCTGGTATACCTCAGCTTTTGAAAAACTAACTTATAAGCTCACCTAAATAAGTTAGGTTTGACCAAACAAATTACTATACTACCCAAATAATTTTTGTAATATTTTTATCATAAAAGTCAAAAGCCACTAAAAGCTGGCATAACTTATAAGCTTCAAAAAATAAGTCTTCCCAAACACCCTCTTAACAGTAAACTTGTTAGAACCCTCCCAATTCCACAGTTTTACATCATTCCTATCATTATTTCCAACCCCCCTCAATAATTCTCCTATGTTTCAGATAAGATAACACATTCACTCCAGTTAATTGTCTCACAAAGCTAATTCTCCATTTGACAAATAACATTAATAGTCTTCCTCAAAGAGGAAACAGTTGCCCAATTAGCTAAAGATATCTCAGACACCCATTTATCTTTTCAAAACCAAGTCTTTTTTCCATTGTCTAGTCTAACATGAGTGCAACAAATAAAACTATCAACATTTTGAATGATATTTTTCAGAACTTTGACATATGTCTACTCTGACACACACAGTTCAAGCTATCCACCTCATAATAGTACTTGCTATACATTATATCTTTTTCAAAATACAGAAGTTTTATCAATCTATCTCCAAAGCCATTCACCAAGGAGAGCTTTGTTCATACGTTTCCAATCCAGAATCTCTAACCCTCCCTGCCATTTTAGGAGTTTAAGATCATTATACTCAATCCAGAAAAAATCTCCTCCTAATCCTATCAACTGTATCAATCAACCACTAAGGAAAATCATATAAAGACATTCAAAACAGAGGCATAGCAGAAAGTACAGAGCTAAGTAAAGTTAACCTACCCCCTCTAGAGATTTCTTCCTTTTCAGGTTGTTATTCTTTTTTCAAACTTGTCAATAAGAGGTAACCAATCCTCTTTAAGCAACTTCCAAGCCTCAAAGCAAAGGCCAGATAAGTGACAGATAAACTGCCTTATTTACAATTCAATTTGCAAGCAATTTCATATTGAAGCTCATCATTATCTTCTAAAAGAATCACTGAGCTCTTAGAAAAGTTAATCTTAAGGCCAGAAAGTAAATCATACCTATATAATAACAACTTGAGAACACCTAAACTTTCATCCTTAGCTTTGTAAAAAATAAGGGTATCATCTGCATACTGCAAATTAGGACTTTTATTGTCAAACTTCGAGGGCCTAATGTCACGCCTTGGGCCCACGAGCCCGTTTGCGCAATGGAAGCCCTAGGGCCCACTGATTGTAACACGTGGTTTGGTTTAATCCACTGCCAAATTAACTAGTCAATGTTACACTTGGCTCTCAAGATCAATCATTTAAACCATTCAATCACTCAATTAATATCAAATGTGAGACTAAATCTTGGGGTATCACACCTAAACCATGAATTAAATTTGTATTCACTGCTAATCTAATCATTTGAGAAAAACCATCAGCATCCAGAACAAACAACAAAGGAGATAAGGGTCACCTTGCCTAACACCTCTATTAGAAACAATCCATTTTTCAGGTTGGCCATTTAAGATAATGGTAGATTTGCCTCCACACAGGATGTTCTTGATCCGCCCAAGCCATCTAGGACCAAAGTCCTTAGCTTTGAGAACATATAAGATAAAATCCCAATCTAAAAGATCATGGCCTTTTGTAAAATCTAATTTAAGAAGAATTCATTCTTTTTCTTTTTCCTGTGATCACTCAGTTATAATTTCTTGATCAACCACCACACCATCCATAAGAAATCTCTTCCTAGTAAAACCAGTTTGGATAGGATCAATCAAATGATTCAGCTTATCATTTAGTCTTCTAGTCAAAATTTTAGTGATAATCTTATAAACTACATTCAGAAGACTAATAGGCCTAAAATCATCCAGACCAATAGAGTATGATTTTTAGGGAATAAGCCTAACATTACCATTACAAAACTCAATGAAGAGTCTCAATATATCATATAGAATTACCTCCCAAAATTCTTGGAAGAACATGACAGAAAAGCCATTAGGCCCAGGAGATTTTGTCTCCATTCATAGAGAAAACAGCTTCCTTAATCTCTGCTAAAGAACAATGTTGTTCTAGGAAATATGCATCCCAAATAGAAGGAGGAAAAAGTCTCCCCCAATCTACCTTAAGCCTATTGTCAACTTTTTAGCCAAAAATATAAGCATGTGCTATTCCCTCATTAGAACTAATCAATTTCACATAAATTATTAACTCTTATTTTGTTACTTGAAAAAGCACACATTTTACTCAATCCTTCCATAATGGAAACAACATCATTCTACCCTTCGATCTCTATTTCTCTTCTAGTCTTCCAACTACCTTCGATTCCATATTTTTCACTTTCCAACATGTCAACATATTACCCTTTGTATCGACAAGTCTTTCTCTAAGGAAAATGTAGGGCTGGCGACTAGGCCGGGCCGGGCCAACCCAGGCCTAGGCCCGTTGGTTCTCCGAGCTGATCTGGACTGGATCGATTTGAGCTAATCTTGACATTGGGTCGGCCAAAGGGCAACCTATCCCTACCTATTGACCCGGCCCATCCGTGTCTGGCTGGGTTGGTCAACTTAACCCACTGTATTTCTTTTCATTTTCTTTCTTTTTCTTTTGTTTTATTCTTTTGGTTCTTTAAAAAAAACTTGATTTAGATGAATTTTGACCAACCGATTGGGATTGTGTTGCTTCTTGAGGAAGTTTTGAGACTCAACCTGCTAATTATTTGCTTGAAAAATGTACACATTTAACTATATTATTAATTTTAAGATTACAAAAATAGTTACTAATAACTAATTAGTTACTAGTAGCCAATGTGGTTACTAATAACTAATATCAATGTAGGGTTTGGTTGCGGGCTTGATTTGGGCCTAGGTTTCAGAAACAGACCCGTACCTGGCCCATCTTGAGATCGAATCGGGCTAAACCCGGCCCGAATGCTAACTAGCCGGGCCAAACGCGACCCAAAACAGGCTGATTCAGTTCCGGTTGTGGGTCAACTCGACCCAGTCGCCACACTTGGGAAAATGTGCTTAAAATTTCTCCCTTTCATTTGAATAATTATAACTACACTACTCTCTCATATACTACTTCTACAAAGAAAGAGAAGGATAACCTTTCTTGATAAATCATCAATTTTGAAAAAATTTAATGAATCATTCTGCACTACTTCTCATTTCTTTTTAAAGTTGATGAGAAAAGAAAATGTATGGAGGATGTTATTTTATTCTTTTAATCAAAAGTCATGTGTCTCTTATATAAATTAAAGAATTGTGTTCAGCGCCAAGTACATATCATCAAAGTTCAATATAATATAACACTAGTATTCCGGCACACGCGATCCGCGTATGACACAATTCACCTGTGCATAATAATTTTTTTTTGTTAATTAACACCCTGATAACTTGAATAGAGAACAAATATTAGCACAATTTAAATGAAGAAATTTTAATCAAAAATCACTTACCATATATCGAAAAGTTTCATCAATGTTTTCTTCTCTCCCCAACATACATAAGAGTTTTGTGGTGTTAAATGTACTTTGGATTTTGCTATGTGTAATTATTTTAATGCGTGAGTAAGGGGTTAGTTAGAGTAGTGGGTTAGTTATGGGAGTAATTGTTGGTCTTTTTCCCAGTTTGCCCTCTTTCTCCTTAAATTTTCTTTTTTGAATAACCCGGGGAAATTATGTCGAGAAAGTCTATGAGTTCTAAAGAAAATAGATATAGAATATACATGACGAGGAAAAGAAGGTAAGGTAAAAGAACTAGAAAATGAAACAGACTAATATACATAAAATGCAAGATTGGATTGCAAAAACTCGGGAAATTAATCAATGGGCCAAGAAATCGATGCCATTTAATTAGTGAGCCGAGTCCTTGGGTTCAGTAGGACTGGGATGCTCCAAGTAGAGCTGCACCTTGAGAGGTTCACTGGTCATGGACTTTATGGGGGTTATATATGGAGGTTGCATCCACTGCTTGGTGTCTGTTGGAATCCATAGCTGAGGTTCCTTGCTGCTGCTCGCTTGAGGGAGAGCTCTGAAGTATGCAGTAATCTCCCAGCTACCTCCTGTTCACAAAAAGATAAAAAAATAAAAGTTAATTTTGTTAGAGAACATTTTCAAAACAAAGTGCAAATAGTGGTTGTTTGTTATGTAAACCGCAATTGTGCAACCTAAGTAATAGTTGATGTACAGGTGAAAAAGAATAGATTTTTACATCATTCAGTTTGCAGTCTTATGACGCTCGGACAAACAAACTCCGAAATCACAATATTTAACTTTTAGACACTTCAGATGATTTGGATTAACGTTAAGAGAGTGTTTTATGTTTTTGGTCATATGAATCGTGAAATGTTGAAATTTGAACGGGAATGGCTTGGTAAATCCTTTGCAAAGCAGTCAGGCCCCTGTCTATATGCTTATGTACATACATACACAAGCATATGAACAAATTATCTAATCAACCAGTGCATGTTTGATTCTGCACGAGTGTCGAAAGCTAAACTCATGAACTTAACAAGACTTGGTCACTGAATCAATTGATGAGCGACTTAATGATAACATAAATTAATCCCGTGTTAGTGTTTTGTAATAACCTGATGGAAGGGCTTTGGTAAGGGGTTCAGCAACTGTCAACTTGATTAAGAAAGCCCTGAGTGCAAACTCCAGCTCGCTCTCCTCAAATTGGGAGGTATAAGACTGGTTAACATTGAGTTTGAACACAAATCTCTCAACTGGAATGTGATCTTTATCATAGAAGATGACTACTACCCTCTCAATCAATCCCTGGTATCAGAAACAGATGGAAGTTAGGTGGTTTATTCATCAGTAGTTCACACTTTCTTATTCAAATATGAAATAGATGCGGGGAAAAAAAAGATCACGACTCTTGAGAAACCCCACAAATTGGTTAAAAGCGTCAACAAACCAATGCAGAGATCATAATGGATCCAATATTACCACCTTATTTACTTATTTCAAGATCTCATCCATTTTATGCAACAACTATTAAATATGAAACTAAATATAGAATGGCAACCTAAAGTGCATATAACCACATTCAACGGTTCATTGGATGGGTCAAACGAGCATCGCAGCAAGCAAAGGTCACCACACCAATGAAATTTTATCTTGTTAATCCATCTGCTCCGTTGCAATTAATCAAGCCTCCTATTAAATATACGAAATTAAACATTGAAAATGATCAAACTATTCAATTAGATGAGACATAGTTGATCTCTTAATATTATACAAAAAAGTTCGTCTTAAGAAATGGTCTCAGCATGCTAGGAGGCACAAACAGCCCCACATAAGCCAAGGCAATGCATATGAAACACCCTGCTTAATGTTTTAGAGTAACTAAGAAGGGTCTATAGAATCAGTCTAGAAATTGGGTTCAGCCGATGAATCCAACAATGACAATATTCTTCGATAATAAATGCAAAGGGGACATTTTGGTCAGGAAATTTACATTTGCAATCAAGCAATGGCCTGTTGATGCCTGTTTATTCAATATTCATTGTAGACAATATTATCACATTCCACTGGTAGCTGTAAACCTCCACAATTTCAATCCTTTTAATAAAGTTAGATAAAATGTATTTATATGCACCTTAATTATTTAACCAGCAAGAAATTTTGCATGATTGGAGAAAATTGCAAGAGGCCTACATCATCTCCATCGCAATCATCTTAGTTCTACATCTAAAACATAAGGGCGAATTCAGCTGCTAATCTATCTACGTCAAAACAACTTAAATTTCCATGTCTTTGGATTTTGCTCCAGCACTCCTTTCATTTGATACAACCTGTTGGTGATGCAAAACTGAAGAAGTTGGCCTCAAGGAAATCAGTGTGGATATTTTAGCAATTTAAAGATTCGATCAAATTAATGTTTTCGTTCCAAGCACCATAATTTCAAGTTTTCAACTAAACTTCAGCTTTATAACTGATCCTTTTTTACTAACAAAATTCTTAACATACAGTATTCCATAGATTTTATCAAATGTACTTCCTTATTTATCCGAGTATAACGTGCACAATTGTAAAGAGGAAAATCTAGCTGTGTTACGACAAACAGGTATAAAACACACAAACAAACACATTATGTGCATTACTCTTTGACATACATAAAATATGTAACAAAAAGACTCCAAGCCCAGAAAATATCACAGAAAAACTAAACAGTAAATAAATAAATAAAAAGGAAAAAGAAAAAGGAGAGACCTTTTGGATGAAAGGGAGAAGGCCGGAGGTGGCAGAATGAATGTAAGTGGCGAGCTGAGGATGCCTTGCCCTGTGAACAACTACATTCATGTACCTTCTCCTCTCAAACGCCCCTTTGATTTTCACCATTAACCCAGAAAAAATTTACATAAATTCAAGCTTAAATTGAAAAATAAATAATAATGATGAGAAAGAGATATGTTTGGTTTGAAATTACCAGGTGGGTAGAAGCCCTTGAGGAAAACGATGCAGGAGACGGCTACCTCTAGGAATTCTGCAAGGATTCTAGCGGTCTCCTCTGTAAATTTTAGAGAAGAGAAGAGAGAAAGAAGGGAGGAAAGAAAAAAAAAAAAAGATGAGATTTTTATTCGCGTTAAGAAAGAGAAGGAGAGCGAGCGCTTCTTACCTTGGGGAGAGAGATTTTTGCGATCCATGGGGATGGTCAAAGTTCACACCCCCCTTCGCACCAGGGAAGATTTATGAAATTTTGTCTTTTAGAACGTGTATATTTGTGAAAAAATAAGATAACTTTAGGCGTTTTGCGCTTAACCCCAAAAAGTTTGAAACTGTCACTCGACATCCAATGAGAGATTGCGAATTCGAGAAAATCCTCAAAGCATCTTGATTTTTTCATTTAAACCATATATATATAGGGTGTTAGATTGTTGGGAAAATTGTGTCAAGGCCCCAAATGTTAAAATTTCATGTGCTGCAGACCCTCAACTTTTTCCCCAAGTGGTTCAGCCCCAAGAAATGTGACAATATGTGCTGCAGCCCTTTTTAGCCATCATTACATGCCAAGACAGCATAGAGAGAGAAAAAGAAATAAAAAAAATCCCAAAATACTATTGTCTCCTCCATTCTTTTTTTAGATCGATCAGCATGTTTCCTTCTTCCTCTCTGCTCTCCTCTCCTCCTCTCTCTCTCTCTCTCTCTCTCTCTCTCTCTCTCTCTCTCTCTCTCTCTCTCTCTCTCTCTCTCTCTCTCTCTCTCTCT
This sequence comes from Asparagus setaceus, assembly GCA_012295165.1. NCBI lineage: Eukaryota > Viridiplantae > Streptophyta > Magnoliopsida > Asparagales > Asparagaceae > Asparagus > Asparagus setaceus. Next base: position 28,616,689 of record CM022701.1, read on the forward strand.
CTCTCTCTCTCTCTCTCTCTCTCTCTCTCTCTCTCTCTCTCTCTCTCTCTCTCTCTCTCTCTCTCTCTCTCTCTCTCTCTCTCTCTCTCTCTCTCTCTCTCTCTCTCTCCTAACCCATCTTTTCCCCCAAAACTAAAAAAAACTCAAATTTGGTCGACAATGGCAATGGCCAAAACCTCGAATTCATTGGCGTTCTTGTCGGAGGATCCGTCAAACAATAGATGTATCTCCGACACTAAAGGCGAAGAGGTGGTGAAAACGGCGAGCGCATAAGGTCGAGAGCCGAGTCAGACTTAACATTTAATTAGACTTAACATGAACCAAGTTAAGTCCAACTTGGTTTATGTCAAGTCCAACTTGGTTCATGTCAAGTCTATTTTGAATCATGTTAAGTCCAAATTTGGTTCATATTAAGTCCAACGTGGTTTATGTTAAGTCTATTTTGGTTCATGTTAAGTCTATTTTGATTCATGTTAAGTCAAACTTGGTTCATGTTAAGTCCATCTCGGTTCATGTTAAGTCTATTTTGATTCATGTTAAGTCAAACTTGGTTCATGTTAAGCCTAACTTGGTTCATGTTAAGTCTAATTTGGTTCATGTTAAGTCCAATTTGGTTCATGTTAAGTCCAATTTAAATAGAGGAATGTCATGTCTAATAAGCTTAATATTAAGTATAATTCGTGTTAAGTCTAAATCAAATTGGACTTAACATTAGATTTAACACGAATCATGTTAAGTCTAAAAACAAGATGAATTAGACTTAACATGAACCACGTTGGACTTAACATGAACCAAGTTAAGTCCAACTTGGTTTATGTCAAGTCCAACTTGGTTCATGTCAAGTCTATTTTGATTCATGCTAAGTCCAAACTTGGTTCATGTTAAGTTCAACGTGGTTCATGTTAAGTCTATGTTGATTCATGTTAAGTCAAACTTGGTTCATGTTAAGTCCAACTTGGTTCATGTTAAGTCTATTTTGATTTATGTTAAGTCAAACTTGGTTCATGTTAAGCCCAACTTGATTCATGTTAAGTCCATCTTGGTTCATGTTAAGTCTATTTTGATTCATGTTAAGTCAAACTTGGTTCATGTTAAGTCCAATTTAAATAGAGGTATGTCATGTCTAATAAACTTAATGTTAAGTCTAATTAGTGTTAAGTCTAAATCAAATTGGACTTAATAACATTAGATTTAACACGAATCATGTTAAGTCTAAAAACAAGTTGAATTAGACTTAACATGAATCATGTTAAGTCTAATTCAACTTGTTTTAAGTATAATTTCATATTAAGTCCAATTTGATTCATGTTAAGTCAAACTTGGTTCATGTTAAGTCCATCTTGGTTCATGTTAAGTCTATTTTGACTCATGTTAAGTCAAACTTGGTTCATGTTAAGTCCATCTTGGTTCATATTAAGTCTATTTTGATTCATGTTAAAGACTTAACATGATTCGTGTTAAATCTAATGTTAAGTCCAATTTGATTTAGACTTAACACGAACCAAGTTGGACTTAACATGAATCAAAATCGACTTAAAATGAACCAAAATGGACTTAACATGAACCAAGTTTGACTTAACATGAATTAAAATAGACTTAACATGAACCAAGATGGACTTAACATGAACCAAGTTAGGCTTAACATGAACCAAGTTTGACTTAACATGAATCAAAGTAGACTTAACATGAACCGAGATGGACTTAACATAAACCAAGTTTGACTTAACATGAATCAAAATAGACTTAACATGAACTTAACATGAATCAAAATTAGACTCAACACAATTTTCCCTAGATTATTTGATAAAAAGACCAAAATACTCGTTTTAAGTTAGCATACTAATTATTAATTAACAACTCTAATTAAATTTTAATTAAACTTAATGCAAAGCTAACTTAAGTTAGAGGGAGATAAAGAGAGGCGAGGGGTTCGCCGATGGTTGGGCGGTAGTGCTTGCTAGCAACGAGGATGATGGTATTCGCCAATTGTCCTCGCCGGAGGTGGGGCAATGATGGGAGTGGTTGCATAACGATATAAGTCCATATTTTGAGTTCCTAAGTAGCGAATATCACATAAACATCAAGTAGTCATTGGGGGTTGTTGTATCATAGAAGTGATCAGAGGTCAGAAAAAAATTATCAAGAACCAATATCCGCTAAACACCACAATGAAGGTTACAAGCCGACGACTTTCACGATGACAAAGGAGAATCGGTTAATGTCTCCAGAGTACACAAGGATTACAAGTTGACAATCTCGTGAAAGAGATCACAAGTTTTGATCTCTTCATTCAAAATGCGGCTCATCCCGCGCTTCAATTCAAAACGCGGAGCACATGGCCCGCTCGAAGCCCCAAACGCGGAGCACATGGCTCGCGGCCCGGCCCAGCCCAAACGCGGAGCACACGCCGCGCAGGGTTCCCAAACGCGGAGCACATGGCCCGCGTTTCATTTCAAAATGCGAGCACGCGTCTGCCAAGCTAACCCAAAACGCGGAGACACCTACCCGTTCGTTCTTAAAACGCGCACACATAGCCCGCGTCCGAAGCTCAAAGCGGCGCACATGACCCGCTCAAGCTCAAACGCAGACGCGAGGCTTGCTCCAGAACGCGAACTTCGCGTTTTGACTCATTCAAACATGAGTTGAACGGTTCCTCAACCGTTTGAGCAATTTAAGGGGGGGTGGTTACACCCCACTAACCCCCCATTATGGAGCATTTTAAGGGGGTGGTTACACCCCTTTAACCCCTATAAATGGGGGGTTTTCACAGCCAAATGGGGAAGGTTGAAAGGGTTTGGCCGGAGCACTAACTAACAAAGGGGAGAGAACCAGTTTCCTCTGCGCAGCTGTGATCGGCGTGACGATCGGACCTTCATCCGTGGTCTGATCGGAGTGAAACTTGGAGGGCAGCCTCACCACTCGTCGTTCCTAATTCTGAACGGTGGAGATTGATTTCTACCGGTTGGATTTAGAGATATCGAGGTTTTACCGAAGCCAATTGTGCAGAGAACGGTTTCTTCTGCGCAGCTGTGATCGGCGTGACGATCGGACCTTCATCCGCGGTCTGATCGGAGTGAAATTTGGAGGACATCCTCAACACTCGTCGTTCCTAATTCTGAACGGTGGAGATTGATTTCTACCGGTTAAATTTGGAGATATTAAGACTTTACCGAAGATCTGCGTCTTTTTTTTAAGAAAGGATCAAACCTCCTTTGCTGGCATCAACTCTCCTAGAGAGTTCAACTCGATTACAGTTTTCAAACTTGCACGACAAGTTCTTCTCTGCCATTCTTGGCTAAAAGGATTACTAATCCTTTTCTAAAATCAACTCTATCAAAGAGTTCTTAACTCGTCCAGAGTTCTAAACTTGCTCCTGCGAGTTATTTTTCAACCTCATCCCACGAGTCAAGACGGTCGGATCGTCAGCGGGATACAAGATTCAAGCTCCCACCGCTACCGTGAAGAACCCAGATTAAATAAAGGAAGGTTCTCCGTTGATCCTTCTCTCTTTTGTAAATCGAACAACCGTCGAGGAATTTGTAATTTCTTTTATCTAAGTCGGTTAGAGAGAGATTGCATTGAGAGAGTTGTACTTATTCTTTCTTTAAAGTCAATTAGAAAGGATAACATTTGTTTTACGACTTTAATTTTCCTCGAACAAAGATGGCGACTCTGGCGGGGACTAGCTTCACGAGATGAAGAAGTGGTGGCTAATCAGAGCGTCAAGCTCATTGGGACGACTGTTGAAACTCGGCCAGTAGAGTTCGATCAAGCCAAGTTCGAGGAGGCACTCTCCTCCGGATCCCTTAGCCCCAGGCTATGCGCCAAGATCCACAAAGCCTCTAAGGAGGCCAAAGCCCATTCGTTTGTCGTGGCTAACCCGACGGTGAAGATGGTGATGTCGCTTAAAAGCCTCAAATCGGCGAAAAGGGCTGCCGCCGCAAAGAACAGTAGATGGCCAATCGACCAACCAAGCCTTGGCGTTTGCGAGCCAAGACGCGATCACGAGCGGCGTTTCTTTTCGAACGCAAGCCTCGGCGTTTATGTGCCGAATCACGAGCCTGCAAAAGCGGTGAACGCAACCCTCAATGGCGTTTCACGGTCAAAACGCGGGTCACAACCCGCGTTCAATTGCTCAAGCGAACCTCGCGTTCAGCAGGGGTTGCAGCGATCCCGGCGTCCCACTATAAGCGGGTCACAACCCGCGTTCAATGCTCAGCGAACACCGGCGTTGGTCAGGTTGCCGCAGCGATCTCGCGTCCCCACTATAAAACGCGGGTCACAACCCGCGTTCAATTGCTCAAAGCGAACCTCGGCGTTCGGGGTTGCAAGCGAACCTCCGCTTTATCACGAGCGGGTCCCAACCCGGCGTCCAAGCATTCAAAGCGGACCTAGCGTTCACAATCTAAAGCGCGGGTCACAACCCGCGTTCAATTGCTCAAACGCGATCTTCGCGTTCCAAGTGCCAAATCATCGGCATATCGGCGCTGCTCACATGCGGCCAAGCGTCGGTGTTTGACCAATTGACAAATATCATTTGGTCCGCCGAGCAGCGGCATTCTCACGAGAATGAGACTTGGAGGTCGAATACCTTGGAGTCACTTCTAATATGATCGGGCGGACCGTCAATCTCTAGCTCCATGAGCGAGAGCAAATCGGTCCCCGGTTTGAAAGAGGCTTTGAATGACTCCGGCGGAGTTTCCGACATACTGGACTCGAGCAGGGTCATACCCCGTCAACTACCAAAAGTTGGCTAAAGGAATTGAGTCGATGATGAGCATTCATCATCGCAGTCTCAATCCTCTAGTTCTTTCTTGGAGCATGTGATGTCTACATGACGGAGAATCTTGAAGATTTCAAGAAGAGGCTCGAAGAGTATCGGACTATGATGCAAGAAGCCTGCGATCACAACAAGAGTCCATCGATCAACTTGAGATATGATAAACCAACTTGTTGCGGATAGAGCTCAACTTCGATAGCCGACTCAACACTTCACCAAGATCATCACGGAGGAGGAGTGAATCCTCAAAGCGAGAAGAAAAATGAATGAAGCTCCGATCAAGAAGCTCATCACGTAGAATCCTCCTCACGGAAGAAGGAGAAAGCGAGCAAAGTCCTCAATCGGAAAAATCACGAGCCGGAAGCCCGCCAATGCCATGGCTAATAGGTGCGAGCTTCAAGATCGGGGGTTGTCGGACCGTATCTGCGAGAATGGGATACGGTTCCTTATCCTCCAAAATTCAAAGTCCCTACGCTACAAGTTTTCGACGCAGGATCACCGAACCAACATATCTACCATTTTAAGTCACGGTGGGAATGGGATGTCAAACGATGCCATAACATCTCGTTTGTTCATTGGCACCCTCAAGGGGTTGCCTTTGAATGGTTCATGGCTGCCAGGATGATGTATCGAAATGGGCGATTTAGAGACTCTTCTGTCACGATTCTTTGAAGATGACACGGAAATCACTGTCACTTCTCTCCTTGCCCTTAAGCAAAAGGAGGAGAGCCTATCAAAGTCTTAAATCGAGCGGTTCGAAGCATGGCTCTTCGATGCTCGGCAGGTATGACCTGATCGCTCGATTGACACACTGCGGCCAATTTACAAACCAATCTCCTAGCTCGAATGGGGTTGCCAAATGTCGCTTCTGAAACAACTAGTCTCCCGAGTGACAGTGAAATTATTGCTAGGATTGAAGTGAAGAAGAGGAGACCGACTCGAAGACCTAGCTATTGGTGACAGACTCGAATCATGAGGCCGAAGACTCGTTAATATCGACCTAGAATAATTACGGTGAGGGTTGATTATTTGTTATTTTCGAGTAGAATAATAAATTCCAAATATTGTCAAGTTAACAAAACACTTTTGACAATGTAAGCACTTCAACGCGCAAAGACTACCACAATCAACTTATCAATCCTCTCCAATAGGATGATAAGTCCACAAAGTTGCTCACATCGTAACACAATCCCGTCAGGTTAACAATGCACCTCTGATAATCAACTTATCAATCCTCTCCAATAGGATGATAAGTCCACAAAGTTGTTCCAATCGCAACGTATCCTTGTCATGTTAACCTAACACCTCTAACAATCAACTTATCGACTCTCCTCAATAGAGCGATAAGTCCACAAAGTTGCTCCAATGCAACATACCCTTGTCATGTTAACCTCACACCTCTGACAATCAACTTATCAATCCTCTCCAATAGGATGATAAGTCCACAAAGTTGTTCCAATCGCAACATATCCTTGTCACGTTAACCTCACACCTCTGACAATCAACTTATTGACTCTCTTCAATAGAGCGATAAGTCCTCAAAGTTGCTCCAATGCAACATGTCCTCTCCAATAGGATGATAAGTCCACAAAGTTGCTCCAATGCAACATATCCTTGTCATGTTAACCTAACACCTCTAACAATCAACTTATCGACTCTCTTCAATAGGCGATAAATCCTCCAGTTGTTATTAATAACACCACAATCCACTACTGTGGTGGGAAATTTTATCCGAATCCTAAGTAGGGATAAGTCAACGCCTAACACACGCGTCGCTTAGTCTTTACCGATCAAAGAAGACACCGAATTCAAATGGGAATTTTATCCTAATCCTAAGTAGGGATAAGTCAACGCCTAACACACGCGTCGGTTTAGTCTTTACCGATCAAAGAAGACACCGAATTCAAATCGGGGAATTTTATCTCGAAATCTAAGCGAGATAAGCCCGCATCTAATACATGCACCGTAGTCTATTCCCGTGAGAAAGACGAAGCCCACGATTCAACATCGTAGCATTAAGCCTAAAAGAGTTTTATTCTTTTAGCACGACGTCACATGCGAACGGATTTAGATAATGCATGCTAGCGATTCAAGCGGTAATCGGTAAAGGCTCATCAAACCGCTGACGGCCGGGGTTGGCCAATAACCCTAAAGTCAACGCCTAACACGCTGCGGTTAGTTTCTTACCCGTAAAGGCGACAAAGTCACGATTCAACATCGTAGCACAACGCCACGTATGAGGCGAACTCCTCAAATTTGCTTAAATCGCAATCAACTTATCAATCCTCCTCAATAGGATGATAGGTCCTCAAAGTTGCTCGATCATAGCGTATCTTCATCAAGTCAACACTATACCTCGATGATATAATCAACTTATCAATCCTCCCGGCAGATAAGTTCCTCAAAATTATTCAAATCACAACTAAACCCGTCAATCAACTCATCATTCCTTTCCAATAGAATGATAGATCCACAAAGTTGTTCAAATTACAACGCAATCCTATCAAAATCGTACACATCCTCGTGAGTTTGATAACCAACTTATCAATCCTCCTCAATAGGATGATAAGTCCACAAAGTTGCTCCAATCGCAACATATCCTTGTCATGTTAACCTCACACCTCGACAATCAACTTATCAATCCTCCTCAATAGGATGATAAGCCCACAAAGTTGCTCAATCGCAACATATCCTTGTCATGTTAACCTAACACCTCGACAATCAACTTATTGACTCTCTTCAATAGGCGATAAGTCCACAAAGTTGCTCCAATCGCAACATATCCTTGTCATGTTAACCTCACACCTCGACAATCACCTTATCGACTCTCTTCAATAGGCGATAAGTCCACAAAGTTGTTCCAATCGCAACATACCCTTGTCATGTTAACCTCACACCTCGACAATCACCTTATCGACTCTCTTCAATAGGCGATAAGTCCACAAAGTTGTTCCAATCGCAACATATCCTTGTCACGTTAACCTCACACCTCGACAATCAACTTATCAATCCTCTCCAATAGGATGATAAGCCCACAAAGTTGCTCCAATCGCAACATATCCTTGTCATGTTAACCTCATACCTCTGACAGTCAACTTATCAATCCTCCTCAATAGGATGATAAGCCCCAAAGCCTTGTTAACACCACAAGCCCAAAGCCTTGTTAACACCACAAGCCCGAAGCCTTGTTTACACCACAAGCCCGAAGCCTTGTTAACACCACAAGCCCGAAACCTTGTTCAAACTACAAGCCCGAAGCCTTGTTCACATTACAAGCCTAAAGCCTTGTTTAAACCACAAGCCCAAAGCCTTGTTTAAACCACAAGCCCAAAGCCTTGTTAAACCACAAGCCCAAATCCTTGTTCAAACCACAAGCCCAAAGCCTTGTTAACACCACAAGCCCAAAGCCTTGTTCAGACCACAAGCCCAAAGCCTTGTTAACACCACAAGCCCAAAGCCTTGTTAACACCACAAGCCCAAAGCCTTGTTAAACCACAAGCCCAAAGCCTTGTTAAACCACAAGCCCAAATCCTTGTTCAAACCACAAGCCCAAAGCCTTGTTAAACCACAAGCCCAAATCCTTGTTCAAACCACAAGCCCAAATCCTTGTTCAAACCACAAGCCCAAATCCTTGTTCAAACCACAAGCCCAAAGCCTTGTTAACACCACAAGCCCAAAGCCTTGTTAAACCACAAGCCCAAAGCCTTGTTAAACCACAAGCCCAAAGCCTTGTTAAACCACAAGCCCAAAGCCTTGTTAAACCACAAGCCCAAATCCTTGTTCAAACCACAAGCCCAAAGCCTTGTTAAACCACAAGCCCAAAGCCTTGTTAACACCACAAGCCCAAAGCCTTGTTAACACCACAAGCCCAAAGCCTTGTTAAACCACAAGCCCAAAGCCTTGTTAAACCACAAGCCCAAAGCCTTGTTAAACCACAAGCCCAAAGCCTTGTTAAACCACAAGCCCAAAGCCTTGTTAAACCACAAGCCCAAATCCTTGTTCAAACCACAAGCCCAAAGCCTTGTTAAACCACAAGCCCAAAGCCTTGTTAAACCACAAGCCCAAAGCCTTGTTAAACCACAAGCCCAAAGCCTTGTTAACACCACAAGCCCAAAGCCTTGTTAAACCACAAGCCCAAAGCCTTGTTAACACCACAAGCCCAAAGCCTTGTTAACACCACAAGCCCAAAGCCTTGTTAAACCACAAGCCCAAAGCCTTGTTAAACCACAAGCCCAAATCCTTGTTCAAACCACAAGCCCAAAGCCTTGTTAAACCACAAGCCCAAAGCCTTGTTAAACCACAAGCCCAAAGCCTTGTTAAACCACAAGCCCAAAGCCTTGTTAAACCACAAGCCCAAATCCTTGTTCAAACCACAAGCCCAAAGCCTTGTTAAACCACAAGCCCAAATCCTTGTTCAAACCACAAGCCCAAATCCTTGTTCAAACCACAAGCCCAAAGCCTTGTTAAACCACAAGCCCAAATCCTTGTTCAAACCACAAGCCCAAATCCTTGTTCAAACCACAAGCCCAAATCCTTGTTCAAACCACAAGCCCAAAGCCTTGTTAAACCACAAGCCCAAAGCCTTGTTAAACCACAAGCCCAAAGCCTTGTTAAACCACAAGCCCAAAGCCTTGTTAAACCACAAGCCCAAATCCTTGTTCAAACCACAAGCCCAAAGCCTTGTTAAACCACAAGCCCAAATCCTTGTTCAAACCACAAGCCCAAAGCCTTGTTAAACCACAAGCCCAAAGCCTTGTTAAACCACAAGCCCAAAGCCTTGTTAACACCACAAGCCCAAAGCCTTGTTAAACCACAAGCCCAAAGCCTTGTTAAACCACAAGCCCAAAGCCTTGTTAAACCACAAGCCCAAAGCCTTGTTAAACCACAAGCCCAAAGCCTTGTTAACACCACAAGCCCAAAGCCTTGTTAAACCACAAGCCCAAAGCCTTGTTAAACCACAAGCCCAAAGCCTTGTTAAACCACAAGCCCAAAGCCTTGTTAAACCACAAGCCCAAAGCCTTGTTAAACCACAAGCCCAAATCCTTGTTCAAACCACAAGCCCAAAGCCTTGTTAACACCACAAGCCCAAAGCCTTGTTAAACCACAAGCCCAAAGCCTTGTTAACACCACAAGCCCAAAGCCTTGTTAAACCACAAGCCCAAAGCCTTGTTAACACCACAAGCCCAAAGCCTTGTTAAACCACAAGCCCAAAGCCTTGTTAAACCACAAGCCCAAAGCCTTGTTAAACCACAAGCCCAAAGCCTTGTTAAACCACAAGCCCAAAGCCTTGTTAAACCACAAGCCCAAAGCCTTGTTAACACCACAAGCCCAAAGCCTTGTTAAACCACAAGCCCAAATCCTTGTTCAAACCACAAGCCCAAAGCCTTGTTAAACCACAAGCCCAAATCCTTGTTCAAACCACAAGCCCAAAGCCTTGTTAAACCACAAGCCCAAAGCCTTGTTAACACCACAAGCCCAAAGCCTTGTTAAACCACAAGCCCAAATCCTTGTTCAAACCACAAGCCCAAAGCCTTGTTAAACCACAAGCCCAAAGCCTTGTTAAACCACAAGCCCAAAGCCTTGTTAACACCACAAGCCCAAAGCCTTGTTAAACCACAAGCCCAAATCCTTGTTCAAACCACAAGCCCAAAGCCTTGTTAAACCACAAGCCCAAATCCTTGTTCAAACCACAAGCCCAAAGCCTTGTTAAACCACAAGCCCAAATCCTTGTTCAAACCACAAGCCCAAAGCCTTGTTAAACCACAAGCCCAAATCCTTGTTCAAACCACAAGCCCAAATCCTTGTTCAAACCACAAGCCCAAAGCCTTGTTAAACCACAAGTATCAAATTTTGATTCAAGACGAGTTTAAATGACAAACAAACATCATTGAATCTATATACCTAATGTATTTTCTAAATATTTTGGGCTTTTAGAAGAACAATTCTACTGAAAGTATTTTGATTGACTTTTGTTTTCATCATAGCTGCAAATTCTCATATTCGAAAATTTCTCCAAGTGCTAAATAAAAAGAAAACACAAATGAATCCCCTTGCAGCACCAAAATGGTAGCACAATGTTATCACAGTACAAATTTTAGTAGTTTTAGAAGCAAACCTTCTTTCCAAATGAAAGTAAACAACACTTGCCATTCTCATGATCTTCTTATTTACAATGCCGATCTCAAATGTCCTGACCAAAAACCAAATGTTAGACAGCTCATTCGTGGAACGAAAGGAGACAATGTCATCGAATAAAAAAACAAGTTATTCTATGTTTCATGTCCACGGATTTAGAAGTTTATGTTCCCAAGAACAAATAACAATAGGACGGAAATACTGTATAATGGTTCATGGGATATTGTTTGAGTTGAATCATTTGATGGTGAAATTAAATACAGTAGACATTGGTAATGTATGGGTGCAATTGCAACTAAAACTCTGTATTGAAGTACAGCAGGAAACCAGAGAACATTCAGAGCTATCGGTTCATACAAGTATCACACATCTGAGACTGCAGAATTATCCTGCAGTAAAGTCTGTCTTATGATTGCTCAGCTGCAAAAGGGAATCATTGGATAAGACTATATGTGATTTGAATGGATATTCTCGTACAATCTCTATTGCAAACTTGGTCTAAAATTTAGGATGTTTCATCAAAATAACAATCCAGTCTCCTTGCTTTATACAACCAACGCTGTTTGATGCAAGGACTATGAATAAGTTGCAAGATAAAGAGATTAGATATCTACAGAAAAAACACGCTTAATTGGATCAAATGCAATAGAACTGAAGGGCAAATATGTTGCCTTTGGCAGAGAGCAAACCACAAAGTTGTCATTACTTCAGCTTTTGTTTGGATGGATAGTATAAAAATAATCATATAAGCCAACATACAGCTAGTTCCAGGAGATTAATACTGCATAACAGAACTTCCTCCTTAATCAACAATTTTGGCCCCCTTGAAAATTAGTCCATAATCAGTTATTTTTTTCTCTGTGCTTGCAAATTGTTATGTTCATATTGTATTGTATCTTGCAGCCTATTTCATATCTCTGCTCCATGATCCAAATTAATTTACATTTGATGTAGCAAGAAATTAACTATATAAAGTATGGCGTCAGCGCAATGAACAAATATAGTCTAATCTGGTTTATACTAAAGATGCAATGATGTGAAGCTTAAAGGCTCCAAAACTCATAGATAAAATATGAATCAGAAGAAGGATACCCAGCAATATATGATAGATGCAGCAAGAAATGAACAGAGATTAATAAACAAACCAAAACCTCTGACGCTAAAATGAATTCAGCAATAATCTGATCACATATTACCTTGGGTGCTTTGAAAGAGAACTTCTATCCTAGAAGTAAGATCATTTATATCGTAGGATATGACAATTCTATGGTAGAGTTTTCAACAAAATCAGACACTTGAGCCAACCATCTTAACCTGATTCTAAGCAAGATCAATTTTAATTAGATGAGCAACAAAAAGATACCAACTAGTTAAGAAAACATAGGACCATTCGGTCAAAAAAAAAGAAAACATAGGACCAGTAAGAATGTTGATGGCAGAGCAACTATGCCAAGAAAAATACAAAAGCTCAGTGGCTCACAAGTTTCCATTCAAGCTTAAATGCAAAATAAGCTGGAATCCTTAAATATATAAATGGGGATAAGAAACTCACCATTATCTGTAATCCTCCTCATCGAGCAAGAGCAACTGCAATTTTACCAACAAATGCATTGTTCTTCACAAGTGCAATATCTGAACTTGATTAAGCAAAAATTTGGATTAATAACCATCAAGGTATACCCCCTCCTGACCCATGATCCACATATTGCAGAGGCAAAACAAGTATTTATGCACATAACAAATATAAGCAAAACAAATGAAGGATACTAGCACCCAAAGATGCTCCCTCAGTTAGCTCATTCACTCTGGCAAGCAAAAAGGGAGTGGCTGCATTGCCCGTCACATGCTTCTTCCTGAAATAAAACAGAATAAGTCCAAAGATTCCATAAGCAGGAATAAAAGTGCCATTAGAACATATAGCTAATTACATGCAGCAAAACCTAATATGGAGAACCTCATAACTTTCAATTATAACTTGTGAACTCTACAATAATTGCTCAAGAGAGTTCGTAATAAGAACAAATTACTACTTATTATAGGAGCATTCAAATTACTTCTGATTCATACAAAGGATCTAATTTGTGGATACCAAATTCAATAGGAAATAATATGAAATTTGATTGAAGTTAGTCTGCACAAAACCAATGGATTACATTTTGATTGAAAATCCATTAGGTTGCAGCTTGCACTTACTCTTGTTCTCAGTCAACACATCATCTGGATTACGATACTAAGAGTTTGTTCTGAAGCCACACTAAGTGGACTACAAGTTATTATTTTTACTGACAAAGTACTTTCAACCAAGGGAGATGCTCTGGATTTGAAAAGAGAAGTTGAGATATCCTTTTTTGTAGTCAAAGTATTAGCCGGTCTTTGGGATTACAATCTCGCATGAATTTAAAGTTACATAGAAAAACAAATCTTAAGCTGGGTTCTATGAATCATTTGGGAAAAATGAAATTTAAAGTTGAGATTCCCTCCCTCAATCTCACGAATGAAATTAAAGTTAAATAGAAAAACAAATCTTGCACTGGGTTCTATAAATCATTTGGAAAAATGAAATTTAAAGTTGACTCTCTCTCTCTCTCTCTTCCAAATGAAATTTAAAGTTGACTCTCTCTCTCTCTCTCTCTCTCTCTCTCTCTCTCTCTCTCTCTCTGGTCTTAATTTTTTATACATATCCTAAATCTTATAATTACAATTTGGCTTCCATAATTTTAAGTTACTGCCTTTACCTCTCTCTCTCGGGTCTTTATTTTTTTATACATATCCTAAATCTTATAACTACAATTTGGCTTCTATAATTTTTGAGTTACTGCCTTTACCTCCTCATGCCAGTCACTTCCCAACTTCTGATAACAAGAGAGGTCAAACATAAGTTTGAGAGAGGAAATAGAAAGAAAGTAGTAATTCTTGATCAGAAATAAGATTGGAGAAAAGAGGAAGAGATTGATAATAGGGAAAGAAGATGAATTTCAATTCCAATAATAATGTTTACATTTTATGTTATTATTATTTTATTTTATTTTATTTTTTTGGTGTGTGCCATTCTCTTTGTTCTCATGGCCCAAAGCTGTGACCAAGGGCACTTTTGCTTCTCACAACTTCACAGCATAAAGTTGCCTAGTATGCTACGTTCTCTTTAGGACACATGAGACCTTCTAAGAAGGAAAGATGGTTATTGCCCATATGTGTTCATTTAAACTCAAAAACTTTATGTCCTCTCTTCCCAACAAGTCAACTACTTCCATAACAACTACTTCTTCCTGTCTGCTTCTAACAACCATAATTTCCTTATTGGTTTCTTGTTACTTAAATAATAAAAGGTTCGAACTTGCTCATGGGCCGGGTCAATTACACAAGCATAATTACTTATTATTGTTTGACAATATCTTTTTAAGTGCAAAGAGATACATCTACATCATGACTGCCTAAGATCATCATGCTCATCGGAGTTACTAGTTTAGCAAAACAACTGAATACTACCACAAAGCCACTTTTACATAGAAGGTTTCACTAAATTTCTAGAGCATCACATTTGATATAAACTGTGGGTATAGAGACAGAGAAAAGGAGAATAAAAATGCATATGCAAATAGAGTTGAGGAGTTACTTTGCTTCTTCTAGGGCCCTCTGTATTGCAGACTCTATCAAATTACCGGAAGCAGCATATTCTTTAGGAATAGGCACAGCAATCAGCATTCCACTACCAAGATTTAAAGTCAGGTTTGCATCTGCAGTTGACAGCATATAGACCACTTAATTCAAATAATATCAGTAAACAATTAATAGCAAAAGCAGTAAACTATAGTTCATCAGTTTCACTTACATATGAGCCTAGCACATTCCTCCGGAGTATCCAGACGACAAGGAACCTGCATATTACACAACTGATGTGTGTTCAAAGCAGCACTAGATTTATCCTATCCATGCCTGATATTTTTTATTTACTTTTGAAGCCACCAGTTTACAACATTACTCTGGGACATATGGTTGGGTTTCTAAGCATAGAAAAGTAGAGAGCAATGAGAAAGAAGCCTAGTTGACACCAGTGACCATGCAAGTATCAGTAGCAGTGGATACAGTGTACATCCACATACTGTATAGGATCAATACATTCAGCATGCAACAGCATGAACTGATAAACAGTAAAAATTACAGTGGTGCGAGCAAACAGTAGAGTATGCTACAATTACAGTTCAATTGTTCTCAACGGAAGATTTACATTTCCTTTTAATTAATATAGGGTGGATAATCCACATTGTCTAAGAGAAGAAACCTAAGATGCATGGAAATGGGTAGGGGTACCAGTCTGGTTCTTGGTGCGGGACATGGCAAAATTGTAAAATGTAGGTGCGAAGACACACTACATCTATACACCTGAAATTGTTAATTTCACATGAGATCACTATTGTTTTCCAATTCATGTTTTATTAGAATTAAAACTCCTATAACATTTTAAGTTTCTTTTATTATGTTGGTTATAAATTGTAAACTACTCGTTTTCAACTAGACACCCAACAACCCTTTAAAACCAAAGTTTTTAAACTTGGCATGGTGAAACAAACTCGAAACATGTCTAACGAGTTTCATATGGATGTGGCGTGTAGGATATACGTCCAAAGTTTTGGACAATAGTTTTAAATTAAAACATACATCATGTAATTGAGTACATGTCTGAATAAATGTATGCATATATCCAAGGGGTGTCCATGAAGTTTGGTTCTGCATTACATGTCGGTACAGTGAAATGCGTGTCGATATGGGGATGGCTTCTTGCTAGAAGTACCCGGGTAACATAGGAAGAAACTCATCCATTCTATTGGTTGCATGGTTACACCCTCGAGTTTTCTCTCCCTCATTATAAGAAAAAACTCTATCAAATGTGCAAGTCCCTCCTCTCAAGCAGAAAATAAATGTGCTTTTCACTATGAGAACAAAATTTCCTTCGTTACACAACCAAATTACTAAATGTACATGATGCATAAAGTTGATGGAAATAACATAGTAAATCCTAGATGTCAACAATATTAGTACTTTCCCCTGTGGTTCTATACAGAAAGAAAAGAAAATTAGATAAATTGGTAGGTGTTCCTAGAGATGAAAGTGCTCCAAGGTATGGACATTGCTAAGGAAAAAGAACTTCTAAAGGGCCCTCTCCCCAAAATTTTCAAAGAGAGAGAAAGTTACTGTATGGTGGTATATGTGTTTGTTTGTGTATATGTGGGCCTTATATCACATTACATGGGTCTGTGGGTACCAGTGTGCTTGTGTGGATAGATAAATATAGACCAAGTCTGTTCCCAAATTACTGATGTACTAAGATCTTTTGTCAAATATTTCAATAATTTTATCAACGGGATTACCACCTTGCATCCGCTAGATTCAGTGAAAAATGCAGGAAATTCATTCGTCTTGTAAGCAGCTACTGTTACTCCTTGAGTTTCCTGCAATTATAGTTAGATTTTTCAAATCAGCTTTTCTTACGCTTGAATTACTGTACATGTACAGTAGAGAAATCCTATACTTTTCTTGTCATAAGACTAATAACATACTTTCCAATAAGCAATTTCAAGTGAATCAACAATAATGTCATAAATATGAGTAAAACATAACAAGAGTTGGCCCAGCCCATGTACAATAGAGAAATCCTATACTTTTCTTGTCATAATAAGACTCATAACATACTATCCAATAAGCAATTTCAAGTGAATCAACAATAATGGGCATGTTCGAACCGCAGATCGAACTGGCCCAGCCCGGTTTGAGTCAAAACCTAGCCTGGCCCACGCTGGGCCTGCCCCAACCCGGCTCACATTGAAGGTAGGTCATAGGCCAAGCTGGGTTTTGATCCAGACCCGGGACCAATGAGGCAGGCCCACCCCACTATAGGCCCGACCCCCCGATGGCCCTATCAAGCCAAGATTCTTGTGAATGTTTATTTATTTTTAACAAAATTGAAAATAAATTTTTAAAAATCAGAAAGCCCACTAAGCGGTCTAGTGACTAACACAACAATGTCGTTACCACGCATATATCGTGTGTTGGCGATGTTTGTGTGTTGGCGATGTTTTTACGTGTGATGTTTATTTTTATGCGGTGTGTGTGTGTGTGTGTGTGTGTATATATATATATATATTCATTTCAAATAAAGAGTTTGAAATAGAAAAAATAAATTAAATATAATTTTATAAATATACATACAAGTTTAATATAATTTAAAAGGAAAAATAAAAATTTTAAAAACTCATGGGCGACCCATGGGCTGGCCGGTTTGACGAGCGGGTCATGGGTCGGGTTGAATCGATCTCGAGAACCCGAATCAAAGAGGCATGCCACGCCCACTCGACAGCGGGCCCGAGTGGGCGGTCCGGCCTGAACTGGCGGTCTGTTCACATGCATGAACCGGCCCGTCCCATGCCCATGTCTGTTACATAACTCACTCATAGCTTTGCAAGAGTAAAACATAACTCACTTGTTCACATGTTAAAGTAATGTACTTGAACATGCAAATCTTCTTCGTGGATATATTCCATATGAATCGCTGCTGAAAGTTTACGTTTATCTATATGTTTCTTGAGAGAAATTGAATGTCACATTTTTAGAAGACAATAACTTGAGGGTACATAAAAATTCAGGTTCAATAGAGAATGTGGGCGACACATTCGTTATTGTTCCCCAATATGTCGAGTAACATTGAGTCAGGGAAAGATCCAATTTCACAAAGTGGGTGTTCAAGCGAAATATCACATATAATTTTTGACCTTACTAGCCTTCTAGTTCGACTTTGCGGAGAGACCTCTTGAGTGAATTCTTTTTGCTATTTACCCGATTTCCGTTTTTATAAATAGACCCTCTAAGATAAAAGAATTAAAAACTCCATTCGAGGGTCAATCATAAAATAAAACTAGAGGATAGTAAGTTAAATATAGCAATACTACAAGAGGTCTACTTGCTATTTGTAGGTACGTAAAAATGCGAAGGCGGTAATATCAATGAAACACTATCAATGAAGGTTACAAGGCGATGACTTTCACGACAATAAAGGAGAATCGAAGCTAATGTCTCCAGTACAAGAGTTACAAGTTGACAACCTTGTGAAAAGAGATCACAATATTGATCTCTTCAAAGCAAAGCAGCGGGCTCCGCGTTTCAATTCAAAAGCAGCGGGACTAATCCGCGTTTCAATTCAAAAGCAGGCATGGCGCGTTCCATG
Source organism: Asparagus setaceus (assembly GCA_012295165.1). Taxonomy (NCBI): domain Eukaryota; kingdom Viridiplantae; phylum Streptophyta; class Magnoliopsida; order Asparagales; family Asparagaceae; genus Asparagus; species Asparagus setaceus. Next base: position 28,634,820 of record CM022701.1, read on the forward strand.
CTTAGCGAACACATGGCGCGTTAAGTAGCGCTAAGCAGACACATGGCTGCGGCCAGCGTTGGCCCAACCAGCGAACACATGGCGGCGTTGAAGCTAAGCGGAGCACATGGCCCGTTTCATTTCAAAATGCGAACCGCGTGGCAGCGTTTCAACAACGCGAGCACACGGCCCGCGTTAACCTAAAGCGCGGCACACATAGCGGCGTCGGCTCAAACGGGTGCACATGACCCGCGTTGGCTCAAAAGCAGACGCCAGGCTTGCTCGAGCAGCGAACCGGCGTTTTGACTCATTCAAATATGAGTTGAGCGGTTCCTAAACCGTTTGAGATTTAAGGGGTGGTTACACCCGCTCAACCCACCATTGAGGAGCAATTCAAGAGGCGATTACACCTTTAATCTATAAATGGGGGTTTTCACAGCAAATGGGGCAGGTTGGAAAGAGTTTGGCCGGAGCACTAAAACAAAAAGGAGAAACGGTTTCTTCTGCGCAGCTGTGATCGCCGTGACGATCGGACCTTCATCCGCGGTCTGATCGGCGTGAAACTTGGAGAGAAGCCTTACCACTCATCGTTCCTAATTATGAACGGTGGAGATTGCTTTCTACCGGTTGGATCAGGAGATATCAAGGTTTTACCGAAGCCAATTGTGCAGAGAACGGTTTCTTCTGCGCAGCTGTGATCGGCATGACGATCGGACCTTCATCCGCGGTCTGATCGGAGTGAAATTTGGAGGGAAGCCTCAACACTCGTCGTTCTTAATTCTGAACGGTGGAGATTGATTTCTACCGGTTAGATTTGAAGATATTGAGATTTTACCGAAGATCTGTATCTTTTCTTTTAAAGAAAGGATCAAACCTCCTTTGATAGCATCAACTCTCCTAGAGAGTTCAACTCGATTAGAGTTTTCAAACTTGCACGGCAAGTTCTTCTCCGCCATTCTTGGCTAAAAGGATTACTAATCCTTTTCTAAAATCAACTCTATCAAAGAGTTCTTAACTTCGTCGAGTTCTAAACTTGCTCCGTGAGTTATTTTTCAACCGTCCACGAGTCAAGGCGGTCGGATCGTCAGCGGGATACAAGATTCAAGCTCCCACGCCAGGTGAAGAACAGTTAAATAAAGGGAAGGTTCTCGTTGATCCTCTCTTTTGTAAATCAGACGGCGGTGAAATTTGTAATTTCTTTTTATCTAAGTCGGTTAGAGAGAGAGATTGCATTTGAGAGAGTTGTATTTATTCTTTCTTTAAAGTCAATTAGAAAGGATAACATTTGTTTTGACTTTAATTTTCCTCGCAGAACAAAGATGGCAACTCTGCGGGACAACTTCTTTCACCGATGAAGAGGTGGTGGCGCAATCCGGCGTCAAGCTCATTGGAGCGACTGTTGAAACTCGGCCGTAGATTCGATCAAGCCGAGTTGAGGCACTCTCCTCCGGATCCCTTAGCCCCGAGGCTATCGCCAAGATCCACAAAGCCTCTAAAGGCCAGCCGGTTGTCGTGTGCTAAGATCGGTGAAGATGGTGATGTCATTGCAAAAGCCTCAAATCAGGCGAAAAGGAGCGTCGAAGAACACACCGAGATGGCCAATCGACCAACCAAGCGAACCGGCGTTTGTGAGCAACCGATCACGAGCTGGCGTTTCTTTGCGCGAAGCCTGGCGTTTATGTGCCCGAACACGAGCCTCGCAAAATCAGTGACGCAACCCTCAATGGCGTTTTCACGGTCGAAGCGGGTCCCGACCCGGCGTTCAATTACTCAACGCGAACCTCGCGTTGGCGAGGTTGCAAGCGACCTCACACCCTATCACGGCGTGGGTCTCACCCGCGTCCAAGCATTCAAGCGAATCTAGCGTTCCGGTCTAAGCAGTGCGCCTGGCGTTCAAGTGCTCAAAGCGATCTTCGCGTTCCAAATGCCAAATCATCGGCATATCAGCGCCGCTCACATGCGGCCAGCGTCGGTGTTTGTGGATTGACAAATGTCATTTGGTCCATCGAAGCGGCATTCTCACAGGGAAGGAGGGAGGTCGAATACCTTGGAGTCACTTCTAACATGATCGAGTAGGCGGACCGTCAATCTCATAGATAAAATATGAATCAGAAGAAGGATACCCAGCAATATATGATAGATGCAGCAAGAAATGAACAGAGATTAATAAACAAACCAAAACCTCTGACGCTAAAATGAATTCAGCAATAATCTGATCACATATTACCTTGGGTGCTTTGAAAGAGAACTTCTATCCTAGAAGTAAGATCATTTATATCGTAGGATATGACAATTCTATGGTAGAGTTTTCAACAAAATCAGACACTTGAGCCAACCATCTTAACCTGATTCTAAGCAAGATCAATTTTAATTAGATGAGCAACAAAAAGATACCAACTAGTTAAGAAAACATAGGACCATTCGGTCAAAAAAAAAGAAAACATAGGACCAGTAAGAATGTTGATGGCAGAGCAACTATGCCAAGAAAAATACAAAAGCTCAGTGGCTCACAAGTTTCCATTCAAGCTTAAATGCAAAATAAGCTGGAATCCTTAAATATATAAATGGGGATAAGAAACTCACCATTATCTGTAATCCTCCTCATCCGAGCAAGAGCAACTGCAATTTTTGCACCAACAAATGCATTGTTCTTCACAAGTGCAATATCTGAACTTGATTAAGCAAAAATTTGGATTAATAACCATCAAGGTATACCCCCTCCTGACCCATGATCCACATATTGCAGAGGCAAAACAAGTATTTATGCACATAACAAATATAAGCAAAACAAATGAAGGATACTAGCACCCAAAGATGCTCCCTCAGTTAGCTCATTCACTCTGGCAAGCAAAAAGGGAGTGGCTGCATTGCCCGTCACATGCTTCTTCCTGAAATAAAACAGAATAAGTCCAAAGATTCCATAAGCAGGAATAAAAGTGCCATTAGAACATATAGCTAATTACATGCAGCAAAACCTAATATGGAGAACCTCATAACTTTCAATTATAACTTGTGAACTCTACAATAATTGCTCAAGAGAGTTCGTAATAAGAACAAATTACTACTTATTATAGGAGCATTCAAATTACTTCTGATTCATACAAAGGATCTAATTTGTGGATACCAAATTCAATAGGAAATAATATGAAATTTGATTCGAAGTTAGTCTGCACAAAACCAATGGATTACATTTTGATTGAAAATCCATTAGGTTGCACGCTTGCACTTACTCTTGTTCTCAGTCAACACATCATCTGGATTACGATACTAAGAGTTTGTTCTGAAGCCACACTAAGTGGACTACAAGTTATTATTTTTACTGACAAAGTACTTTCAACCAAGGGAGATGCTCTGGATTTGAAAAGAGAAGTTGAGATATCCTTTTTTGTAGTCAAAGTATTAGCCCGGTCTTTGGGATTACAATCTCACGCATGAATTTAAAGTTACATAGAAAAACAAATCTTGCGCTGGGTTCTATGAATCATTTGGGAAAAATGAAATTTAAAGTTGAGATTCCCTCCCTCAATCTCACGAATGAAATTAAAGTTAAATAGAAAAACAAATCTTGCACTGGGTTCTATAAATCATTTGGAAAAATGAAATTTAAAGTTGACTCTCTCTCTCTCTCTCCAAATGAAATTTAAAGTTGACTCTCTCTCTCTCTCTCTCTCTCTCTCTCTCTCTCTCTCTCTCTCTCTGGTCTTAATTTTTTATACATATCCTAAATCTTATAATTACAATTTGGCTTCCATAATTTTTAAGTTACTGCCTTTACCTCTCTCTCTCGGGTCTTTATTTTTTATACATATCCTAAATCTTATAACTACAATTTGGCTTCTATAATTTTTGAGTTACTGCCTTTACCTCCTCATGCCAGTCACTTCCCAACTTCTGATAACAAGAGAGGTCAAACATAAGTTTGAGAGAGAAATAGAAAGAAAGTAGTAATTCTTGATCAGAAATAAGATTGGAGAAAAGAGGAAGAGATTGATAATAGGGAAAGAAGATGAATTTCAATTCCAATAATAATGTTTACATTTTATGTTATTATTATTTTATTTTATTTTATTTTTGGTGTGTGCCATTCTCTTTGTTCTCATGGCCCAAAGCTGTGACCAAGGGCACTTTTGCTTCTCACAACTTCACAGCATAAAGTTGCCTAGTATGCTACGTTCTCTTTAGGACACATGAGACCTTCTAAGAAGGAAAGATGGTTATTGCCCATATGTGTTCATTTAAACTCAAAAACTTTATGTCCTCTCTTCCCAACAAGTCAACTACTTCCATAACAACTACTTCTTCCTGTCTGCTTCTAACAACCATAATTTCCTTATTGGTTTCTTGTTACTTAAATAATAAAAGGTTCGAACTTGCTCATGGGCCGGGTCAATTACACAAGCATAATTACTTATTATTGTTTGACAATATCTTTTTAAGTGCAAAGAGATACATCTACATCATGACTGCCTAAGATCATCATGCTCATCGGAGTTACTAGTTTAGCAAAACAACTGAATACTACCACAAAGCCACTTTTACATAGAAGGTTTCACTAAATTTCTAGAGCATCACATTTGATATAAACTGTGGGTATAGAGACAGAGAAAAGGAGAATAAAAATGCATATGCAAATAGAGTTGAGGAGTTACTTTGCTTCTTCTAGGGCCCTCTGTATTGCAGACTCTATCAAATTACCGGAAGCAGCATATTCTTTAGGAATAGGCACAGCAATCAGCATTCCACTACCAAGATTTAAAGTCAGGTTTGCATCTGCAGTTGACAGCATATAGACCACTTAATTCAAATAATATCAGTAAACAATTAATAGCAAAAGCAGTAAACTATAGTTCATCAGTTTCACTTACATATGAGCCTAGCACATTCCTCCGGAGTATCCAGACGACAAGGAACCTGCATATTACACAACTGATGTGTGTTCAAAGCAGCACTAGATTTATCCTATCCATGCCTGATATTTTTTATTTACTTTTGAAGCCACCAGTTTACAACATTACTCTGGGACATATGGTTGGGTTTCTAAGCATAGAAAAGTAGAGAGCAATGAGAAAGAAGCCTAGTTGACACCAGTGACCATGCAAGTATCAGTAGCAGTGGATACAGTGTACATCCACATACTGTATAGGATCAATACATTCAGCATGCAACAGCATGAACTGATAAACAGTAAAAAATTACAGTGGTGCACGAGCAAACAGTAGAGTATGCTACAATTACAGTTCAATTGTTCTCAACGGAAGATTTACATTTCCTTTTTAATTAATATAGGGTGGATAATCCACATTGTCTAAGAGAAGAAACCTAAGATGCATGGAAATGGGTAGGGGTACCAGTGCGGTTGCGGGTACGGGACATGGCAAAATTGTAAAATGTAGGGTACGAAGACACAGCTACATCTATACACTGAAATTGTTAATTTACGTGAGATCACTATTGTTTTCCAATTCATGTTTTATTAGAATTAAAACTCCTATAACATTTTAAGTTTCTTTTATTATGTTGGTTATAAATTGTAAACTACTCGTTTTTCAACTAGACACCCAACAACCCTTTAAAACCAAAGTTTTTAAACTTGGCATGGGCTGAAACAAACTCGAAACATGTCTAACGAGTTTCATATGGATGTGACGTGTAGGATATACGTCCAAGAAGTTTTGGACAATAGTTTTAAATTAAAACATACATCATGTAATTGAGTACATGTCTGAATAAATGTATGCATATATCCAAGGGGTGTCCATGAAGTTTGGTTACGCGTACATGTCAGGTACAGGTACGAGTACGTGTCCAGTATGGGGATGGCTTCTTGCTAGAAGTACCCGGGTAACATAGGAAGAAACTCATCCATTCTATTGGTTGCATGGTTACACCCTCGAGTTTTCTCTCCCTCATTATAAGAAAAAACTCTATCAAATGTGCAAGTCCCTCCTCTCAAGCAGAAAATAAATGTGCTTTTCACTATGAGAACAAAATTTCCTTCGTTACACAACCAAATTACTAAATGTACATGATGCATAAAGTTGATGGAAATAACATAGTAAATCCTAGATGTCAACAATATTAGTACTTTCCCCTGTGGTTCTATACAGAAAGAAAAGAAAATTAGATAAATTGGTAGGTGTTCCTAGAGATGAAAGTGCTCCAAGGTATGGACATTGCTAAGGAAAAAGAACTTCTAAAGGGCCCTCTCCCCAAAATTTTCAAAGAGAGAGAAAGTTACTGTATGGTGGTATATGTGTTTGTTTGTGTATATGTGGACGCATATACGTACATGGGTCTGTGGGTACCAGTGTGCTTGTGTGGATAGATAAATATAGACCAAGTCTGTTCCCAAATTACTGATGTACTAAGATCTTTTGTCAAATATTTCAATAATTTTATCAACGGGATTACCACCTTGCATCCGCTAGATTCAGTGAAAAATGCAGGAAATTCATTCGTCTTGTAAGCAGCTACTGTTACTCCTTGAGTTTCCTGCAATTATAGTTAGATTTTTCAAATCAGCTTTTCTTACGCTTGAATTACTGTACATGTACAGTAGAGAATCCTATACTTTTCTTGTCATAAGACTAATAACATACTTTCCAATAAGCAATTTCAAGTGAATCAACAATAATGTCATAAATATGAGTAAAACATAACAAGAGTTGGCCCAGCCCATGTACAATAGAGAAATCCTATACTTTTCTTGTCATAATAAGACTCATAACATACTATCCAATAAGCAATTTCAAGTGAATCAACAATAATGGGCATGTTGAACCTTGATCAACTGGCCCGGCCGGAAGTCAAAACCTAGCACTGCCCTGGCCCAGGCTACTGCTAACAGCTCACATTGAAGGTAGGTCATAGGCCAAGCTGGGTTTTGATCCAGACCCGGGACCAATGAGGCAGGCCCACCCCACTATAGGCCCGACCCCCCGGTGGCCCTATCAAGCCAAGATTTACTGTGAATGTTTATTTATTTTTTAACAAAATTGAAAATAAATTTTTTTAAAAAATCCTAGAAGCCCACTAAGCCAGTCTAGTGACTAACACAACAATGTCAGTACCACGTATATCTGTGTGTTGGCGATGTTTGTGTGTTGGCGATGTTTTTCTGTGTGATGTTTATTTTTATGCAGTGTGTGTGTGTGTGTGTGTGTATATATATATATATATTCATTTCAAATAAAGAGTTTGAAATAGAAAAAAATAAATTAAATATAATTTTATAAATATACATACAAGTTTAATATAATTTAAAAAGGAAAAAATAAAAAAATTTTAAAAAACTCATGGTAGACCCGTGGGCCGGCAGTTTCGGGAGCGGGTCATGGAGTGGGTTGAATGCGATCTCGAAACCCGAGAATCAAAGAGGCATGCCACGCCCACTCGACAGCGGGCAGTGGGCGGTCCGGCCTTGAACTCGGCGGTCCTGTTCACATGCATGAACCGGCCCGTCCCATGCCCATGTCTGTTACATAACTCACTCATAGCTTTGCAAGAGTAAAACATAACTCACTTGTTCACATGTTAAAGTAATGTACTTGAACATGCAAATCTTCTTCAGTGGATATATTCCATATGAATTCGCACACTGAAAGTTTACGTTTTATCTATATGTTTGCAGAGAAATTGAATGTCACATTTTTAGAAGACAATAACTTGAGGGTACATAAAAAATTCAGGTTCAATAGAGAATGTGGACAGCACATTCCGTTATTGTTCCCCCAGTATGTCAGGTAACATTCAGAGTCCAGACAGCAAAGATCCAGGAATTTCACAAAGTGGGTGTTCAAGAAACGAAATATCACATATAATTTTTGACCTTACTAGCCTTCTAGTTCGACTTTGCCAGAGAGACCTCTTGAGTGAATTCTTTTTGCTATTTACCCGATTTCCGTTTTTTTATAAATAGACCCTCTAAGATAAAAGAATTAAAAAAACTCCATTCAGGGGGGTCAATCTGCCAAAATAAAACTAGAGGATAGTAAGTTAAATATAGCAATACTACAAGAGGTCTACTTGCTATTTGTAGAACGTAAAAATGCGAAGGCGACCAATATCCAGCGAAACACTATCAATGAAGGTTACAAGGCGATGACTTTCACGACAATAAAGGAGAATCGAAGCTAATGTCTCCAGTCAAGGATTACAAGTTGACAACCCTTGTGAAAAGAGATCACAAGTATTGATCTCTTCAAAGCAAAAGCGGGCTCACCCGCGTTTCAATTCAAAGCAGCGGGACTAATCCCGCGTTTCAATTCAAAGCGGAGCACATGGCGCGTTAAGTAGCTAAGCGGAGCACATGGCGCGTTAAGTAGCTAAGCGGAGCACATGGCTGCGGCCAGCGTTGAAGCCCAAAGCGGAGCACATGGCGGCGTTAAAGCAGCGAACACATGGCGCGTTCAAAGCTAAATCTGAGCACATGGCGCGTTTCAATTCAAAGCAGCGGAGCACATGGCCCGCGTTCGAAGCTCAAAGCAGAGACGAGGCTTGCTCGAGCGAACCGGCGTTTTGACTCATTCAAATATGAGTTGAGCGGTTCCTAAACCGTTTGAGAGATTTAAGGGGTGGTTACACCCACTAAACCACCATTGAGGAGCAATTCAAGAGGCGGTTACACCCCTTTAATCCCTATAAATGGGGGTTTTCCGACCAAATAGAGGGTTGAAAGGGGTTTGGTAGAGCACTAAAAACAAAGGAAGACAGTTTTTCTGCTTGCAGTGATCGGCGTGACGATCGGACCTTCATCCGGTAATTACGTCGGAGTGAAACTTGGAGGAAGCCTCACCACTCGTCGTTCCTAATTCGAGCGGTGGAGATTGATTTCTAGGTTGGATTTGGAGATATCGAGGTTTTACCGAAGCCAATTGTGCAGAGAACGGTTTCTTCTGCTGTTGTGATTGGCGTGGCGATGGGACCTTCATCAGGTAATTACGTCGGAGTGAAATTGGAGGCGACCTCGGCACTCGTCGTTCCTAATTACGAGCGGTGGAGATTGATTTCTACGGTTAGATTTGGAGCTATTAAGGTTTTACCGAAGATCTCCTTTCTTTGGCATCAACTCTCCTAGAGAGTTCAACTTCGATCTGATTTTCAAACTTGCGGCAAGTTCTTCTCCTCCATTCTTGGCTAAAAGGATTACTAATCCTTTTCTAAAATCAACTCTATCAAAGAGTTCTTAACTCGTCGAGTTCTAAACTTGCTCCGTGAGTTATTTTTCAACCTCGTCCCGAGTCAAGGCGGTCGGATCGTCAGCGGGATACAAGATTCAAGCTCCCACCGCCACCGTGAAGAACCCAGATTAAATAAAGGGAAGGTTCTCCGTTGATCCTTCTCTCTTTTGTAAATCAGAACCGTCGAGGAATTTGTAATTTCTTTTTATCTAAGTCGGTTAGAGAGAGAGATTGCATTTGAGAGAGTTGTATTTATTCTTTCTTTAAAGTCAATTAGAAAGGATAACATTTGTTTTGACTTTAATTTTCCTCATGAACAAAGATGGCAACTCTGCTGGGGACAACTTCTTTCACCGATGAAGAGGTGGTGGCGCAATCCGACGTCAAGCTCATTGGAGCATTTGTTGAAACTCGGCCGTAGAGTTCGATCAAGCCAAGTTGAGGAGGCACTCTCCTCCGGATCCCTTAGCCCCAGGCTATGCGCCAAGATCCACAAAGCCTCTAGGAGGCCAAAGCCCATTCGGTTGTCGTGGCTAACGTCGGTGAAGATGGTGATGTCATTGCAAAAGCCTCAAATCGGCGAAAGGGCGCCGTCGAAGAACACGACCGAGATGGCCATCGACCAACCAACGCGAACCGGCGTTTGTGAGCAGCGATCACGAGCTTCGTTTCTTTCGAAACGCAAGCCTGGCGTTTATGTGCCGAACACGAGCCTCGCAAAATCCGGTGACGCAACCCTCAATGGCGTTTTCACGGTCGAAACGGGTCCCGACCCGGCGTTCAATTACTCAAGCGAACCTGCGGCGTTGCAGCGACCCTCACACCTATCTGAAGCGTGGGTCTCAACCCGGCGTCCAAGCATTCAGCGAATCTAGCGTTCCCGGTCTAAAGCGGTGCGCACCGGCGTTCAAGTGCTCAAGCGCGATCTTGGCGTTCCAAATGCCAAATCATCGGCATATCAGCGGCGCTCACATGCGGCCAAGCCGTCGGTGTTTGACCGATTGACAAATGTCATTTGGTCCATCGAGCGGCGGCATTCTCACGGAAGGAGACTTGAGGTCGAATACCTTGGAGTCACTTCTAACATGATCGGAGTAGGCGGACCGTCAATCTCTAGCTCCAATGAGCGGCAAGTCGGTCCCCGGCTTGAAAGAGGCTTTGAATGACTCAGATGGAGTTTACGACATACCGGACTCGAGCAGGGTCATATCCCGTCAACTATCAAAAGTTGGCTAAAGGAATTGAGTCGATGATGAGCATTCACCATCGAGAATCTCAATCCTCTAGTTCTTCGTGAAGCATGTGGCTGTCTACCTGACGGAGAATCTTGAAGATTTCAAGAAGAGGCTCGAAGAGCATCGGGCTATGATGCAAGAAGCCTGCGATCACAACAAGAGTCCATCGATCAACTTGAGATATGATAAACTAACTTGTTGGAGATAGGGCTCAAGTTCACATGTTGACTCCGCCTGGTGGAATCATCCGCGGAGGAGAGTCAATCCTCAAAATGGAATGAAAACGTGAATGAAGCTCCCGATCAAGAAGCCCATCCGTAGAATCCTCCTCTAAAGAAGGAAGAGAGGCCGAGACGAGCAAAGTCCTCAATCGGCAAAAATCACGGCGGAAGCCGCCTCAATGCCATGGCTAATAGGTGCGAGCTCCAAGATCGAGGGTTGTCGAGGCGTATCTGCGAGAATGGGATACGGTTCCTTATCCTCCAAAATTCAAAATCCCGGCGCTACAAGCTTTCGGCGACGCGGGATCACCGAACCAACACATCTACCATTTTAGGTCCTGGTGGAAATGTGATGGCAAGCGATGTCATAGCATCTCGTTTGTTCATTGGCACCCTCAAGGGGTTGCCTTTGAATGGTTCATGAAGCGCACGCAGGATGTATCGAAATGGGCGATTTAGAGACTCTTCTGTCACGATTCTTTGAAGATGACACGGAAATCACTGTCACTTCTCTTCTTGCCATTAAGCAAAAGGAGGAGAGCCTATCAAAGTCTTCGTCGAGCGGTTCGAAGCATGGCTCTTCGATGCTCGGCAGGTATGACCGCGATGCGCTCGATTGACACTGTCGGCACAATTTACAAACCAATCTTCTAGCTCGAATGGGGTTGCAAAATGTCGTTCTGAAAACAACTAGTCTCCCGAGTGAGCAGTGAAGCAATTATTGCTAGGATTGGTGAAGAAGAGGAGGTGACTCAAGACACGGCTCTTGTGACCGGCTCTAAATCGCGAGGCGAAGACTTCGGTTAGTATCAACCTAGAATAATTACTGGTGGGGTTGATTATCATTATTTTCAGAGTAGAATAATAAATTCCAAATATTGTCAAGTTAACAAAATACTTTTGACAATGTAAGCACTTTAGCATGCGACACCACCAAAATCAACTTATCAATCCTCTCGATAGGATGATAAGTCTACAAAGTTGCTCAAATCGTAACACAATCCCGTCGGAAGCCGCCCAATGCCATGGCTAATAGGTGCGAGCTCCAAGATCGAGGGTTGTCGAGGCGTATCTGCGAGAATGGGATACGGTTCCTTATCCTCCAAAATTCAAAATCCCGACGCTACAAGCTTTCGGCGACGCGGGATCACCGAACCAACACATCTACCATTTTAGGTCCTGGTGGAAATGTGATGGCAAACGATGTCATAGCATCTCGTTTGTTCATTGGCACCCTCAAGGGGTTGCCTTTGAATGGTTCATGAAGCTGCTGCGGGATGTATCGAAATGGGCGATTTAGAGACTCTTCTGTCACGATTCTTTGAAGATGACACGGAAATCAGCATCACTTCTCTTCTTGCCATTAAGCAAAAGGAGGAGAGCTATCAAAGTCTTCGTCGAGCGGTTCGAAGCATGGCTCTTCGATGCTCGGCAGGTATGACACGATCGCTCGATTGACACTGTCGGCACAATTTACAAACCAATCTTCTAGCTCGAATGGGGTTGCAAAATGTCGTTCTGAAAACAACTAGTCTCCGAGTGAGCAGTGAAGCAATTATTGCTAGGATTGGTGAAGAAGAGGAGGTGACTCAAGACACGGCTCTTGTGACCGGCTCTAAATCGCGAGGTCGAAGACTTCGGTTAGTATCAACCTAGAATAATTACTGGTGGGGTTGATTATCATTATTTTCAGAGTAGAATAATAAATTCCAAATATTGTCAAGTTAACAAAATACTTTTGACAATGTAAGCACTTTAGCATCACGACACCACCAAAATCAACTTATCAATCCTCTCGATAGGATGATAAGTCTACAAAGTTGCTCAAATCGTAACACAATCCCGTCAGGTTAACAATGCACCTCTGACAATCAACTTATCGACTCTCTTCAATAGAGCGATGAGTCCTCAAAATTGCTCCGATCGCAACATACCCTTGTCCGTTAACCTCACACCTCGACAATCAACTTATCGACTCTCTTCAATAGGCGATAAGTCCTCAAAATGCTCCGTCGCAACATACCCTTGTCACGTTAACCTCACACATCGACAATCAACTTATCGACTCTCTTCAATGAGCGATGAGTCCTCAAAATTGCTCCGTCGCAACATACCCTTGTCACGTTAACCTCACACATCGACAATCAACTTATCGACTCTCTTCAATAGGCGATAAGTCCTCAAAATTGCTCCGTCGCAACATACACTTGTCACGTTAACCTCACACCTCGACAATCAACTTATCGACTCTCTTCAATAGGCGATAAGTCCTCAAAGTTGCTCTAATCGCAACACAATTACATCGCGTTATCTTATCAACCCTCCCCAACGGATAAGTTCCTCGAGTTGTTCAAATCACAACTAAATCCGAAGCCTAAGTAGGGATAAGCCTTCGCGTAACAGCGCGTTCTTGGGTTAGTTCTTAGCAGTAAAAGAACAAAGCCCACATATTCAAAGTTGTGGCGGGTTGTTATTAATAACACCACAATCCACACCTTACGTGTGGGGAATTTTATCTCGAATTCTAAGTAGGGATAAGTCAACGCCTAACACGCATTGCCAGTTTAGTCTTTTTCCGATTAAAAAAGACACCAGAATTCAAGTCTGGGAATTTTATCCCGAAACCTAAGCGGGGATAAGCGCATCTAATACATGCGGTAGGGTAGTCTATTCAGTAGAAAAGGCGAAGCTCGTATTCAACATCGTAGCATTAAGCCTAAAAGAGTTTTATTCTTTTAGCACAACGTCACATCGCGAGCGGTTTAGATAATCGCATGCTAGCCCGATTCAAGCGGTGTCGGTAAAGGCTCATCAAGTCCGTTGATGGTCGGGGTTGGCAATAACCCTAAAGTCAACGCCTAACACGCGTTGCCGGTTAGTCTCTTACCCGTAAAAGACGACAAAATCTACGTATTCAACATCGTAGCACAACGTCACATGCAAGGCGAACTCCTCTAACATCAACTTATCGACACTCTTCAATAAGAGCGATAAGTCCTCAAAGTTGTTCAAATCATAACTAAATAACGACAAACAACTTATCAATCTTCATCAATAGGATGATAAGTCCTCAAATTTGCTTAAATCGTAATCAACTTATCAATCCTCTTCAACAGGATGATAGGTCCTCAAAGTTGCTCCAATCGCAACGTATCTTCATCAAGTCAACATTATACCTCTGATGATATAATCAACTTATCAATCCCCCCCAGCAGATAAGTTCCTCAAAATTGTTCAAATCACAACTAAACCCTGTCAATCAACTCATCATTCCTTTCCAATAGAATGATGGATCCACAAAGTTGTTCAAATTACAACACAATCCTATCAAAATCTGTACACATCCTCAGCAGAGTTTGATAACCAACTTATCAATCCTCCTCAATAGGATGATAAGTCCACAAAGTTGCTCACATTGCGACACAATCTTGTCATGTTAACCTCACACCTCTGACAGTCAACTTATCAATCCTCCTCAATAGGATGATAAGCCCAAAGCCTTGTTCAAACCGCAAGCCCAAAGCCTTGTTCAAACCGCAAGCCCAAAGCCTTGTTCACACCGCAAGCCCCAAGCCTTGTTTAAACCACAAGCCCAAAGCCTTGTTAACCACAAGCCCCAAGCCTTGTTAACACCACAAGCCCCAAGCCTTGTTTAAACCACAAGCCCAAAGTCTTGTTCAAACCATAAGCCCCAAGCCTTGTTCAAACCACAAGCCCAAAACCTTGTTCAAACTACAAGCCCAAAGCCTTGTTCACACCACAAGCCATGTAAGCCTTATTCACAACACAGGCCTTAAACCTTGTTCAAATCACAGGTTTCATATTTTATCCCCCGACAAAATCTAAACTTATTGACTCTCATCAATAGAGCGATAGGTCCTCAAAATCTTGTTCAAATCACAAATACTCAACTTTATCAAGTTAACCCCACACCTCTGATAAAATCAACTTATCGACTCTCTTCAATAGAGCGATAAGTCCTCAAAATCATCATCAAGTTAAAAATTCCACCTCGATGATAAAACCAATTTATCAACTCTTTGCAATAGAGTGATAAGTCTCCAAAAGCTTGTTCAAACAACAAGTATGAAAGGCATGCCAGTTAACACTATACTTTTGGCACCTTAAAGAAAAGTCTAAAAGACTTAGTTGGAAATGTGGGGTTCATCCGTTTCTTCAACACAAAAAGGTCGGCGCCGCGTTATAAACCGAAGCGATGGCCGACTCAGGTGTTTCAACCTCAAAAGCGAGGATCAGTCCCATGTAGCAAAGTTCAAGGCCTTCTGGTCCTCCGCATTTCAAAAAAAAAAGCAAAATGTCGGAGTTCACCCATGCAAGATGAATGACTAGCATGGACAAAAGCGAACATGACTTCTTTGAAGACGGAATGAGAACAATACCTTCGGGATCAAGCAAAGAAGATATCAAAGTATTCAAAGCTCGTCCTACCAACCGCGACCTTCGAAAACTTTGGAGGGTCTAATGGTGTAAAATCGCGAAACGGTACGATATCCGTGAAACACTATCAATGAAGGTTACAAGGCGATGACTTTCCGCGACAATAAAGGAGAATCGAAGCTAATGTCTCCAGTACAAGGATTACAAGTTGACAACCCTTGTGAAAAGAGATCACAAGTATTGATCTCTTCAAAGCAAAACGCGGCTCACCCGCGTTTCAATTCAAAACGCGGACTAATCCCGCGTTTCAATTCAAAACGCGGACTAATCCCGCGTTTCAATTCAAAACGCGAGCACATGGCCCGCGTTTCAATTCAAAACGCGAGCACATGGCCCGCGTTTCAATTCAAAACGCGGACTAATCCCGCGTTTCAATTCAAAACGCGGACTAATCCCGCGTTTCAATTCAAAACGCGAGCACATGGCCCGCGTTTCAATTCAAAACGCGAGCACATGGCCCGCGTTTCAATTCAAAACGCGGACTAATCCCGCGTTTCAATTCAAAACGCGGACTAATCCCGCGTTTCAATTCAAAACGCGGACTAATCCCGCGTTTCAATTCAAAACGCGGACTAATCCCGCGTTTCAATTCAAAACGCGGACTAATCCCGCGTTTCAATTCAAAACGCGGACTAATCCCGCGTTTCAATTCAAAACGCGAGCACATGGCCCGCGTTTCAATTCAAAACGCGGACTAATCCCGCGTTTCAATTCAAAACGCGGACTAATCCCGCGTTTCAATTCAAAACGCGGACTAATCCCGCGTTTCAATTCAAAACGCGAGCACATGGCCCGCGTTTCAATTCAAAACGCGGACTAATCCCGCGTTTCAATTCAAAACGCGGACTAATCCCGTTTCAATTCAAAACGCGAGCACATGGCCCGCGTTTCAATTCAAAACGCGAGCACATGGCCCGCGTTTCAATTCAAAACGCGAGCACATGGCCCGCGTTTCAATTCAAAACGCGAGCACATGGCCCGCGTTCAAAGCCTAAAATGCGGAGCACATGGCCCGTTCAAAGCCTAAAATGCGAGCACATGGCCCGCGTTTCAATTCAAAACGCGAGCACATGGCCCGCGTTCAAGCTCAAAACGCATACCAGGCTTGTCCGTAACGCTAACTTCGCTTGACTCATTCAAATATGAGTTGAACGGTTCCTAAACCGTTTGAGATTTAAGGGGTGGTTACACCCCACTAAACCACCATTGAGGAGCAATTCAAAGGCCTTACCCCTTTAATCCCTATAAATGGGGGTTTTCACGACAAATAGAGGGTTGAAAGGGGTTTGGCCGAGCACTAAAAACAAAGGAGAGAACAGTTTTTTCAAGCAAGCAGTAGTGATCGGCGGACGATCGGACCTTCATCCGGGTCCGACGGAGTGAAACTTGGAGGAAGCCTCACCACTCGTCGTTCCTAATTCGAGCGGTGGAGATTGATTTCTACCGGTTGGATTTGGAGATATCGAGGTTTTACCGAAGCCAATTGTGCGAGAACGGTTTCTTACGCGCATTTGTGATTGGCGTGGCGATCGGACCTTCATCCGGGTCCGACGGAGTGAAACTTGGAGGAAGCCTCACCACTCGTCGTTCCTAATTCGAGCGGTGGAGATTGATTTCTACCGGTTGGATTTGGAGATATCGAGGTTTTACCGAAGATCTCCTTTGTCGGCATCAACTCTCCTAGAGAGTTCAACTCGACATAGTTTTCAAACTTGCACGGCAAGTTCTTCTCCTCCATTCTTGGCTAAAAGGATTACTAATCCTTTTCTAAAATCAACTCTATCAAAGAGTTCTTAACTCGTCGAGTTCTAAACTTGCTCCGTGAGTTATTTTTCAACCTCGCCCCACGAGTCAAGGCGGTCGGATCGTCAGCGGGATACAAGATTCAAGCTCCCACCGCCACCGTGAAGAACCAGTTAAATAAAGGGAAGGTTCTCCGTTGATCCTTCTCTCTTTTGTAAATCGAACCGATCGAGGAATTTGTAATTTCTTTTTATCTAAGTCGGTTAGAGAGAGATTGCATTTGAGAGAGTTGTATTTATTCTTTCTTTAAAGTCAATTAGAAAGGATAACATTTGTTTCTGACTTTAATTTTCCTCATGAACACTATTAACCCTATAATTATATCCATGCTTTATCCTTCCAAAAAGAATTGCATATTGAATAAAACTGTATAAGATTTAATCTTTACAGTTGTATGTTAGCTTGGCCCTTTACAAGTAGGTATCAAGTTCTTAGCAGAAGTAAAATTATGCGCCAAGCAAGACCCTGTCATGACTTAAATACCAGTACTGATTCGATGTTGTGTAATCCACTTAGTAAGGGATGATGATGAAAAAGATGGAAGGAAAAGATAGGGATTTATGTCATTTATGAAGAATATTCATCATTTTCTTGGTAAGAATGAGTCCACTATAATTGTACAAGGTCATAGTTATTTGATGTAGCTATACTTTCGCCGGGAAGGACGCACAAAAGGAAGATCGGCGGTAGGCTTCTCATTCTGCCCACCATTAAGCCTTCTTGAGGGAGATGGGAAACGAGAGAAATAAAAACAAGTTGTTGAAGAATTAAACTTTGTTCACCATAGTGATGTGTTTAGAATTCAACTAGAAAGAATCTACAATCTCCATCATCATGAAGGATCTGTCTTTGGTGTCAAAAAATCTACATTATTAAGATCCAAAAAATTTGTATTATATTAATTTCTTATTATTCATTATTACATACACAATATATACATACATATGTATACATGTATGCTTTTATATTTAACCTTATATGCGGTTAGAAGTTTTCCTTGAATCATGTTAATATGCTAAAAAGGAGAACATCAGGATGTTGTTGTTGATTCTATAAGTTTCCAACACAAAAATTTGTTTCCGAGTATCAAGAAGATACCCTTGTAATCTTTACTCACCAAAGAAAATGTAGTTATGATTACAACAATTCCTTTATCCTAAACTTTTGGGGTTTGCTACATGAATCCTATTGTTCCATTTGGTTCTAGCTTGGGGTGGAAAACAACAGCATCAAAACGAATATCATAATACTCGAATTCGAATCCGGGTAAATTTCTACTATTCTGATTCAAATTCAAATTCGGGCCAAATACCTCAATGGTGTTCATCATCGCTTGTTCAATAATAGTTTGTAAATGTTTGTTAGCACACATGGCTGGGTGCTTTGATTTTAAATTGTTGGTCTCTGGTTCGAGGTTCAATGCAGGCATAATGATTGCCTTTTAATTTATTTGAGATTTTTGCATATACACCCTCCAGATTGTATATATTTGTAATATGTCCTTCCAAAGCATCATAATTGTTGATTTCCCCTCTAAGTTGCTCTTTTCATTCAAGTTTACAACTCAATTTGAACTAATTAATTTTTTTTAAATGTCTAATCAACCATTAAATAAATGTATAACATAAAGAATATTTGATAATCAAACGAATCAAATATACATTTGGTGAGATTCCATTCGTTTATAAGCGAATATTAAAAATTATTTGTTTACTATTAAATTGATTATCGAATAAAAAATAACCGAACAATTAGACCAATAATAATCGAACTATTTGTTAATTATTTAGTTTGCTTCCACCTCTACTCTAGACCTCTTCATCCCATTAACTAAAATATTATCGCTTCTCCTCAATGGCACAATTAAGAGGTCTCTGTTGTGTACATGACCAAACCATCTCAATCGGTTCTCTGGCA
This sequence comes from Asparagus setaceus, assembly GCA_012295165.1. NCBI lineage: Eukaryota > Viridiplantae > Streptophyta > Magnoliopsida > Asparagales > Asparagaceae > Asparagus > Asparagus setaceus. Next base: position 28,653,612 of record CM022701.1, read on the forward strand.
TTTTATCCTCAATAGAAGCAACCTCTAGTCTCCTTCAAATGCACTCATTTCTTATCCTATCTTTCACTGTATACCTCAAGATCATCACAATATTTTCGTTTCTGTTGCACTCATTTTTGCACATGCTTTTTAATTTCCCAACATTTTGATTTTGTTGCAAATTTGAAATGGAAGAATAAAAGAACTACAAATAAACCACTTTATATAGTTTATTACTAGAAGATTGTCATTCTTTATCCTTACATTATGCGTCCATCTATGTCAATATGTATGAATTACCATTTTCGATCTAACACTAGATGAAGGCTGATTGAAGTTTTTCCTTTTGAATAATGCTAATAAACCAAATGGAAGGACTGTCGGCTGTTTCTGCTGATTGCATTAAGAAACTGGTTCCAGGGTATCAAGGAACTATCCTAGGTTTGAAATCTTTATTTGGAATAATATGATTGTGGTTTTGTTGCAAATTGAAAATTGCAAAAAAAAAAGGGATTTTGCCCTTTTACATGGTTGTTCTAGGTAAGTGATTTCCGTATCCTTTTCTTATTTATCCCATTGTTACCTTTTACTTCTTGAAATTTTGACTTGTGATATTTTACCTAGTCTGCATCGACGACCTTGCATACTCAACCACAAGTCTCAACTTAGTTGACACGGATTAGTGGTAACATAAAGGCATATGAGCTACAGTAAAATGCAGGCTTAGGATAACAGATTGAGTACCACGAAAAACATCTGTATGCTCTGTTATTTACAGTTATCAAGAGAAGAGGAATTACCAGAAACTCTAAAGTTCTTGGAATGTCTAATATTGACTTCACGCCAGCTGAGATAACTGCTACCGGAGTCCTTCCCAGTTCAGTAAGATCAGAAGAAATATCCATTGCTGCAAGGAGAACTTAATAATATTAGATCAAAGTTCACACTATAATCCTCCAGATAAACTTCCATTTCAGAAGTATTACATAAATACCCAAAGATAAGAACTAAAGATGGTTTCAAAATAGTCCAAAACTTTCACAATATTCATTAAGGAGGAAACCATACTGTCAGAGAACATAAGCAAGAACCAAGAAGCAGTGTAGTGTTGGGACAAGTTTATGAACACTTAAGTCCTCTGTATGCTTTCTGGCATTGTGATTTGTGACACACACACTCTATAGAAATTGTAATGATCAGTCCCATGGGATTTTCTTCTAATAGATTGACATCTAGTTTCTGACATAAACCCTCCAACATGTTTCAGAATAAGGCCCATTGTTAGAAATCATACTGAGAGCCTGAGAGACTAGAGTTTAAAAAGATGTCAACTTCTGATGTAGTTCTTACTTTGTTCGCCATGTCCGTGCACTCCTCCAATGCCACCAGTAACAAATACCGGTATGCCAACCTGCAGTCAATGTATGCATCGGGTAAGTAGAAACAAATAAAACTCACACACAACCACGTATGAATTGACATAGGTAACCAACACGGGCGGATTTAGCTGTTAACTGGGGATGCAGTCAGGTATGTAAATTTTCCTTCCTAGTACCTTATTAAGTTACAATTCGCCCCCCATATTTTAAAAATATTTGCAACCTGACAGATGAGGAGGACACAATTGAAGGATTTTTATTTGTTTTCTTACTTGGAAAATGACGTTATTTTACTTTTAGGTAGATAGACAAATTTTTGTCCACCCCTCCTAGAGATTTTTTCTGTATCCGCCACTGAACCAACCTGTGGTTGGCCTATGCAGCGACAACCACGAATGACATGGTATATGTTATCCTCTTTGATTAACTTTCTCATGTACATTGTATAGGATGAATGAGCCAAGGATGAGCATTTGTCTATCCTCCAAAAATTGATACCTAATTCCCAGCCAACTCGTGTAATGGAAAAGAGAGGGTTTTGCTACAGATCATAAGGGAAAAGTTGACAACAACATGCTAAAAAAACATGCATGTTTTTGTTGTGCAGTTTAAAGTGATAGAACTACAGTGTAAAGCAAGATACAAAAAAGTTACCCGCTCGTATCATTACCTTAGAAGCAAAAAACATGGTCGCAGAAACTGTTGTTGCACCATTTCCACCAGTTGCAACCTGCCAGTCCATATAAGCAGTCAATAACCTAGTTAATAACTGAATAATCATAAAACTTAATATGAATTATTTAACTGTCAGACTGAAATATTGCAATGCAAAAGCTGTTTTGCTGCATTTGCAATTGATTGTCACCAGATAAAATAGCAAATCCTGCAATTTCTAAATGTCTATATCAAAATGGATTTGAATTAATGTATATGAGAATACTTGTCATCTTCTTTCTGTGGAAGGACCAAAGAATATATATTCCTCAAAGCTAATTTCACAAGGTAGAATGGGAGTTCAATGCATCACAGGTCAGATGTGAATATAGTAAAAGTTTACTCAACAAAAGAATTATCAGAAAGAAGGAACAGGGGATAATGTCACTCACAATATGTGGAATATCCCTGCGCGCTGTCTTCTGAGCTTTGCTTCCAAGCTTCGCAAGCCTCTCAAGTTGAGTGTCATTCAAGCCTAATAATGTATTGAAAGAGCACAGCAAGATGGCAATACAAAAAATTATATAGGGCATATAAATAATATAAAAAGGGTTCTTATATATACATACAAATATATATACATACATAACCATAAGTTGACATCATGTTGGGAACCAAAGAGAGGAACCCAACTCCAAGATCAATGTGAGAGTAGGATAAAGGAAAATATGGAATAAACAACACACAATCACCACAATAGAACACAAAAAATAATGTGGTTCAGCTGTAACTCATGCCTACATTCACAAGAAAGAAGGATGGATGTTTCCACCATATCAACAAGAAGAAAAATATTATGACAACTTTCAAAGCTTCAACAAAGCTGAAGCTCCAACAAAATGAGAGATGAAAAAAAATAAAATAATGATTTACCGCACTACTCCAGACCATAACCACTTGAAGCACCTTTCAACCAAGGGTAGAAGGATTCAATAGTGTAGGGATCTCCAAGATGGAGCGGCATGAACAAATCAACAAATATGAGCTACTCTATGAACCCCAGATGCTTACCACTTTCTCCTCTTTCTTCCTCTCCTTACTCAACATTTGGATGAGATTAAGTTGCAGAGGTTACGGGTACAGCTATGGGTGCGGGTACGGGGCACAGCAAATTTGTAAAAGGTTGGGTATAGGGACACAACTGAAACTCATGGGATATTTCTGAGATATATATATGCAAACGATCCTATTAAATCGTAGTTCTTAAGGTTGACACGATCTCGACCCTTATCCAACAAATTACAAAAATGGATGTGAAGTGTAGGATATATATCCAAGAAGTGTATCACGAGTAGTTTAAATTAAACATGTATTGTATAATTGAGTACTAGTCTAAATAGATATATGCATATATTTAAGGAGTGTCCAAGAAGTATAAGGTACGGGTAGGGGTACGGGTACGACACGTGTGAGTTACGGGTATGGCTCCATATTAGAAGTACCTAGGTAACATAGGATGAGAATATTGTAATGATGAATTCACCTCTTTCATTTCCAACTAAAATCTTGATAGGTCTTAAGTCCCAACCCAACCACAACCGGGTTGAACCAACTTGACCCAATCTGTCATACTCATATATATTGACCAAGCAAACTCAAGAAAACAAATGAATGCTAGTTCACTTATGGGTATGGACCAAAACACAACTCATCAGACTCCTAAATCTTAATGCTTTGAAATTATACGCCCAAATAGTTTATCTGAAATTAGGCTATTTACTATTTGAATAAAACTCGTAAGTTGTTCTGGTTACAAATATTAATAGGAAGTGCTAACATCAAAATAGGATGTAAGACGAGGTTTTATAAGCCAAGATTGTATATCAAAAGGCCTATAAAAATAATTGAAATTCAATAAATTAACTTGCTTCTCCACATCAGTCAGAATATGTACGGTGTAGTTTAAGAACATATATCATATCAAGAAATCAAATAATCATAACCACCAAATCTAATCTCATTCCAGCAGACGTGGAATTAGAATAGAATGACAACTTGGAACACAAGCACACAAGCTGGTCAATAACTATATCCAAATTATTGCACAAGATAATCTGAGAAGCAAACTCCATATGCTTGGCTGCAGACTCGAGTAAACAAATGTAGGCTTCATGCAAACCTCAGCTTTTTCCATCTTGTTCAATGAAGAAGATCAGACCAAAGACATTTCAACATCATCACAGAGTAATATTTAGGGTACACTATTGTGAAACCATAAAAGTATTACAAGTCACTATATATGTTGATGTTAGGACAGATCCTTGAAGAAATGCTTGATGATTGACGCAGGACTAATAAACACACATTAAGGAATATTGAAAAAAGGATATACATATACATCAACATACCTGAAACATGCATGTAGAACACACAGAAGAATCATTACTCACAGGAAAGTCTATTGACCAAGAGTTAAAAGTGTATTGCTGGCCTTCAATGACTAAAACAACTGCTAAAGGGCATTGCATCCCCGGACAAAATATACAGGGACTAAATGTCTTCAAAAGAGCTTTGAATGCTGTGTCACATCTTCTACATCTGTTACTTGCAACACTTGCAAAATTACCCCTCCGAAGATACAGATTCAATTATACTACTATCACTTCAATTACATTATGAATTTCAGTTTCCAATTAAACAATTGTATTTCACGAAAGTTATTGAAGAGTTTTTAAATATTTATAAAAGATCAATGGTTTAGATTCCTAATTCTAAAGTTCTAAGTCATATTTTGAGTCGTTCATTTTGTAACTTGTAAAACCACAAGTTAAAAATAAATAAATAAAATCTATCAATCATACTTTTTGCTTTAGGTTATTATGTTGTAGGCAATTTCACTACCATATATCACATATATACAGGTGACACATCATGTCTGAACAGGTGATTTTAAATTTCAGCAATCCAACATATATTTTTCAATTAATAAGAACCAAAGTCAAATCCTAACACTAAATAGTAGCATCCTAATCAAACTCATGTACTTCTCAGAACATTTTGCTGAATTCAGCCTAACATTCTTATGATAAATCTAGCGCTCATGTCATGTATACAAGAAACTAACATTTTCTGATGATGTTACACAAAAATTTTATTGTCCAGAATGTCCTGAAGAGTGTAAAGCGTAAGATCAAAAAGTAATAGTTATAATCATGAAAAGACCCCGGTGCAAGTTGCTTAGGGGTTGGGACCTAGGGCCTTGGCTCGATTCGCGTCTATGGCAATGCCTATCCCCAATTTCTAATTATTAGGCATTGCAACACTTGTGCTATTCACATGGGTCTGGACTGTGAAAGGGGAGCTAGACCTCGGGGTTTACTTGGCTGGTACTAAGCTAAGGCTCCTCACCAAAACAAAACAAAACAAAAGATGAAGAAGAAGAAGAAGAAATTACAACTGTTTTGGTTCTATAAAAAGTGCAAAGGTGTAGTATGTTTTATGAAAGGACTAATATAGGGAACATTGGGTGGAAGGGCATACCAATGCACACAACACCATCCAATATGGCAATTGTGGCCGGAATAGCCCCGTTCTCTCTCACAATAGCCTCAACCTCTTTTGCAGTTTGAAGATTCCGCGGAAAGGGCATACCTTTAAAAAAACAACAATTTAGATTCAAGAATAATATGTACAAACACTATATGCAAACACTATATGCAGCTTTACATACCATGAGAAATTATGGTAGACTCAAGCGCGACAACGGCTTTGCCATGTAAGAGGGCTTCTTCAACGTCTTCTGCGATCTTCAGATTCATAGCCTAAATTCATGATTTTTTTTGTATACCAGATTATATATATGGACAAAATCAAAATTACAATTGCAAACTTTTTCAAGAAATGATAGCTCACTTACTTACTGTCTCTCCTAATTTCAAAAAAAATGGGGGGAGGGAGACCATACTTGGTTCATGACTCTTTCGAAACATAAAGCGGCAGAGTCGAGGTCAGTGTCAATCAGAAAACTTCGCTGCTATTGTGAACTGGTGCACTGACATGTCCTTTCTCTGTGATCGTACGGTTCTAGCAACCGTTGGGTTCTGATGGATCTTCGTTTGCTGGCGGAGCTTTGAAGGGAGGAGAAGGGATTTGTGTGAATTATTCCTCGGGTTAATTTTACATAAATCCCCTGTTTATTTTTTGGGTTTGGGGTCACATAACACTCTTAAACTTTGGTTATCTCACATAACACCTCCTAAAATTTAGTATGTCCCACATAACTCCCTCTAAACTTTGGGGTGTCTCGCAAAAATCCTATGGACTTGGAACTTTTTGACAGAAGGCCCACTTGGCTGAGCTAGAGCTCGGCCAACTCTGAGCGCCAAAAATGCAAACAGGGAATTGGGCCCAATGGCTGATCAATAAAATTTTTCTTAGAGAGCGACCATTATCTATTTACCTAAAAATAAAATATAAATAATAAAACTATAGTACATGATGTGAAGTTACTCAATACACTTTATCAGCTACATTGTATCATATTTTGCACTGTGACAGATAAACAAACATGAATATTTTTCACTAATGATTACTTCCACTAATGAAATCAAAAGATGCATACTTGCTAGTTAAAATATTCTACAAAATCCATTTATTTTTTGTGGAAATTTATGTTGGAGTGGTTGGCAAGGATCTTTTTGTAAATAAGCTCTTCGAATACCATCTCCGTCATTTGGATGACGCTCTAAAATACTCGATCGAAGCCCGGATCAGCCGGAAGATCTTTCAAGTTCACTCCGTTGCTTCGCTTTGTACTAGTTTGTGAATTCTCAAGGTTGTTTAGATTTGGAATAGTTGATGGTTGCTCTTACTCCATTAGGAACTTTTCTCTTGAAACATTTATCCATAACTAAAAAAAAATAAGCAAGATAATCATCAAAGTTTTTCCAATTCACTTTTGCTAAAAAAACATAAATAATAAATTCTAGCTCAAAAAGAAATACTAAATTTAACATGAAGTGCATTTCTCCTCTTATGGAATATCGAATCATCATCATTCACCAACTCTTTTAAGCAAGCAAAAAATAAAAATAAAATAAAAATAAAATAAAAATTATTCACTCACCTAATCACAAGGACATATACATTACTATGAGGAGATTTATGGGTCAATTAAAATTCATGCAAGTACAAGTCATCTCTTCTACCATTTCCCTCTTTTTCCTAAGTATAAAAAGCTTATTTTTTTTCTAGTAATTTAATTAGGGTTATGATGAGTTTCTTGGTATTCAGATCTTTACCTAGGGTTTGGAGGGATTGATGGAGGCGATGAGGAGGTTCGAGTGGAGTTAAGAGGCAGTGCGGCGGCGCGGGCGGCGGCGCGAGCGACAGCCGGCAGGAGAACGCTACTTTTCTGAGGGTCGATCGAGAGAGAGAGAGAGAGAGAGAAGAGCCTTGGGCCTTTGTGTTTGAGTTTAAGTGACTGGTCTTTTAGGGCTTATTAAATTTACAGAAGAATTAGATCTAAAAGGGGTATGTGATAATACAAGGACAAATCTGTGAAACAGACCACTTTTAAAACTTAATTAGCAAAGTAGACCGAAAAAATATTTAATTAGCAAAATAGACCATTTTGCTAAAAGTTGGTCTATTTTTCTAATTAAATGTCAAAATTGGTTTATTTCAAAATTTTATCAATTTCAACACCATTTTGTTCATAAAAATTAAAACATGATTATATAATCATGTTTATATATATAATCATAAAGACTTTTAGCAATTTTGACATTTAATTAGCAAAATAGACCAACTTTTAGCAAAATTATAAAAAATATTTTTAAAACTTTTAGCAAAATAAACGAACTTTTAGCAATTTTGACATTTAATTAGCAAAATTATAAAAAATTATAAACACAGTATAAAAAGACTTTTAAAACTTTTTCACAATTTATATATATAATCATGTTTATAATTTTTATGAACAAAATAGTATTGAAATTAATAAAATTTTGAAATAGACTAATTTTGACATTTAATTAGCAAAATAGACCAACTTTTAGCAAAAATGATCAATTTTGCTAATTAAATACTTTTTCGATCTATTTTGCTAATTAGGTTTTAAAAGTGGTCTATTTCAAAGATTTGTCCATAATACAAGGATGCTCGGCTAGGTTGCTTATTGTTCATATTTAGGGGGAGCAAATTATATATTACTAGAGGGTGCCTGTGAAATATCAGAACGTCCAGGGGTGCAGTTGCCTCTTAAAGCACTGAGCAATGCTAGCGACAGTTGCGTTTTAGCGACTGTACTCCACCTGTGATTGGGTAGGGGGTATAGGGTTTAAGGTTAGAGTTGTAGAGTGGGGCCCTATTTGGGGGCACGTGTTGATGAGAACAGCCGCAGTCGCTAAAATGTGATTGGCGCTAGCATTACTCTAGAGCACCACGTCCATCCCCCCAGATTGGGCCTAGTCGAGTGAGCCAAAGGCCAATCTACAGAGGATTTAGTACTTGACTCTGTAAGTTAAAAACACTAAAAAGCGAACCTAGCCAGTTGACTGAGCCAAACCCAATCGACTGAGAATCCGTCAATCAATTGAGCAATTAACTCAGCACGGAAATAATAAACCTTGGAATCCATCAATGGTTATTCTTTGAATTCACAAAGAACGATCTCTGAATCCATGAAGATCTTCGAACCCACAAAGAGAATATAGTAAAGAGGAATTTTATTGATGAAAAGTTATGCCTTTACGGCTTACAATCATCTGTTTATACAGAAAATTAATAAGACACCTACTAGGACCCAAAGTTTATCAAAAATAGAAATAACAAAACTCTCATCAAAAGACTTTCTATGGTTGAGGAAACAAATTGATCAAATTTGGAATCAAATCGGATTTGTTTCCTAATCAAAACAGACTTCTAAAATATTACCCAAAATAGTAAAAAAACTAATAAAAACTCTAATATCTCTCAATCCAAAGGGAATTTTACAAAAAAGACGGCGACAAACTAAACAATAGTCGGTTTGGTTGACTCCGTCTCGAAACAATAAGCGATTTTCATATATAATTCATTCAATTCCGACGTACGGTTTAGGAGATATGACACGTTCTTCATTGCGAGTCATTTCCCTCTGCAAGCCTGCGTTTGGGCTTCTGACGGTCCAGTTTCTCCATGAATATATGCACAGTGTGTTCTACATCAGCAATACCCCTGGTTGACTATGATCCTATTTTTTGGTTTCAATTATATTCTAATGTTAAGTGGAAAATCATGACTCTAAAGGCTAAATACACTAATTAATAGGGGCTTATCTACCCAACTCACTTTTATCATGCACATGACAAGTTGCCATCGCAATTAGAGAGAAATGCCTTAAGAAGAGTTCCATGATACAACTAAATGTACAGATAACCAACTTCGAATCTCAATCAAAGCATTGTACGTGTAGATAGATTTACATTGAGTTTGGATAGAGTTTTTCAGGAGGGGAGGGGGAGGAACGGGGAGGTTTATAATGCTAATCCTCCTAATATCGTGTTTGTTTACACTTTTTAGTTAGCAAGGGGAGAGAGAGGGGAGGGATGAAAATTAGAAAATTCAGTCACTTTCTCAACCCTCCAAAAGTTGACAGATTGGGAGGGGAGGGGAGGGGTTTCAAGTGAAATTTTCTTGAAATTTTAATATTGCCCTATATGAGAAAACCAAAAGGCGTTCTTTCTTATTTTATTAAAAGGGCATACTGGTCACGTAGCTCCCCTTCCCTTCCCATCCCCTACTCTAAACAAATACATATTCTAGTGTACCCTCCCATTCCCTCGTCGTCTATCCAAACACAAATGAATGCATTCTACCCTTTTCCTTTCCACTCCCTCCCATTGGGTTTAAGTCAATCACTCCCCTCCCCTCCTTTGTATCCAACCCGAATGAGTAATTCATTTCCTACTCTAGACTACAAGCATTATTCAACTTAGATTAGAGCTATTTGATATAGTTGAGAGTGCTAGGATGAATAATTAAATTTGAGTTGAGAATTGAAAAATCCATTTAATAGGAAAAATTCCTCAAAATAAATAACATAAAACAAAGAGAAATCAAAGCTGAGAATGAGGGTTTCTACAATTTTGAGGTTGGGATCTTATTGGATAATTGGATTCAGGTGGGTTGGATCGAAACTCAAACACAAATTCTTTTGCTTATTCAGTGGATTTTGGGCTTTGGTTGAATGGGCTTTTGGCTTTTGGCTTGGGCTCATAAGTTAAAAGGATTTTGACATGTTTTATAATGGGTATACGGCTAATGCATAAAACTTGTATGTGGGCTGTGAGGGCCATGGCCCCTTCCCACCCCTTCTAAGCTCTGCCTATGAGGAGGAATAACATATCCTCTACCTAGGGATGACAATCCTAACCCCAAACCTACGAACCTACCAATATATACCCACTACATGACCCATCCAAAACCCACTCATTTAGGTTAATGGGTCTAAATAGGTGTGTATTGTTGAATAGAAAAATGGTTGCTAAATGGGTGGGCATGTGCCTGCCCATGGATCCAACCCTGCCTCCACCTCAAGCGAGTTGAATACTCTCTCGCTTCTTCCAAATAAGAAAGTTATAAGACTTAACTAGTAAATATTATTTGTGTAGCTAATCTTTTTTTTTCTATCTGCTTGATGTTGTCCCTCGCTCAAACAATTGTCCAACAGTTTTCTAGACTTGTATGCCATATACCAATATTACTCCTTCTGATGTCAATCATGTTTATCTGAACAAGTACGTTGTTCAAAATTAAATAGCCATACAACTTTAGCTTTTTGAGACTTTTGTAAATCTTTAATTTAAAAATACATATACCTTGAAGGGCATGTATAAAAAAAACCATTCTTTTAATTTATTTTTTGAATGTATCTTTATATGTGCAACAAGTATGATTCTATTCATTTGAACTCTATTAAGTTTCCATTAAAAAAACTTTATTCGGTTGACTAGCCAATAAAGTTATTTATTTTGCACTTTTGCTCTATAAATTAACATTACGATTTCCACTAGGGCCTATTTGTTTGCACTGAGGTAGCTATGAAGTAGTTAAAGTAAATGAAGTAAGGACTAACTCTGCTACTTTCGAACAAAAAAGTATGTTTATTTTTTTGGAAAAACTCTATGTTTATTTCTTTGGAAAAACTACTTTCGATACTTCCTTAAATGCTGATGTGGCACCTACGGAGTTAATTGGGTCATTGATCACTGTATTTATCTTGTTAAGTGGTGTGGGAAGCTATTACATTTGCTCTGACACTGGATGTGTGAAGGTAATTTTTGAAGAAGATGCGGACGCGGTAATTAGATATATCCATAATAGGATTTTTGGACACTTTGTGGATGATATTCAGCGATGTTGCACATGACTCGAGGAATGAGATTTTCAGGTAGTTCATCAAATGGAGAATGTAACGGCTCACGTGTTGGTCCGAAGAGCTAAGAAAATTAATAATTGTGGTATGGCTCAAAGACCCACCATCATTTTTACATAATGTTTTGCAGTCTGATAAGGAATAGTGTTAATTCATATTCTTTTACTGTGCTTCCAGGTTTTCAGTTTAGTTGAATGTGTCTTAATATTTTTTTTTTTGAAAAAACTATTGCAATATAATAATTAAATCCTAGCTAACAAAGTAATTTATGACATCTCCCCTTTTGAACCTACTAATAATGCATTTAATATGAATATTAGTGAGAAAATGAACCCATAATTAAAGCATTCATGTATCTTCTCTTACCGACTAATCAAATTCTCTTAATTAATTATGCACTAATTATTTCACGACTAATCTACTTCCATAAACATTCCACTTGGATCTCAAGTGTTGCATAAAATTATGCTATATATGGATGCTCAAATGCACAAAATAAAACACTAAAATAATCAAAGGGAAAAAATGGAGAGAGAATTTTGACAGCGGAGTCAGTCCCTCGATTATAGTAACGAGGATACCTTGCAATCAATAAGATTTCACAGGCGATAATTGAGGGAGAAGATTGTATTACTTTTCTTTGGAGGAAACGAACAGATCTACGATCGATTTCACCTCCAATTTATGAAAAAATATCAATCTATTAGTTATACAAGTATGCAAATTCGTGGAGAGAAAAATAATATTAATATCAATAAATTCATGGCGAGTGGGTGGTTGTACGCTCTGTTTAAGTCCTCGTCGTTGTTATAAAAAAAAGTCGTGGGATGTGCAATATTAGATGGCATTCGAATGTTTTAGTCTCATATCATTACTTCAATGCCTTACGTGCAAAGCACGTGTTACATACTAGTAATTCAAAACATGTATAATGCTACTTACTTTAGGATTAATCACAACCATTTTGAATTTATTGCAGAATTATGCCCGTTTCATGGGTCATATATCAAGTCAACATTTATGTAACAAACCTTTTCTCAAAAAAGATACTTGAAAATAATATTGCTAGAAGTAGATCATGGTTGAAAAGTGAACAGAATTATTATAAACCTATACTACTTGGATCATGATGCAAATTCTACGTATTAAAAGATCTTAAACAAGAAAGGACGTACAAATTAGAAAATATCCCTGGGGAGCCACTTTGCTTTCTACACGTAGAATTCTCCATGAAGCTAATTAGATACCTGTAAATTCTCCAATTCTTTTTAATTATGGAAAAGCTGCAAAAGATTTTGATTCTTTCATTCCTTTATGACTCGCTTTTATTCTTTCGTTGTTTATACACCTCTGTTACATGTTTAATTCAATCATTTATAGTTATATTTATATATAGAAAGTGTCAAAAATGTGTGCATATTTCAAATGTATAAGATAGAGAGGGGGACTCTAATCCTTTGCAGAAGAATAAGAAAAAGAACTCAGCAGAGAAAACATACACATAACGTAAAGATAAAGAAAAAGGTAATGTTTGTGGAAGAATACTGTGGTTGTGAACAGTAAAGCTTCATCTGTGAAATGACAAAACCATGGAGAATCTTCAGAAATAATCCACTCGAAGAATGTGTTTGACAATGCTTTAAAATTCGGCTAGATTTGGGTGTTTCTTCGTTTGGTAAAACACTGGGTTAGCATTGATGTACTTTTTGTAGGTTAAAATTTTGCCACTATTCCAGTTATAATTGGACCAACCCCTTTCCTGGTTCAAAGTAGAACTGGTTTAGGATAGAACTCAATCATGACTGGTCCTGATCCAGGTTTGGGTGGATTACCAAAAACACCCTAAATTCAAAAAAAAGAAAAAAGAAAAAAGAAAAAGTGAAATGATCTGACTCAAACATATAATTGAGATTTTACTGCTATTAAAATTGAGAATGAGCATACTTTATAATGGTATGATGATAGTTATATTTGGAATCGGTGATAAGTGTAACGAAGATTACTATATGAAGAACTGAATAGATAAGCATACAAAATATATAAACCTTACATTTATGTACCAAACCTTTCCTTGAAAGTACTTCAAATATATTGCTACATGCCATCGTTTAAAAGTCCCCCAACATTGTCATAAATATCTAAACAAAGAAGCATGTAGTATAAGAAAACATCCCTTGGCTAGCCACTCTGCTTTCTAGATGTAACCCTCTGCATGACGCCTAAGATACCAGTATTCTTTCCCATTTCTTTTGGTTGAAAAGCTGCAATAATGTTTCTTGGTTCTTTATTTCTTTCTTATCTGAATCTGATGTACTTTTTTTTAAATTCTTTTCATTGTTTATATACCTTGCTTGCACGCTTAATCCATTCATTTATATTATATCTAGAAAGTTCCTAAACTGTGTGATCCTAGGCAATAATATATTAATACAAAGAGGAAGACAGTGATCCTTTACAGAAAAAATAAAATAAAATAAAATTAGCGGACAAAAAGAAAAGGATACATTGTACTGCGGGTAAAGCTCCATGCATGATGCATATGGGAATGACAAACCAAAACAATCAAAAGATAAGTCGGGTAAAGCTCCATGAATATGGGAATAACAAACCAAAACAATCAAAAGATAAGTCGGGTAAAGCTCCATGAATATGGGAATAACAAACCAAAACAATCAAAAGATACAAGCTCCCAATTACAAATGCAACATACAAACCAAACACAAACTGAAATAATTATAACAATTCAAACAAACCAACAACTCAAACACAACCAGTATCTGAAGACACATTCAGATATAATTCAAACCATTTGTTCCGGAACGAACTTGTGAGCACACTTATTTCAGGGATCCTTGGTGTACCTGTATTCCGGAAAACACAGTAGAAAGAATTGTGAGCACAATCACCAGCAATGCACCAGCGAGAGACAGCATAGACCAAGGATTCCTGAAATAAGTGTGACACAAGTTTGCTCGCCATTTGTTCCGCCTCCTCTGGCAATAGTCCTGCACTTTCTGACGAACTTCATTCAGACTACTCATAGGATCGACGGTCACCTCCTTTGTTATCCTGTTATTGAACAGCTCAGCGACCTTCTTGTCGCTCCCTAGAGAATTCTGTATTATACCTCGGGAGTGCAGCAAACTGACATCCGCAGCTGAATCGATAATTTCATCCATGAAACAGACATAAGAGGTGATACCATGGTCTATGTTAGTATGCATATGCTCGAAAACCACCATATTGCGTAGCATGCATTCCGTAGCATCATGGACGACAAGCTCAGGGAGGTACAGGATGCCCTTACTTGGATCGAAGCTGATGCCTCTGAAGCTTTTGTTTTTGTGCTTACGGAATCGGACTCCAGCCTCGCGCAGCTCTTCAGCCCTACGGATCACATGTTGTTTCCAAATCTGCGGCGGCTGCCTTGTTTGGTTGCTTTGGACGCTCATGAGCAAGCTGTGGCGGAGGAGATCGAGCGCGTGGGCTCTCAGTCCCATTTTCTCCCCTTGTTCATCACTACCTTTTAAAAAGTTAAGCACCAACTTGTGGATATGGTCGTCAATATCCTGCATGTTCAGTTAAAATCATCATTTGCTCATTCAATCTTTTAATGCGGTCTGTAAGTATGTATATGTATATGTATATGTATATGTATATGTATGTGTGTCTGTTCAAAAAAAATAAATAGGGGCTGGTGTGCCCCTATCCACACTCTGCACTTAGTTGGTGTGTTGCTGACCAGCGCACATCTAGAACCTCACAGTCAAAATCATCAATATATCCTTATCACAGTTGACAATCTACTGTGCAAGACGTCTACAACACACCAGCTAAGTACATAGTGTGACAAACCAGTCCCCCATTTAGATTTTTAGGGATTAAGGATAGTTACCACAGGAATTCCAGTGCGTCCGACAGAAACTAGAGTCTTCAGTAGGAGCAACGGCAGTTGGTTTTCAATCAGTAGCATGTCCCTCCTAATGTAAGGCATTGTATGATTAACCCCATGTTCGCTAAAGAAGGGATCGGTGGGAGAGTAGTCCTTTCCAGCGTCAGTGGGAGAGTTTCCAAGGTTTGCCACATAGTCAAATATCTCGAGCATGAAACATCCGTCAGTAATCATAAGCTGCAAGAAACGATAAGGACCATCTTTATCGCTCTTCCACTTCTTATCAAGGCGAGAGTAGGAATCTTGCAGCTCCTTCATCACCTTATCTACTGCTGCCACGATCTCATCAAGCGTCTTGCCTGCTTTCCTAATGAAGTGGACGAGAGCTCTCTCTTTGTGGACTTCCATTTGCTTCAGTTCTTTATTGTCGTGATGGTAAGGGCCAAATGAGACTAGCTCAGGTGTGAAAATATCGGGAGAGAGGTCCCTTACAAAGGCAGGGACCCTATATATGGACGCATCCTTCCACAACTGCTCCTCTAATGAAAGGTCGGCATTGTTGACACTGTTTCGCATCTTCACCATCCACTCCTTCATGCTAGTGGTCGGGGTTGCATCACATCCACGCTCAATGTCGATAATATCCATGGCAAAGTTTGAATTTGTTGAAGATCTTCAGGCGCCTATATAACAAACTATGACCGCCTGTATGTAGCTTCTAGTACTGTCAAAGATAGAAACAACAGGATCAAAGAGAAAAGAAACAAAAGGTTAAAGGAACTAGGAATTTGTGGCTTTACAACCGAGGGTGGAAGGTATATTCCAGGCTTTAATAAACTTCTATGGTACATATAAATGAAGGAGACAGGTTAAAGAACTCAGGAAGAGTATGAACGAAGACTGTAATATCTTCAAATACATAACAAAGACTGAGAGGGAATACTGATTGTTCAACGGGGTATGCAATATTACAAAAATTTGAGTTCATATACAGAACATAAAGGAAATAAAACATCTTGAAAATTACATTCTCGGTCTACTTGATGTGGAAGCTGGTGAGTACGAAGAAATGTGAAGGAAGGACGTAATAAATTATTTTATTGTCATGTCAATTGAAAGTCGTAAAGCATGATCTCAGATTTTATGTAGGGCCTGTACGATAAACCTGCACTCTGCAATCGACCCCATTTATTTGGAAAAAGAAAAAGGTAATATGATGAGAGTGATAAGGACCACATGAGATCAATGATCGATTTTACATGGAAAAAAAAGGAAGGAAAATGATTGGAAGCAGTGTTAAAAATCTTTATTCTCTCAATCACTGTCAAGACATCGATCTTTAAATTGTGCTTGAGTGCTGAAAAATGGAGCCATGGAATTAACATGTCCATTCTCGTAGACTACAAATGATGACATGTAACATTTTGCGTCCCGAGGATCTCGTCACAGTACCACCGTCTGGGATATGACATCTCACTCAGCCAACTGCGTACTTATCTGCTCGAGCTTTTCAGGGTCTACGTTCGACACATATTATTATTGTTGTGGGAGTTAAGAATTATGTGCTTATACTGGAATACTACTCTTTTAGCTTTGAGAAGCAACTATATAAGCATCAAACTAGAGAGGTTGTGAGGCAACGTCAAGCACAAATCAAGAGAAGAAACTAAGAGTTTCTTTGAGAAGCCCTAAGTCATACATTGGCTATCCATCGTTCATATAGTTTGAGAGAGATTGTATTGGCCGTTTGAGGTTTATTGGGATTAGCGATGGAGAGTTCCCCGCCTTTATACTATACACAATTTAATAGTAAAGTTATACTCCACTTTCACTCATGGACATAGGTTCAAAGTCGAATCACATTATAGTTATGTGTTTTACTTTCTTGATATTTTTTTTTGATTATGTGCTATAGTTTTGTTAAGTCCGAAGATTCGTCATAACACATACATATCACTTGTTGAAGCAATCTCTAGCTTAATCAATTTGTTAGGACGTACTCCGTACAATAGCTCTTATTTGAGTAATAGCAAACTCTTATTTGGTACCAATATTTATTTGGGATATTATAGTACAGGTGAAAATAAGTATACGAAAGTTACGAGGCGAAACGATGCGAAAATTAGCATTTACACTGATTTTAGAATTGAAGCCATCGATGACCTATAGTGACATTGATGGTGTACAGTGAACAATTGTAGAACTTCAAAAAGTTAATTTCGAACAACCGATGGTCTACGGTGACCCATCAACATTCATGACCCCATCAACGCTATATATTGGACAATTGCAGATTTTTAGAAACACGAAACCAAACCATCAATGATTTACAGGCACTCATCAATGGTGCTCAGGGAACCATCAATGGTTGTGAGGAACCATCGATGGTGACGACGGTATTTGGCAGATTTGAAGAGTTAAATCATTCATCGATCCCTTTCATCTCTAACTTCCACTATGATTTGGATATCTCTTTCTTGATTTATTAGAGGCTATATAAGATTGAAATAGACACTATTTGAGGAGAGTTCTACGGTTTGAAAAAAGAGAGCTTTTGGAGAGAACTTGAAGGGAGAATTTTTAGGGTTTGTGAGAAGAAGTTTGTATTGGATATTCGAACCCCCGGAGCCTCAACAAACTCTTTCTCATCGCGCTCAACATCTTCGGAACGTCTTAGCGAGAGGAGTTGCCCTTGGGACTCAATATCTACATTGTTCTTCATTGAGCTTCGCTTTAACCTTTTAAAGAACGGCTTGCTAATCAAAAGGGTTATAAGATCTTTCTGATTTTGTGCTTAAATTATTTTCGGTAATTTGTTTCAAACTGGTTTTCACGACATACTCAAGCATGTGTTAATTGAGGGTTTATGGTGTACTCAAGCTGGTGTTAATTGAGGGTTGAGACTAGATAGGACTAGGTGTTACTTGCTGTGAAGAGTTAGGTTAGACGATAGTTTCGGGTAGATTCTAAGGTGCGGTCTTTATACGCCTACTGAATCAAGTTGTGGTTCAGGAGAACTTGTAGCAAAGTGAGGAAGCCCCTTCATGAGAATGAAGAGAGGACGTAGGATTGTTATCCGAACCACTATTAAAATCTCACGCGTTCTTTGGTTGGTTTTTAGTTTGGTTGTTCGCTTTTATTTTTCTATATTTTCGCTGCATGTTCCGTATTTTAGCAAAAAATGATAGGAAACCTATTCACCTCCCTCTAAGCTTGTATCTCAAATCCAACAAGCCTGTAGACCATCGATGGTTCGAAATTAACTTTCTAGAATTCTGCGATTGTTCACTGTACACCATCGATGGGCCCTGACCATTGATAAGTCACTATAGACCATCGATAGTTCTAAGGCTAAAATCAGTATAAATGTTAATTTTTGCATCGTTTCACCTTGTAACCTTCGTATACCTATTTTTACCTATACCATTTCATCTCAAACAAATGTTAGTACCAAATGAGAATTTGTTATTACTCAAACAAGAGCTATTGTACGGACTACGTCATAACAATATCTCAAAAGATGGTCAAAGACCCACACTCATAGATAAAAATTATACATATCTCAAAGGGTAGCCATCCTATATTGAATAGTGATATATTTAGAGATGGTGTACATTGCTCGCTAAACACAATTGTTCGTCCTTTTAAAAATCCTGTACGGTTGAGGTGATAGAGAGAAACTTTGGTCCTTAGATTCTAAGATTGAGATAGTTCAAGTCTTATTATTGCTCCATATTCTCTTTGATATATCTAAAGTGGTCAAATGAACTAGTATAATTCTTTTTACAATTTGCTTAATATACTTTATAATGATATTTCACCATTTTGTGTGTAATTTTTTATATGATTTTTCTCGTATTCATGTGTTTTGTGATTGAATTTTAATCTCGTGTGCTATTTTTCTATAAATTTCTGTGTGACCCCCCCACCCGATGTGTATTTCTCATTCTTTTTTTTGGGTTTTTGACCACAGGTGTCCCCACCCCACATTGGAGATAGTGCTAATCATGTTTGGGGCTGGTGGTTACTGTTGGAAAAATAGCATTGGGTGAATGGGAAAAAAATGGTTCCCAAAGGGGCTAAGAATAAGTGGAAGTTTAGTCCCACATTGGGTAGAGCAAAGAATGAGGATGAGTTTATAAGTGAAAGCCCAATAATAGGAGGTAAGATCTTATTAGGGATATTGTGCCTCGCGCGCCCGCGCAGGGGGGGGTGCAAATCCCAGGATCTGAACTAGCCCGATTAGCTTGAACTCGTGTGCAGGCGTGCTACCTGCGGACATGAATGTCGCACCAAATCGCAGGGGCCTAGAACAAACTAAGTTTTGCCTACAGAGATATTTTTTGGCCTTGGCGCACTCGGGTAGGAAACTCTGGCCTCTGGTTCGGGTTCAGCTAAACTCAGACTTGGTCCACATCTGGTGAACTGCCCACGAGATATTTTAGCGAGTGGGAGGCGATCACGCGAGTCGTGATGGCGGTTGCAGATTTTTCTCAACGTCATCTGCACGTTCGCTCTCCACCTCCGCCACTGAATCCATTCTTCACCACGCTATAAATACCGCAGTCCTTCAAGCTTCAAAGAAGACACCAGAGCAATCTCTCCCGCTCGCTCTTTCTCTATCTTCTTCGTTCGCAGCTACTTCTCCGATTCTCCTCTTCGTGTTCGGTTCGCACAGCAAGGTGCGGGTGCTGGCTGCCTTGCGAGCTTGTTGTATCCTAGGAGGCAGACGTCCGCACTGGTCTTCGCGCACTCCGAAGAGGGCGAATCTGCTTTAAGGAGACAGTGTTCCACTGGCCTCGAGCTTCTTCCTCTGCATCTTCTTGCAGTCATAAAGTTGTTGTTTTTATATTTCTTCTGGTTTTCTTTTCTCCGTTGTAATTCTTTCATAAATTATTATTGTATAGCAAATTCTAATTTGGATCGTTTTGGTAACAATCTTAAAGCAGATCCTAGTTGAGTTGCGATGACTTCCTCCAGTGAAGATTTTGCCGACGGGAATGGTTCCGCCAATGCCGCTGCTTCTGCCCAAGAATGACTTATAATCAACTTTCCTATTCTTGTATCAAATTGTGCGGGCATGCAGATCTTACATATATAAGGTTAAAATCATTGTGTATATTTTTGATTAAGTAAAACAAAATTAAAATGGGGATTTTATGAAAAAAATATTTTATGTACCCTTCCTAATGCTATAGCTATATCTAAATTCGTGCATAAAACACCATATATTTATAAAACTCTTAGTACCATATATTATCATAAACTATAAAGTAAATAGAATCATGTATTTTAGGTTTTAAGAAATAGAATTGCATCTTTTGTTATTCCAAAAATTACAAAATTTGGTTTATGTCAGTAATTTCACATTTTGATATATTTTTTGGCAGCAAGAATGATTTGTAATCAACTTTTCTATTCTGTATCAAATTGTGTGGGCATGCAGATCCTACATATACAAGGTCAAAATCATTATGTAAAATTTTGATTAAGTAAAATAATTAAAACAGGGATTTCATGAAAAAGGTATTTTATGTACCCTAATGCTATAACTATATCCAAATTTATGCATAAAACCCCAAATATTAATAAAATTATTAATACCATACATTATCTTAAATAATAAAGTAAATTGAATTATGTCTTTTAGGTTTTAAGAAATAGAATTGCATCTTTTATTATTCTAAAAATTACAAATTTTTATAGAGAAGTTTCAATTTATAAAACTCTAAAATTAGTAAATTTTATATAATAAACCCTAAAATTTTGCACAAACAACCATGAATCTTCATAATTTTATAGAATAAATTTGAAAATTTTGCGAAAAAGCTTGAAATTTCATATATTATAAAAGAACCTTAAAACTATATAAGATTTATAGATTAACCCTATAGAGTTCAAAAATAACTTAATAAAGAATTATATGATGTACGTCTTGAGTTTTAATGATAAAAATTGCAAATAAGTCCTCAAGAATTTCTATGATTACATTTAAAATCAAACTTTTGGATAAATTTTATAAGAAATTGCATAAAACATATCCATGTGCAATGCATGTGCACTATATAATTGTTCATCTAACTATTTAGTTATATTAAATTTTATATTTCATTTAATAGTAAACAAATCATTTTTAGTATTTGATTCATAAACGAGTAGAATTTAGTCAGATGTTTATTATATTCAATTGATTACCAAATATTTCTTTAAAGTCTTATTCCTTATAGTATCTATCATTACATGCATGAAGTTATGTTTTGATCCACTTCCATTTTGTAATTTAAGTTTTATAACAATTTTGACAAACTTAAAGAGCCCTATGGTACAATTTTTAAATAAATTTTTTAACCAAATAAAAGGATCATTTTATTACATAGTTTATTATTCATAAACTATAAATTATGAATCAAATAAATATATCATATTATTTGATAAATATTTATAAATATTCAAAAGAATTTGCATTCGAATATGCATTCAAAGAAATTTAGAGAATGATATTGAATTTGAAAATTTTAAACAAATCAAAAATTGAACAGTGCATAGAAAAACTTATTGAATATTCTCGTTTATGTGGAAAGTCAACCAATACTCTGAATTTTATGAGTGAAAATCAGAAGTTCTACCTTAATAGAAGCTTGTTTGTAATTTGCAAATTCATAGCCATTTGAGACAACAAGAATTTATCTATATTCGGATCTGTTAGGAGAAAAGATGCTCATTACGATTTCTACTCATTTCACTTTTAAATTTATATATTATATATTTAAAACACTAAAAGCGTATTTTCAATTCCTTTCTTTAAACATTTTTTTCCCTTTGGGTCATTTCATGATTTTTCTGCCCAGAAAAGAACTAGAAATAAAACAAGAATGTGCACGTGCAATGCACATTCACTATACTAGTTTTACTAAAAATGTTTTAAAACATTACTAATTTCATTTCAAGTCTCTTTGATGTTCTTCTCAATCTAAGTTCAATTACATCATTGCTTAATATAATATACTAGTACTCTCATTGCATGCGATCGTGTATGATATAGTATGCACTTGTATAAAAAAAATTGTTAGCAACAACTTAATAGTTAGCAATAGGATAAAGAGATATACAGAAAAATATTATCAAATTTTAGGAGAGAAAATAATATAGGGTATTAGAATAAATCAATCCAGTAAATATTATTTAAATTCATCATGATTCAACCATTGAGAAGTTAAGGAAAACAATTGTGTTACCTTAGTGATCCATGGCTGGCTTTGTGCGGCCACGGAGGTTATATAATAGCTTGCTCCTGTCGTGCTCGTGGTTCACCGCAAATAGAAAAAAATGATAAAAAGAAGCAAAATGGTCTGATGGAGAAGAACCGGAGAGGTAGTATTGGGACTATGTGTAGGATGGGGTATTGAAAGTTTTTGAGTTAGTTTTCTTTTTTTTATTTTTCCAACTATGCCCCTAAATTAGATTTTAATGGGTAGGGTGTTTGTGAGGACAATGCTTGGAATTTTCTTAATTCGTCACACACAAAGGGTAGACCTAACAATATTGAATCATTTTTAACGCGTAGTGTATTTGAGAGGACAATGCTTGGAATTGTCACTTTTTGGTCTAAGGAAGACTAGTCCATCACTGATCGAATTTTTCTCACACATTGTCCTTATAGTCTGTTTGGGAGCTCACTAAGGAAAGAGAAGGAACGGTAGGGAAGGGAAGGGAAATTGTCAATTTTCTCTTCCCCTCCTTTATCGCCGATTTGGGATGTAGGATTTTAGCCTAAAATTTTCCCACCTTCCCCTCCTCTACCCTCCCAATAAAACTCCCAAACAAGGTTAAACTCAATTTTCTCTTCCTCTTCCCTTCTCTACCCTCCATCCAAGCAGAGCATTAAAATGAGACTAGAATCAGTTCTAGTTCCATGTTTAAGGAGTTGCCGAACAAATCCTAAGAATTTATATCTATGAATTCTGGAGTTTACAACGCGCTAAATGATAAAATACAGAATACAGATCTTCTCAAAATACTTTGTACGTAAGTGTAGCGTTTTGAACCTCAAGGTGTTTGATACACAGCCATCTAGCCCACATTGAATGGTACATGCTCTATTCTCTAAGAAGAAAATGGATGGACCATGTAAGCCCACATCGGACTAAGGAGACCATTTTCCCCTTCAAACGACCAAGAAAAATTGCAATCCTCATTAAAATGGTCATCTTACTTCCGCAAAACAAATATGGAGATATAACCAACTCTTTCTCTGTGGCTAAAATGGCGTTGTTTTTGTGGTAATTTATCTTCTTATTGAAATTTAACATATTTTATAAATGATAAATGTCAAAAACTAATGTATAATCTGCATATTGAAGAATAATAAATTAGTTGATGCAAGAAAAGCCTTGATAATTTGAGTATGCTAGATTGGACTCAATGTTGTGGGCTTCGTGATTTTCTTTAGATTGCCTGAGGTAGACAGAAAAAGCATTAGATTGACGATGGTGGACTGTCCACCAAATCCCTTTAGATTGCCTAAGGTAGACAGAAAAAACATTAGATTGACATGGTGGACTGTCCACCAAATCCCCTTCGATGTCTAGGGAAGACTCTTGATGATTAAAGTAAAGCAATATGTATGAGGTTAGAGTTTTGAGAGCGGGTTTCATAGAATGAGGTCGGCGATGCCGAGCATATTGCATCTTAGATCTACATGAAGACACCTTTACCTGTTGTTAGGGTAACATATTTATAGGATTTGCCTGGGCAAATCAGGAAGTACATGTGTCACCATCGTAGAAGCCGAGATAGTTATGGTAATTACTTGGCGGGCAAGTAAGTTCACGAGGTAGTTATGATAGTTACTTGATGGCAAGTAAGTCCACATGTCAACACTTCATTAGCGGAGGGAGGTTTTGTTGA
Source organism: Asparagus setaceus (assembly GCA_012295165.1). Classification (NCBI taxonomy): domain Eukaryota; kingdom Viridiplantae; phylum Streptophyta; class Magnoliopsida; order Asparagales; family Asparagaceae; genus Asparagus; species Asparagus setaceus. The sequence goes on from CM022701.1 coordinate 28,677,841, forward strand.
TGTATGTCGATATCGGGCTTGTTATAGAAGTTTGGCAATTAATGAGATTGATTATCGATTGATATCTCCTAATATTATATGTTGATGATATGATACGATTTGAATCAATCATTTCTAATTTGGCAAAACCATCATAAAACCAAACTGAACGAGCATAGTGCACAAACTAAGATGAGTTCAATCATAACGGGCTGTTGCTGTCTATCCGGTCTTGTTGGTCAAGTCTATAGGTTGGAACCTAGTTAATGGGCTGAGTGTGTCACACACTTTTCGGATTAAGTTGGTTACCTAAGTCGTACGCTGACGTCACATGATCTGGCTAGACCAAATATTACATCTGAATTATATGCGTATCAGAATTTAAACAGAGAAGAATGTCAAAGTTGAGCTTGAGCCTCTCCTTACGTTAATGGAGTGGCATCCTACAAGCAAAGAATTCTTATGTTAGGAGGAAACCATAGTCCCAAGCAAGAAAGGAAGCAGTGGTTAACAAGTAAAGCTAATTTCTTAGTCCATCTTTTTAACACTAATACCACCCTTGATCAAAATTGGTCCCCAGCAACTAGCATTTCCAAATTCAAATTAAAAAATAAAATAAAATAATCATACTAAAAGGCCGGTCACAAACTTTAGTTATTTTATTTCCCATGCGCTTCCTAATCACTGACAACAACAAAAATAAAAAATGAAAAATAAAATTTGAAGATCAATAGAATTGAGCTAGCAAGGGACCCATTCCAGCCCATAAAACAGAACCATGACCAACACTCAAAGTTTCCTGCTCCACATCAAAACATTAGCACGCCACCAAAAATGTATAAATAAATATGCATCCCAATTTATCTTATAAAATCATCTTATATTAACCAACAAATTATGCAAAGTTTGTATTAGCTACTTAAGCTCATAAAGAGCAACTAGAAAGAAGCAAAAGAGAAAGAATAAGCAAATGTTCAGAATTTATGAGTGAGTAGATAAACACATCTGTTTCTAGGATAATCTATATCTATCTATTCTACATATAAAAGAGGATTGTGGTGTTAAAACTTTTGATTGTCCCTTTTACCCTCTCAAATTTAATAATTCTAACTTTACTTTAATTATTTTCTTTATTTGATTTATCTCAAAGTATCGTTCAATGAGTCTTAAATTAAATTAAATTAAATTAATTACAAATCACCATAATGATAAATTTTAATTAGTTTCCTAGGCTCTCAAAAGATTCTATAACTTATTTAACTAAGTGCATATGTTATGGATGCAATTAACTAACCACTCTTTGATTTTCCCTTTACATAACCTCTTTTTCATCCCTACACTATAAATTACGGTCATCCATTCTCTTTAACTCACCATATCAATTACTAAGCCAAATTCCTACACCAGCACAATGGTTTATGAAATAAGTTATATGAAAAGTTTATCAAATGGTTTATAGCGTGCATAGCTTGTATATGTATGTGCATGCATACATTGGGTAATATTTCTCAAATGGTTTGTAGAGTTAAAGATTTATTTTTATGGAGTAGATGACTATGTCTCATGTTCAATTTGTAGCTCTTCATTTGTGTATTGTCTCTTGAATCCTTAAAAAGAGAAGGATACTTGATCACATGAGGGTTATTATTTGAAAGTCTTGATATTTAAGAGTATGTATAAATCTCATTTGGGAACCAAAGATTGCTTTCAGTGTGTGTTTTTTTTACTGTGGATTGTGTGAGATTCTTATTAATCTTTTAATACTTAGAAAGTATATATGATCTTATTTTTGGAGTTTATGCAAAGCTAATTAAAGATTTTTCCCCTTGCACAATGTTATAAAGAGCTTTTGTGCTATTTATCATAAGTTGTGCTTTTACTTTTGAATATAGGTCATAAGTTATGCTTTCATTATTCATTAGATGCATTCATGGTTTAATTCTTAACTAATTACTCGGTTCATATGCACTTTAAGTTCAGAGGTGCTATCAACTTATCCAAAGCTTTCAATGTTTCTTGACCTTTTGATTTTCTTACCTCTATTAAGCATCTTTTATGTTCTTTCGTTAATAATTATGTTGAATTATAAAATTTTATTTGTCTTCTTTTTTATTAATCACCAATAAGTTCTTTGTTCCTATCAACTTTAGGCTACAAAGTTTAACTAATAAAACATATTGGCTATCTATCTTCTACTCATTGAGTAAATCGAATACACAAATCTATATATGATATATTTGATTGAATTGCATAAAAATTTTATTTGTTATATGAAATCCAAATTAATTTGTCTCTTGATTGAGATTCTTTAATTTGGATTAAAAATTGACCTATATAATTCCCATGAACTGAGCTATTCAAACAATATTTTTATATCGGTTGTGAATCCATCTTGCTATTATAGCTTTTGCAATTTTGCATCTAATAATAGTTTTGCTATTCCAACAAGATACTAGACATTTAATATTTATTTTTTATTTATTTAGTGGCCTTTTGTAACTTTTGTGCATGATATATTGAGAATCAATATACCATAAATAAATATTATATCCTAAGTATATGTTTAAGAATCAATAATGTAGAATATATTATTTACTAATAATTTCTTAAACCAAGTAAGCCACATGCAAGGCACGTGTGACATACTAGTATGAACAAATAAGCCGGCCACACTCATTTCTGTATTAGTGATTATGATTTAACTTAATCTATTATTGTAGAAAACATGATATTAATAAAAGCATCAATAAGCTAATTAAACCCATATCAAGCAAATAGTAAGACATGATATCAAGCAAAATACATAATGGGCTTTTAAAAAAAAAGGGGTACAATTTCATCTCACTGACAAATTCCCTCACCAGACAATAATAAAAATACTAGCTAATCATCTTTCAAATACCCCATTATTAATAGAACTAAAAAAAGTACTTATGTACAGGACATACGTAGACTGTATTTTATACTCATCTCCCTCTCGCCAGCATCTCTTGAACCTCCCTCTCTTGATACTGATCAATCAAAGCAATCCGCCTCTGCGCCCTCAACTGCTCATAAAACCTCTTAATAAACTCTTCCGCCTCATCATCAACCTGTGCATCCCCACAACCACTCTCCTCCTCTGCAGAGAAATTTGATATTCTCACCGAGAATGGCGACCTGTCCAGCTGAGACAGGGCCAAGCACAGTGGCGATGGTAAGGGCGAGTATTCGATCCTGGGCACAGTGCAGGCGGCCCTCGGTGTCTCATCTTCGACGATAGGATTGAGGCAGGGGAAGTAGCGGCGCTTGGAGTGGGAGAACGCGGGGTTGGGGCTGTTGGTGCAGGAGAACTCGTATTCTTGGAGGATGAAGGGCGAGGAAGTTCGATGGCGGTGGTGGTGGAAGTGGAGATTCTTGCCGAGGTTCTTGCTCATGAGTTTGCCTCTCTTCATCATCAAGTTCATGTCCATTAGTAGCTTGCGCTTCGAGATGAGGCCTTTTCTCATCATGAAGAAGGCGATTCGGAGGAGGTTCCATAGTCTTTTGGCTGCTCTTGGGGAGTGGAGCTCCATTGGAGATGTCTGAGAGAGAGAGAGAGAGAGAGAGAGAGAGAGAGAGAGAGAGGGGCTGGTTTCTAGACTCTTGAGAGGTTTAGAGAAAACCTCGCAATGTGATAATAGATGAGAGGAGTTGTTGGGGACTTGAGAGGTTATTTATAGCACGAAAGGAAGATTGAGGAGTGGAGGAAAGTATTTTATTTATTATTTTAATACCCCTATTTAAATAACAGTATGTTCACATTGATGATTGGATAATTAGTACTTAAATACCTTATAATTTCTCCTAGTTTGCAATTATATACCCTCACTTGTTTCTAGCAGCACTCATATTCTCTCAAGTTTCCAAAAATTACACTTTAATATTCTTTGCTATGCAAACGTGAGATTTTTTTTTTTCGAATTTTCTCATCTGACACTCTTAAGGTAATTTTAGAACATTATAATCCTTAACGTTTAAATTTTAATGTTAAACTTTGAAAAAAGAAAGGCTTTAGGGGCTGTTTGGTTGGGGGGATTTTGGGTGGTGTAATATTATAGCTGTCAGATTGCTACAGTATTACATTAAAAAGAGTGTTTGTTTGGGCAAAGTGGGATCTGATATGACATGATAAAAGCTGAGTTGACAGCCTCTTGTTAATTCCTAGCAGGAGAAGATATTTTGGGGTGTTTTACTGTAGCTATCAGGCTGAGGTGGACCACTCAATTCCGTATTACTGTAGCAATCCCATTACATGAAAAGAGCCAAACGGACCCTTAGTGGAGAAGAGAAAGGAGAAGGTATGGAGGATCATGGGGCCACATAGATTTGCGTGAAAAGGACAGGGTCATATAGCAACAACTAAACATAGAGAAGAGAGAAGAAAATTTTGAAATGAAGTTTGATATTGTATTCGTTTAAGTTTGAAATTGGAGTTTGAATTTAATCATGAGCACAGTTAAAGACTAGTCGGTAGGTGTTTGTATAAGATGGTGGTTTGCATCTCTTTGGCGTGTAGAGAGCTAGCTTGTGTATTGGTCAAGGCTGCATCCAACAAAATACTAGGCTTAAGCGTCTTAACATTAACAAGACTATTAATATATGAATCAGGAGATGCTTTGCTCGCTTTATTCATTATTTACTTAAATAAGGATGTAAACTGAGTCAGATTATGGGAGAAGCTTCTCATATTCATTTGGTTTCAAGTAACTATATGGTACATCAAAAAACATGATGCCAGGTATACTAGTATAAATTTTACAAAATAGAGTATATATGATAGAAAGTTAGAAATATAGTCAACGATCCAGAAAATTTTTCTTGGAAGGCGGACAACAAGGGTCCAATTATCTAAAAATAAAATTATAATATTATAAAACTTATGAGAATGCATTCAATATGCGTTATCAGTTCCATTGCATTATATTTTACTTGTAATTTCACTTAATTATTGAAAGTTAAATGGGATTTTATTTTTCAATGGGCAATCAATTTGTTACTAATTTATTAGTGTTTTTAGATATGTTAGGATGCAATTATTAAAATTTATGGATAAGAAGCAAGTAGATCATAATCCGCTTTGCCGAACATATTCTTAAGTCTAATATTTTATATGGGTTACTTTTACTAAAAAACCTTAACTTTTGGGGCTTTGTAGATAACCCCTCTTAACTATTTTAATTTTAGAAAACTCTTGGAACTTTGAGGGGTTTTGCACATGCTCCCTGAACTTCTTTTACTTTCCACTACCCTTGAAATTTTTCACTTTAACCCCTAACTAATACCGTCAAAGCTAACATGTCACGTTCTAGAGAAAGGTGAAAATACCCATTAAATGTTAAAAAAACTAATTATAAAAATAATGAAAAGGATGAAATGGTGATCTTTTGAGGGTTGAAGGGTATTTTCATATTTTTTGGTGGTCACGATAAGGCACGTGACATGTAACACTTGATGATGTTTATTTCGGAGGTCAAACTAAAAGTTTTTTTTAGTTAAGGAGGTTATATGGAAAATTCGAGTGGGTTGTTTCTGAAATTAAGCCAATTTATATTTGGTTGGTGGATGATAGAAATTGGCACAAAAGAGTTATCCTGACTTTTTCCTCAAATCCACATTCGAAAATTTCACTCTAAAATACAACATAGGAAAGACAACAAAATCATCCTTGTATAGGAAAAAAAAAAAACCACAATAGGAAGGAATTATTTGGAATCATCATTGGAGCTTTTGTATTTCTTATAGATTTAATTGTGGATAGATCCCCTTACTAGCACCCAATTTCGGATAGAATATTGTTGCAAATTAAGTCACTTTTTTTACTCTCATACCCTTTGAAAAAGAGAATAATGTTTTTTTCTTTTGACAAATAGATCTTCTGGGTATAAGAATCAAAAGAATTCACTCAAAGGTCTATCCGCAATTAGGCGATAGTGCAGGTGGTCTATTAGTGGAACTATAAGGAGTCTATCCACAATTGGGCGAAAGTATAGGGGGTCAATAACAATTAAACTTTCCTTATATCTAGCTAATAAAACAAAAATGGGAGTTACTAGGAGTGCTAAACTGTATCCATATCCAAGGAAATATCTGTAACCGTATCTGTTAAGATACGCTATGGTTATTCAAATCTATAACCGATAGGATATGGTTACGGATATGGTTTTGTAGTGAAATATCCAGAACCGTATCCGAAATATCCGAATACATATTAGTCATATTGTTATAATAGTTGTAATCCTTAGATTATGGATTTGAGGTAAATCTTATTGATCAAGTTGTCTAATCTTAGCTTTTTAGATACAATGAACATATTAACAAACTCTTTTGTATCACATGAACTGTAATTGTTTCAATATTATCTAGTTTTCTCATATTTATTTTATATCTGCATGCATACCACTTATATATCTGCATGTATATCTGTATTCGTATCCGCTTTTAGCGGATATGGATATAAATTTTAGCAGATATGAATATAAATTTTCCTATTCATATCTGTAATGGGTAAGTAGATATAAATATAATAAGTATTATATCTGAGTGAGCCGTATCAGGACCAAATGCACCCCTGGTCCACACAATCAGAATGACAGAAATAAAGAGACTAGGAAACATGTGGTTCAATTTAGGTGAAGGCTCCCTTTTAAATACTCTACAGTTCGCTTTTAAATTGAGAGACCAAACGGTCGGACGGCGGTTTATGTACATCAACTTGTCTTACTAAAAAATGGAAAGGAAAAGGAGTTGTTCTTGCGGAACATTTGAACGTAGGAGCTAACCTAACCACGAATGCTATTAAAATCGAATAATCTCTCTCTCTCTCTCTCTCTCTCTCTCTCTCTCATTCCGGAGAAATAATTGAATTACAATGTAAATATCCTGTAAATGCCAACAAGAGTTATTATATAACAAGGATTCAGAATCTCGCAAATTTTATATTATAACTGAACACTCAAAGAACAGCCGTACATTTGCTAACTAGCCGACAAGCATCCAAATCAACTTCTATTTAAAGTTGTTCAGATGTCATTATAAACTAATTAGTCCCATGCAAAGAAAAAAGTCCAATAATAATAGAAGTTTGAGCACGAAAGGACCAAATGTACTGCACAAGGATGACTTCCGCTTGAACGAAAAAAATAAAATAAAAATCATATTGGTGGCCAGTTGTGATCGTCAAACTATGAAATGCATGTAGCTAGACTCTGTCCTTAATCTTTAGAAGACTAGGGCAATCCATGCAAGCTCTTCATAGAGCATGGCATATAATAGAAGGAAACAACCAGACCAAAATATCTCTTTATTGCCATGTGACTAAATGCAAAGCATAGCACATTCAAAATCAATAAATTGACTAGATACTTCCCCATTAAGGTTTCGTGTACCTTCGTACAAAATATTTTCTAGCTCTTACTTTTTCATTTGCAAGCCGGCTTGCCCAATTAAGCTAGCTAAGTACTAGGATGAGTGAGGTGAGGTCTAATCTCATTCAACTCAAAAAGACATGGCCAAAAGAAACTGTACTACAGTTTGATCTGGTATATAAAGTTTAGCAAATTGCCAAAAAAAACTTTAGCTAATGGAATTAGTACGAGATAGCAACTTTGTATAAAGTTCTCACAACAAAATCTTGCTACAAAGTATAATTTGTGCGTGCGGTAAATTAAATTAATGACCTTAAGACATGGGTTTTAGACGCAAAACGTCATCATATATATATAAGACCTAAGTAAGAGTTGCTTTTTAACTTTTGTCTTCATGGCCAATAGCATATCGACACGTAGATCTCTTGTGGCTTCACTTTTATTTTCTTTTGTTCCACTTTAAAGTTCCTTTCTAGTTTTCCCTTTCCTTATTCTAGTGGAGGAAGATTTCAGTGTTCTCTATAAACCACCTTGAGCATATAAATAACATGTGCATATATAACACGTCTTTTTCACTAAACAGCGCCGGATGTTCGAAAAACTGATTATACAGATTTTTTTCTTAATAGAAAAAGCTCTATTTAATAATTTTTGGTAAAAGATAAGAGGGAAAAATTAGAGGATGAAGCTAATATCATTTTCTTAAAGCTATAATTTTTCATGAGTAATAATTATAATTTTTAATGTATTAAATAAATTGTGATACTATTTTCTGCAGAAGTAATATGATGGTATCTATTGTAAATTTTCCATTTTCTTTTCCATGTCCATACTCCTCATTGTAAATTTAATCAAACACCCTATGAAGAAGTAATTCAAATTGTTTAGAATTTCCAAACAAAAATTTTCCTTTTGTTCAAACTAGAAAATCTTTGTAAAAACTATAGACAGTTTAGTCATTAAAATAATTATATGAGATCCCTCTTAAAATAGTTATAGGTGGGTGGAATTTGTGTAATTTTCAAAATATAGACAGTTTAGTCATTAAAATATTTCCTAGAAATTTGTAGAAGCCTATGAAAACTACTTTTTACCACCATTTTTCTATTCCTTACTGTTTGTGTAAAACAAACCAAACAGCTAGCCTTAGTAGAATAAAAAAGTTCAAGGAGTTTAGTGTAACCGTAACACTCCAAAAATACAGAGAGGCCTTCTGAAATTAATCCTTAACTTTATTTTGAAAAAGAGTTTGGAGGGATGTCCGAGTCCAAGACCTTTCAATTCCCAACGACGTAAATGATTGAAGGGGTCGTTGAAATGAAATAAAGGACACACTCTGATCATCTCGTGTCAACAGAAAATGGACCTCTGTGGCCCACTAAGGGCCCAAACCTACCAAACCATTTGGACAGCTTTGAGTTGTACAGTCTGTCCTAGATGATGACAGCAAACTAGGAAGTAACAAGTCAGCTTCAACCACACCTTATTTGGGCCTTGGGATCCTCCAAGTTCTGGATTGGAGAGAGTATCTATAACTAATCAATAAAAACTTTTCACTAAATGGACCCGAATGATATTAATTAAATAAATTATATAAATTTTTTTATTTATAGGGTACATTAGAGGAATCAATATTATTCATCTACTTAAGTAATTATTATTCATCTACTTAAATAATTGAAAATACTCTCTACAATCAAGGATGCAGAGGATCTCTTCTCGTTATTTGGTGTGTATGAACATACACGTGCAGTCTGTTCTGTTGTACTTTGGGTTAGAGTGACTATTGACTAAGCATAAGCTTAAAAAGGTTTCCTGATGCACTCTAATTGTAATTAGAATGTATTGCAAGAAATTTCCTTTAACTACTATTGTATACTGCTACAACTACAATTATTAGTCCAATTTTAAAAAATTTCAATTCGTACATCTTATTTACAAGTTAAAAAGATTGTAATTAGAACATACGCTCGAATTTGCATACGTCATTAACTGCACCCCAATAGCCTTTTTGCAACTATATTTATAAGTTATTGTGAAACAAACAATTGCAATTTATCCATAATGCCTTATTTACATGTAGTTGCAGTTGCAATTTTCGCAAAATCCAATGAAATATGGCCCCTCAATTAATCAACTTTGGGTTGGTTCTCGGTCCAAAAGTGGACTAACCATGTGTCTTGTAATTGGGGGTGGAAATTTCGGGTGAGCAAATTATCGATTCTATCGGTTTGATAAATTTTATCCAAAACAAACTGAACCATTCTACACTGCTTTTCTTGACCAAATTGGTTCGGTTTGATCTATTCGGTTTGGGCTGGGGCCTACAAACTTAAGAAAATGAGTAATTTTAGTCCAACAAAAAGGTGTGGATCAAGGGATCCGTGAAAGAAAGATGCAAAATCTATTTGGTGAGATTTAGTTTCACATCAGATAGAGAATATATAAGATGAGTAAATAATTAAATAAGATGGGTAAATAATTAAATATGCTTGGACTTATGACTTAAATAAGATTAATTTTTTAGAGTCAATTAAGTCCAAGTAGATTCGCCTAGTCCATCTTCTTAATGAGTTTTTCCAATCTTAACAAAATTTGTACGGAAGCCCCTGGTTCGATGGGCTTTTCTTGAATCCTTTGTATGATTCTAGATTCTCTAGCTTGGGTTAGACCCTCTAGCAAGGTGGAGCCCACATGATGTTGTATTTGAATCCTTTGTATGATTCTAGATTCTCTAGCTTGGGTTAGACCCTCTAGCAAGGTGGAGCGCACATGATGTTGTATTTGACAATTATTCTTGATATATATATATATATATATATATATATATATATATATATATATATATATATATATATATATATATATATATATATATATATATATATATAGTGCCTGGCTTAAGTTTATATCATTGGTGATGTGATCATCTTTTTAACCACTCATCTGGCGATCCTCATGGTGTTTAAGTTTCACTTGAGATTTGCATCACAAATCTCAAGACAAGATGAGTGGATAAAAAGTTGGTGCACCACTATTCATTATGAACTTAAGTTCATAGGAGCTCTCGCTATATATATATATATATATATATATATATATATATATATATATATATATATATATAAGTAATATGGAGGAATTTGGTATCAAGCACAAGTTTTTGTGTTTGGTAGTGAGTGTCACATTCTCATCCACTCATTCAAATGGGGACCACATTCACATGGGTTAGAGAGTGGATAGGAATAAGCCACCTCATTACCAAGCATAAAATTTATACTGGGTACCAAGTTCTACATTTTCTATATATATATATATATATATATATATATATATATATATATATATATATATATATATATATATATATATATATATATATATATATAGCTCACATGAGCTTAAGTTAAAAGCCATATGACACAACTTTTCTAACCATTCATTTTGCTTGGGATCCGTGAAAGATATAAGTTTCACTTTGAGATTTGTGCATCACAAATCTCAAGACAAGATGAGTGGATAAAAAGTTGGTGCACCACTATTCATTATGAACTTAAGTTCATAGGAGCCTTCTTTGTATATATATATATATATATATATATATATATATATATATATATATATATATATATAATATGGAGGAATTTGGTATCAAGCACAAGTTTTTGTGTTTGGTAGTGAGTGTCACATTCTCATCCACTCATTCAAATGGGGACCACATTCACATGGGTTAGAGAGTGGATAGGAATAAGCCACCTCATTACCAAGCATAAAATTTATACTGGGTACCAAGTTCTACATTTTCTATATATATATATATATATATATATATATATATATATATATATATATATATATATATATATATATATATATATATATATATATATAGCTCACATGAGCTTAAGTTAAAAGCCATATGACACAACTTTTCTAACCATTCATTTTGCTTGGGATCCGTGAAAGATATAAGTTTCACTTTGAGATTTGTGCATCACAAATCTCAAGACAAGATGAGTGGATAAAAAGTTGGTGCACCACTATTCATTATGAACTTAAGTTCATAGGAGCCTTCTTTGTATATATATATATATATATATATATATATATATATATATATATATATATATATATAATATGGAGGAATTTGGTATCAAGCACAAGTTTTTGTGTTTGGTAGTGAGTGTCACATTCTCATCCACTCATTCAAATGGGGACCACATTCACATGAGATTGGGAGTGGATGAGAATAAGCCACCTCATTACCAAGCATAAAATTTATACTCTGCAACTGTTCCTACATTTTTCTATATATATATATATATATATATATATATATATATATATATATATATATATATATATATATATATATATATATATATATATATAGCTCTTTATTATATTCATGGAGGCACCAACTTTTCTAACCATTCATTTTGCTTGGGATCCGTGAAAGATATAAGTTTCACTTTGAGATTTGTGCATCACAAATCTCAAGACAAGATGAGTGGATAAAAAGTTGGTGCACCACTATTCATTATGAACTTAAGTTCATGTGGCTCGCTTCTCTCTCTCTCTCTATATATATATATATATATATATATATATATATATATATATATATATATATATATGAGCAATATGGAAGAACTTGAGTACCAAGCACAAGTTTTTGTGTTTGGTAGTGAGTGTCACATTCTCATCCACTGCTCAAATGGGGACCACATTCACATGAGATTGGGAGTGGATGAGAATAGCCACCTCACTACCAAGTATAAAACTGTGCTTAGTACCGTTCCTCCATATATATATATATATATATATATATATATATATATATATATATATATATATATATATATATATGAGAAAATGGGTATGCTGGTGACGGCTTCTAGAATGGTACGGATCAATCACATCCACTCTCCAACCCATGTTCACGGTCCCCTATTTGAGTGAGTGGATGTGATTGATATACCTCACTACCAAGCATCAAAAGTAGTGTTTGGTCCCCTATTTGAGTGAGTGGATGTGATTGATACACCTCACTACCAAGCATCAAAAGTAGTGTTTGGTACCAAGCATACCCATTTTTCACGGAGAGAAGACTGAACCGGCTGAGGGCTCCGCAGAAAGAGATGAGTGAAAGTCCACTCATATGTTGGTGTATATTTGGCTTCTCAATTCTGTAGTCCAGCCAATTACAGTCACGGTAGATGGCCTTGGGAAGATGCATGATGTCTGAGAGAAGCTGAGAAGGACCTATGATGGGGTGGAGAATAACCTGAGGGTATTCCAGATCGAAAAGGAGATCAGCGCTACAGCCCAGGGAGAGAGGACTATATAAGAGTATGCCATGGAACTGGAGCGCTTGTGGCTGGATCACGGTCACTTCTCGTCCCTAGCAAGTTGCAAGGACCTTGAGTGCAAGGAGCGCGAGGCCTCTTTGTAGAAGAGGACCATGTTATTTCTCCGAGGCTTGGTTCCATCATTTGAGCAGAGGACGGCGATGCTACTAGCCTGCATTTAAGATTTCATCTCCGAGGAGGCGCCTCGGTCATGATACAGAAGAGAGCCGACAAAGGCTGTGCCGGGACGTAGACTTTCGGGAGAAGTCAAGATCGGTGGTCTCAAACCCAGTAACACTAGATTCAGAAGGGAGACTAGGCGATGTAGGCATAAAAAATTGCTTGTCAATACCCGAGCAAGACTCGTGACGGTGGGTTAACAACCAACAACCCATTCGACAAAACCGACGCCGCATAAAGCAAATTGACGAACACACAAAGTGGGTCAGCAACGCGTACGAATCAACGAGGCTACGTGTTATGGAATGAATCCAACAAGCGAAGCTTTAAAGAGATCGATCGGATTCGAACGTCGACGAGATCGGATTTGAACATTGACCGATCGTCACTTAAACCGTTGACGGGATGAAACCGATCAAAGAGAACCGAGCACGGACTTAGAGCAGCGGCGACAAGAGCGAACGAATGTCACGTAAAAGTCCTAAAAAATCAAAACCGAGAAGCCAAAAGCGGCAAGGCGGAACCGGACCGTTTGGTGTCGGTAAGCCGGACACCAATGGTGTCCGGCCGACCAAAGAAAAAAGCACCCTCTCTATTGTTTTCCTATAAATAGTTGGGGGTGCTCGGCCGGGCCGATTTTTGGAGATTGATTTTCTCGATATTCTTGAGAGATCCCTCGCGAGATCCACGAGCCGCCGACGCCACAGCGCCCGGAAAGCACCGGCGAAGCACGCCGATCTACAAACCGCGAGGTAAGCTTAACTCGGTCGCTACGAATAGCCGTGATTTCTCCTAGTAGATCTCACCCGCTCGGCGATCCTCTCCTTCGTGAGTGTGATCCCGGCGATCCTCTCCTTCGCGGAGTGCGATCCTCAGCGCTTCGCTTCCCTCGAAACGAGCCCTCGCGACGCCTCAGAAGTTCCGTAACCCGGTTTCCACCGATCCGAATTGCGCGGTAGTCCACGGACGAACAAAAGTCCGACGCGGGCAAAGAACCCGCATAGCGAGGATCGGGAAAATAGAGATCCTCGTGTTTGTTCTAAAAGGAAGAAAGTTGTAATTTTCGTTTTCATTTATGCGCCTAAAATAAAGGCATTTTCTTTGTTTGAAATTTTGTTGTAGGCCAGCGAAGGTACATACCACGAGTTCAAGCGAGCAATGAATAACAAACCAACTTTTCGCGAACAAAGTGGCGACCGCGATTAGAATAGCGGTCTCAAGTCGAGATCGTCGTGTGCCCGCGAATCCGATCGGCGAAGAAGAAGTCAAAGTCCTCAGGGCGGATAGGAAAAAAAATTTTTCGAGTAGCCGGACCATAAAGGGCGCTGCTATGACCCCCGCCCGCTAGCTTTAAGCGGGACCAGAATCTGCGTAGGGTGTAATAATTGCAGCTCGGCGAAGTCAACCGAATCCAAGTTGATCCGGGTTCATTTGTGAGTATCATACTATCATCCTTGTCGGTCGTCCTCCCCACAAATCGGAAGGATCTCCGCTACAAGAAAGATCCGTTTGTCCTCGCCCGAACTTTAAGGCGAGGATCTTAACTCCGCTGCTGTCGGGTTGCACCAAATGGCATCCTTCCGCATCCAAGATCGCCGGATCTACGCTAGAGATCACCGCCGATGATGCGTCGACTCTCTCAAAGAGAGCCCGCCAGAGGCGACGCCAACGCCGACGCGTAAGTTCGCCAAGGCCCCGAATCGGGCCGACGGTGTCCACTACAAAGTGGATCCAAGTCCGTGAGAGGTCAAGAAACTCATCAACAGTGCACGGCAACTCCTCCAAACCGCCAACAAATGATTGGGTCCGGCCGACGGAACCGATCAACACTTGAAGAACGTGATTCAGAGGCACCGCATTACTCGCACACACGGGCTTTAGTTCAGAGGCCCGATGTAGAAGAAGGGAGAAGTGGACAAGAAGCCGCCGAAAATGCGCCAAGTTTGAGTCCGAACCGAACAACGATTCGGACGAAGGTCGAACGCTACCAAGAATCGCCCACCTCAAACCGATTCGACTAAGGCTCGGCCGCCACGGGTGATTTGATCACACCTCCGCGATCTCATCGGATCTCCATCCGCCTCGCGGCTCGCTAATCCCGCATGCATCCCAGCAAGAAAACGGTGTTAGAGCCGCCCGCTGCACAATGATCGAGTCAAATTCGATCAAGGATTGTTTGGGCCCGCTGAAGAGGCCCGACCAACTCCGCGGTGATGGGGTCCTACCCTCTCCGCCATGATAAGAAGATTCTGCGGTACTCTCAATTGGATCGAAGTTCGAGAGCCCGCCGAACTTCAAGCCGCTTAACGCTGAGACGAAAGTGACTCTTGGAACCTCGATAATGTGGCTCATCCTTAGAAGGAGACGCTGCCCGACGACGATGACGTTATACCAACACACGAGGGGTTGCTCCGGCATTCATGCCGATGAGTGGTACTATCGTCTTTGGGTGCAGTAAATCTCAAAATAGAAGTTCCCGAATTGGACACGCATTGTCCGTGTTCCAAACTAATCGTATGGTGTTGTCGTAATGTAATCGCACTGCCACCAAGAAGGCGTCGGTCTTTGATAGGCTTGGCAACAAAATGCCAAAACCCAAGTCAAGATGCTTTGGCGGAAGAAGATCGGAGTCTCAAGGCGATGAATTGTCAAGGGTAACCACCAATATGACCAGCAGAGGGTTGGGTTATGTATCTTCTTGAAGGCGAATATTCTTTGGTTCATTGACGACCAAGTGTCCGACGCAGGAGACGGACATTCATTGGATTCCTCTACTTGGGACTCTGATGTTAGCATCGATGAAATTTTCAAGGGGTTAATGTCAAATATGGCTACAGTCGACCCCACCACTATTGAGGATGATGAAGATAGGCCAACATGGGAAGACCCATGGATCCATCAACTCAAAGAGCAGTTTGGGGATAGATTCGAGCAAAGAGAACCCCCCACTAAGGACGAGGTAGTCCAGGTTAATATGGGGGACGAAGAACATCCTAAGCTCATAAATATCAGCAATACTCTTCCCTCAGAAGAGAAGGAAGAGCTGATTGCCCTAATCGGGGAATACATCGACGTGTTTGCTTGGAGCTATGAGGACATGCCAGGACTCGACCCTAATGTGGCGACCCATCACCTCAACATCAAAGTGGATGTCAAACCTGTCAAGCAATCGCAAAGACGGTTTCGTCCACAAATATTGCAAGCAATCGTTGACGAAGTAAAGAAACTCATAGAATCGGGATTCATCGAGGAAATTCAACATCCGGATTGGGTGGCGAATATAGTCCCGGTCATGAAGAAGAATGGTTCGATTAGGATCTGTGGTTTACTACAGACTGAACACCGCTCCGAAGATGACTTTCCTCTTCCAATCACCGATGTCATAGTCGACAACACGTGTGGATTTGAAAGAATGTCATTCATGGATGGTTTCGGGTTACAATCAAATCAAGATGCACCCGATGATGCCAAGCACACAAAGATTCAACGCCTATCGGGATATATTGCTACACGGCCATGCCGCTCGCCTCAAAATGCAGCGCCACGCACTACCGAAGCGATGACTAAAATTTTCCAGATCATCTCCGAAAACGGTCAATGCTACGCCGATGACTTAGTCGTGGCGGTGACAAAGGAGATCACGCCAAAGATCTTAGGACAAGATTCGAGCTCATGCGACTCATCAACTAAAGATGAACCCCGCCAAATCCTTCCTTGGGATGTCGGTGGCAAGTTCACCGGCCGTCGTCACCGACAAAGGAATCCACGCCGATCCCGACAAAGTAAAGGCAATTCAAGAGTTGCAACCTCAGAAATCGAGAGAACTTCGGGGGTTACAAGAGGCGATTGGCGTACATCCGGCGGTTCATATCGAACCTATCAGGAAGTGCCAACCATTTTCTAAGTTAAACAAGAAGGGCGATCGCTTATTTGGGACGACGCCGCCGAAGCGCTTGAAGAGATCAAATCGTATCTCGCTAAACCTCCTGCTCGCCGCGACGCAGTCGAAACCGCTCGATCTACGCCAAGGCAACGGATCACTCGTTTTACTCGCAGACGATGATACGGTCACTTAACAGTATTACCCGAGTCGAACATTGGTCGGTGCTGAGTCTCGATACCCAATGGTCGAAGCAAGGTTTGCATTAGTGTTCGCGATTGAAAATGCGACACTATTTAGTCGGATGACGATTTATGTTATCTCTAACGAACCGTCCGAATATTTATGACCCACCGGCTTCAATGAGTTGGCGTTTGGCGAAATGGGTCTTGCTCTTGTCCCAATATGACTTGTATTTCAAACAACGAAGTCGGTCAAAGGACAAGCGATTTGTGATCTCTTGGTCGCCACCACAACGGATGCGCTTGAGCTATATGATGATCTTCGGATGAAGTTGAAGTCAACACTACGCCGCACCAACAAATATGGCGATTGTATTTTGATGGAGCTTCGGCCACCAATGTGGCGAGTACCCGGATGTTCTAAAATCTTCACTGAGTCGGAGTTGTCTTGATTTCCACAGGAATCATGTCATGCCCCGCGCTTATTCACTCACCGAACCTGTTCCAATAGCGTAGCGAATACAATGCGCTACTTATTGGACTTAGTTTCGCCAAAGAGCCGGGGTCAATATCTCGAGGCATACGGCAATTCACAACCGATAGTCGCATCCGCGGAGACTACGGGTCAAATCCGATCTAATTCCTTATCATCGTAGCAATCGGCGGCGCACTCGCTCAAGAGTTCTTCATCGAATATATTCCACGCCCAAACGCCACGCGGATGCACCGGGCGGCGTAGGTGTCGCTAGCACAACCTTCCAGACCGAGCAATTAGTTACGGTCGGGACTCATCAACTCTTCGTACCAATATGTAATGAGGTACGGAAGACAAAGGATGGTGTCCAAAGAGGTACATGCAACCCAAGCGGTGGAGCCCCAAGATTGGCTTTCCTATCATCGACTACGTCTTGCACGGATTCCGCCGTAAGACGAAGGGAGAGAGAGTCAATCCGAAGAGCTCCAAGATTCTTCTACCACGTAAACCCGATGCTATATCGCCGGGGTACGATGGTCTTTACTCCGATGCCTCTCAAACAAAGAGGCGTAAGAGGTCCTTCGAAGCACACGAAGGTGAATGTGGTGCACACCACCGGTCCCAAGCTCTACGATCGAATCGAGAATGGGCTACTCGCCAACAATGATTAATGACGCGGTCGAAGCACGCCGAAATGCCACGCGTGTCAAATTCCGCGAATTATATGCATCGCCAGGGCAGCTTGCATCATCCTTCGGCCACATCCTGGCCATTCGAGACATGGGGAATGGACGTTGTAGGTCCCATTTTTCCTCCGTCAGTCAAAGGAGATCGGTTTATTCTAGCGATCACCGACTATTTCTCCAAGTGGGCTGAAGCAATCCCGCTAAAGGAAGTAAAGGCGAGTACCGTCATCAAGTTTATCAAACACCATGTCATCTATCGACACGGTGTCCCAAGACGGATCGTGCATGACAACGGTCCCCAGTTCATCAGCAATTCCTTCATCAGGTTTTGCGAGAAATTCAAGATACAAGACGCCTCGCCGACGTTCTATAATCCAAAGAAATAATGGGTTAGCCGAGGCGCTCAACAAGACGATCATCAAGATTTTGTCAAAGCTTGTAAAGAATAACAAGCGACCGACGATAAACTCGAGAAGCACTCGGGCATATCGCACAACCAGACGTATCGCCGACAGAGCTACCGTACTCTACGGTCACGGGTGTGAAGCAATTCTCCGCTGGAAATCCAGATTCCGTCATTTCAGACGCCTCTTCAACAGATGATCAAGAACAACATCGTAAACGCCTCAAGAGCTTGAGATGTTAGATGAGAAGCGCTTGGAGGCTCAACAATGCATTGAGTTCTATCAAGCTAGAATGTCGAGGGCTTTCAACAAGAAAGTTCGACAGAGAACCTTTAAGGAGGGAGATCTCGTCCTCGCTGCTCGACGGCCGATAATCCTCACCTCTAAAAAGAAAGGTAAATTCGAACCCAAATGGGAAGGACCGTTTGTAATAGACACGCCTATTCAAACGGTGCATATCACTTTATCAACATCATCGGCTAACGCAATTAATGCCGATAAATGGGAAGTTTCTGAAAAAGTATTATCCTTAATACATTCAGGATAACCCATTTTGATGGGAAGTTCCTCAGAGAATATCTCACTCATATTCATGAGGATAACCCTAAGTTGTTGTGTTTTCCTCCAAAATTCTCTCACCGATCAAATTCATTGACGGTGGGCCCACTAAAACCTCTCTCTCGTCCAACTACCAAGAAAATCCCTCTCGATTCTCACAACGAGGTCCACTTTCAAATTCTGGTTAGCAATCCTATAAAAGCGAAAGCTATCCGTACCCTTCCAAAGATTCTCAGAGTGGAGACCCCGCTCTTAGTTTCTCATCGGGAAATAGAATACATTCTTCCTTTCCCATATTCACCTGGAGATAGGACACATCCTTCCTCTTCAGAAGCAAGAGATAGAGTACATTCTTCCTCTCTTGTTTTAGATTCTTGGAGTAGAGATCCCGCTCTTAGTTTCGCCTTTCAAGATTCTCGAAGTGGAGATCCCACTTTTAGTTTCTTTCACCGGAAAGTGACAAAAATCCTTCCTTTCCAAACGCCTCGAGATAGGAGACAAGATCCTCCTTCCTCTCCACTTTCAGGAAATAGAATACATTCTTCCTTTCCCATATTCACCTGGAGATAGGACACATCCTTCCTCTTCAGAAGCAAGAGATAGAATACATTCTTCCTCTCTTGTTTTAGATTCTTGGAGTGGAGATCCCGCTCTTAGTTTCGCCTTTCAAGATTCTCGAAGTGGAGATCCCACTTTTAGTTTCTTTCACTGGAAACAGGACAAAAATCCTTCCTTTCCAAACGCCCGGAGATAGGAGACAAGATCCTCCTTCCTCTCCACCTTCGGGAAATAGAATACATTCTTCCTTTCCCACATTTCACCCGGAGATAGGAGACAAGATCCTCCTTCCTCTCCATCGGCAAGAGATAGGATACAAAACCTTCCTCTCTTGTTCATCCCTTACCCGGAGATAGGAGACAAGATCCTCCTTCCTCTCCATCGGCAAGAGATAGGATACAAAACCTTCCTCTCTTGTTCGTCCCTCACCCGGAGATAGGAGACAAGATCCTCCTTCCTCTCCACATTCGGGAAATAGAATACATTCTTCCTTTCCCACCTCAATCAATCTTAATCCGGTTCAGTCATTCTCCGGTCAAAAGAAGACACCAAGATTCATCTTGGGGCATTTTATCCCGAAGCCTAAGAAGGGATAAAGCCAACGCCACACGCTGCGGTTTAGTCTTTCTCCGATTGAAGAAGACACCGAGTTCGACTCGGGTATTTCGTCCCAAGCCTAAGAAGGGATGAGTCTACGGTAATACGCTGCTGTCGTTAGTTCCCGCGAAAGACGGTCTACGATTCAACATCGTAGCATTAAGTCTAAGAGAGTTTCATTCTTTTAGCACAACGCTGTGTGTAGAACGGATTTAGATAATCTACATGCTAGCCCAACTCAAACGGTAGTTGGTAAAGGCTCATCAAACCCGCTGAAGGCCGGGTGGCTAATAACCCTAAAGTCAACGCCACACGCTGTCGGGTTTAGTCTTTCTCCGATCAAGAAGACACCGAGTTCGATTGGGGTATTTCGTCCCGGCCTAAGAAGGGATGAGTCTACGGTAATACGCTGCTGTCGCGGTCTCTTGCCCGTAAAAGAGTACCAAGTCTATGTATTCAATATCATAGCAACAAGTCTAGAAGAGTTTCATTCTTCCAGCACAACGTCACGTACGGAACGGGTCCAGATAATCCGCACGCTAGCCCAATTCAAACGGTAGTTGGTAAAGGCTAATCAAATCCGTTGACGGCTGAGGGTTTGCCAAAAATCCTATAAGTATTACGGTTAATTATTTCTGACGAAATAAAAGAATCGTAATAAAGCACAAAAGAGGATAGAAACACGTTTTATTGATAAAAGACTGAAGTTACAAGTTCTCTAAACATCAAATTTGTGATAGCAAATTTGCTGTTTCAAATCAGATACTTTATTGAGGAAAGCTTGTTGAAGTTCCTCCTGAAGCTCGGCCCTGAAAGTCTCCTCGCTGCCATTAAGGGTCTTTGCGGTTTCCTCCTCGACTTCGACCAGCTTCCGCTTTGAAAACTCAAGCTTTTCGGACATGACTGCAAGAGTCTCCTCCTTGTTGGCCTTTGTCAGCTTCAAGATGATCAGACTCTCCCTCGCCGCTTGAAGTTCCTGTTCGAGCTCTACTATCCTCGCTTCCCGGCGACACAAGATTGAAAATGCTCCACTGAAGACGGTTTCGTGACGCTAGCCCAATTCAAACGGTAGTTGGTAAAGGCTAATCAAATCCGTTGACGGCTGAGGGTTTGCCAAAAATCCTATAAGTATTACGGTTAATTATTTCTGACGAAATAAAAGAATCGTAATAAAGCACAAAAGAGGATAGAAACACGTTTTATTGATAAAAGACTGAAGTTACAAGTTCTCTAAACATCAAATTTGTGATAGCAAATTTGCTGTTTCAAATCAGATACTTTATTGAGGAAAGCTTGTTGAAGTTCCTCCCCGGCTCGCCCCAAAGTCTCCTCGCCGCCATTAAGGGTCTTTGCGGTTTCCTCCTCGACTTGACCGACTTCGCTTTGAAAACTCAAGCTTTCTGGACATGATCGCAAGAGTCTCCTCCTTGTTGGCCTTTGTCGACTTCAAGATGATCGACTCTCCCTCGCAGCGAAGTTCTGTTCGAGCTCTACTATCCTCGCTTCCCGGCGACACAAGATTGAAAATGCTCCACTGAAGACGGTTTCGTGACGCTAGCCCAATTCAAACGGTAGTTGGTAAAGGCTAATCAAATCCGTTGACGGCTGAGGGTTTGCCAAAAATCCTATAAGTATTACGGTTAATTATTTCTGACGAAATAAAAGAATCGTAATAAAGCACAAAAGAGGATAGAAACACGTTTTATTGATAAAAGACTGAAGTTACAAGTTCTCTAAACATCAAATTTGTGATAGCAAATTTGCTTTGTTTCATCGAATACTTTATTGAGGAAAGCTTGTTGAAGTTCCTCCTCAAGCTCGGCCCTGAAAGTCTCCTCGCTGCCATTAAGGGTCTTTGCGGTTTCCTCCTCGACTTCGACCAGCTTCCGCTTTGAAAACTCAAGCTTTTGGACATGGCGCAAGAGTCTCCTCCTTGTTGGCCTTTGTCGACTTCAAGATGATCGACTCTCCCTCGCCGCTTGAAGTTCCTGCTCGAGCTCTACTATCCTCGCTTCCCGGCGACACAAGATTGAAAATGCTCCACTGAAGACGGTTTCGTGACGCTAGCCCAATTCAAACGGTAGTTGGTAAAGGCTAATCAAATCCATTGACGGCCGAGGGTTTGCCAAAATCCTATAAGTATTACGGTTAATTATTTTGACGAAATAAAAGAATCGTAATAAAGCACAAAAGAGGATAGAAACACGCTTTATTGATAAAAGACTGAAGTTACAAGTTCTCTAAACATCAAATTTGTGATAGCAAATTTCTTTGTTTCATCGAATACTTTATTGAGGAAAGCTTGTTGAAGTTCCTCCCCGGCTCGCCCCAAAGTCTCCTCGCCGCCATTAAGGGTCTTTGCGGTTTCCTCCTCGACTTCGACCGGCTTCGCTTTGAAAACTCAAGCTTTTGGACATGGCGCAAGAGTCTCCTCCTTGTTGGCCTTTGTCGACTTCAAGATGATCGACTCGAGGAATAGCACCTCAATGTCACCAGACGAAGTCTCATATCAAATGGGAGACATTTTCATCATAGACTAACTATTTAAAATTGAATAGTCCTATGATTATCGAAGGAAGCTTTACCTTCAAAGGAATCGCCTCGATATCCTAGGAATTCCTAACTCAAGCTCAAGATCGCCAGGAGGAGGAGCCGCCTCGGTAAATCGCGATCAAATCCTCGAACTCCTCCATCGAAAAAGCCGGCATAAGAATGTGAAGTATAGATGAGAACTGCAGGGAAACAAATTTCATATCTTTGCAAGTGATGTACGGGTAGAAGAATACAAATATTAGACGAACCGGGATTTTCCAATCCTGGTCCTATGCTGGTATTCTCGGGCTCTCCGTCCATAGCTCCGAGTACTTGCTCCACGGCCGGACGCAAAGTCGTGGAAGGGAAAATCAAAATTGGCATCCCCACCAAATTCTCCTCAAGACAGAGGAAATCGTGAGACTCATAAAAAGGCCGGATAAACAGAAGGTTATGGGTTAGCCGAACATTACCCCTATCACCGGCAGAGTCTTCGCTTGTCGAATCCAAGTTAATGGTCCGAGAGGCAGGTCGAGATCTGTGGACAAGTCTCTTTCGTTTAAGAGGAACTCCATTGCGGAGTTTGTCCCCATCGCAAGGGCGGACCGCATCTCTTTCCAGTATGCCTGAAAAGATAGATCAGAGTCAGACTAGGATATCATAGGAGGGGAATAATAAGAGTAAAGGAGAGGGTACCAGAGTCCTCTTCATGAGTTGCAATCTCCTCCTGGTCATCTCCTGAAGTATCAGCCACGGAACTATGAATCTCCCCATCGCACTGCCTCGATTCGCGGCACGGGCGACGCTTCTTCGCCTCGAAGTTCTCCTAATAGCCCGAAAGTCACGAAGCCTTCTTCACCTTCAAGGGACTTCACAGAACGAAGTTCACGGGCGCCAAAAGCCAACCGCAGATAAATATGTCGACCTAACCGGGCGATCAAGACTGGAGGCTAAATTTAGCGTCGGTACAACCCGCTATACTCATTGCCACGCCTCGACACCATCGATCAAACCGCCGCGAAGTCCGAGCTCCTTCGGGTTCCTAACGAAAGCCGGGTCGTGAATCAACCGACGAAATAAACGAGAAGGGAAATAAGGCTCAATGTAGCACTCGCTTTCACTCGGAAATAAGATAACCAGTCGGATGTTGGTCACCAATTAAACCAACGCCAAGTAAAGTCCGCTCATTTTGTGTCTCTCCTCATCAATCAAGGCCTCAGATCGACCGGAGAACCGAGGAAAACACCTACAGAAGACCCAACCCTTGTGGATTTGCAGCTGCTTCCGTACCGCTAAAAATCCGCGTCCTTGCCATTTACATTTCTCCAAAGATTGGATAAAAGGGACAGACGGATCCGCAAGCTTCGGCGCTGTCATCATATCGGGTCGATGAAGGACTAACCAAGCCATCAAGTAGGTGTCTGGCGGTTCCACTTTGACATGAGGAATCTCACCGACGGTTTGTTTTTCCTCCGAGTAAAGGCGTGGCTATTT
The DNA here is from genome assembly GCA_012295165.1 of Asparagus setaceus. Lineage (NCBI taxonomy): Eukaryota > Viridiplantae > Streptophyta > Magnoliopsida > Asparagales > Asparagaceae > Asparagus > Asparagus setaceus. The sequence continues at coordinate 28,702,102 of CM022701.1, forward strand.
GATCTAAGTCCCCGGCGAATGTTAGCCACCATCACCGAAGAAGAGACAGCCTTCTTATGAGCCACCGAATCGCAGGATAGAGTACCTCTAACGGCAAAGCGTCGCTAGGCGACCGCGGCATCACACATTTCTTTAACGGATGGCGATAAAGCCGCTAAGAGAGTCATCGGCCGGATGCATTAAGATGCCATAAGAAGGTCGAGAATTTGGTCCCCGCTGAAAACCGCATCTGTACTACCGAGGTATAAGACTTAGCCGGACTTTTCGATCAACGCATTAACCGAAGGGGTAGAAGGAGCCACCACAAATCGCTCATCGAGTCGTCCTCGGATGTTTGAACAAATAATTGGCGAATCGCTTTAGGCTTATAATCGACTTCCTCTTCTTGGCGGCTCTATCATTGCTAGAGCAATGTGATAATGGCACGCGGAGGTCCCACAGAGTGTCATAACGGCCAGCAGTAGCCTTCACGACCCAATTCTGGCCGAAGGGAAATATTCGATAGAGCATCCTTCCCATAGGTAAACCGAGACCGGTGCATCTCGTGCAAAGCCAATCCAAGTTCGCCATGCCCGGTTAAGAATGTGTTCAATCAGATCATAAAGCCCGATAAAGCGAAGAAGTGGTTGGTGCCGATCGAGCCCATACATGGTGGCACGAATCGCAAAGATATAAACCACAGCACGAAGGTCCTCGCCCCATCGGCCGAGAACGCGGACCACCGACGAGTCCACCAAAGCTTATCCGCAGAATGAACCCACCAAGAATCTATGACCAGATGCCCAGATCTCCGCCCCAACAGGCAAGGCGGTTCTTCAAAATCGACCGCTGATGAAATGCTCGCCACGAGGCGGAGAATCGATCCCAATATACCGTGGTACAGTCCAATAACCCACTCCGAGTGAGCCAGAACCAACCGATGGGTGATAAACCCGCAATGAATGCCGCCACGCCCTTCCGCCGCACCACGACATTTTCCGTGCGGCATACGATGGCGTAACTTCGATCAAACAATGGTGCCGAGGAACCCAAGGGAGATATAAGAATCCACCATCATCCTTGTGCAGCCATTGCTCACTCTCAATGAAAGTCGATCCGGTCCTCGACGGAGTCGCCAAATAAATAGTCCGCCTTGCCCAAAGGTCGAGAAGAACCGCATCTTCTCGAAAGTGGCGCTACCATCACGACCTCAACACACGAGGACCTCCCCAAGTACCAACCGGTCACTCCGCGCGATCCGGCCTAAACCGGGCTAAATAAGAATAGTAGGATCATCGAGGAGGAGAATCGGTCACCACGACGTCCGCCAACCGCAGATAAATATGTCGATCTAACCGGGCGATCAAGACTGGAGGCTAAATTTAGCGTCGGTACAACCGCTATACTCCACAACCACGCCTCGACACCATCGATCAAACCGCCGCGAGTCCGAGTTCTTGCCGTTCCTAACGAAAGCCGGGTCGTGAACCGAACCGACGAAATAAACGAAGGGAAATAAGGCTCAATGTAGCACTCGCTTTCACTGGAAATAAGATAACCAGTCGGATGTTGGTCACCAATTAAAACACCAACGCCAAGTAAAGTCCGCTCATTTTGTGTCTCTCCTCATCAATCAAGGCCTCAGATCGACCGGAGAACCGAGGAAAACACCTACAGAAGACCCAACCCTTGTGGATTTGCAGCTGCTTCCGTACCGCTAAAAATCCGCGACCTTGCCATTTACATTTCTCCAAAGATTGGATAAAAGGGACAGACGGATTCGCAAGCTTCGGCGCTGTCATCATATCGGTCGATGAAGGACTAACCAAGCCATCAAGTAGGTGTCTGGCGGTTCCACTTTGACATGAGGAATCTCACCGACGGTTTGTTTTTCCTCCGAGTAAAGGCAGGGCTATTTGATCTAAGTCCCCGGCGAATGTTAGCCACCATCACCGAAGAAGAGACAGCCTTCTTATGAGCCACCGAATCGCAGGATAGAGTACCTCTAACGGCAAAGCGCCGCTAGGTCGACACTCAAGATCACACATTTCTTTAACGGATGGCGATAAAGCCGCTAAGAGAGTCATCGGCGGATCGTTTTCTTGCATGCCATAAGAAGGTCGAGAATTTGGTCCCCGCTGAAAACCGCATCAGGTTACCGAGGTATAAGACTTAGCCGGACTTTTCGATCAACGCATTAACCGAAGGGGTAGAAGGAGCCACCACAAATCGCTCATCGAGTCGTCCTCGGATGTTTGAACAAATAATTGGCGAATCGCTTTAGGCTTATAATCGACTTCCTCTTCTTGGCGGCTCTATCATTGCTAGAGCAATGTGATAATGGCACGCGGAGGTCCCACAGAGTGTCATAACGGCCAGCGTAGTAGCCTTCACGACCCAATTCTGGCCGAAGGGAAATATTCGATAGAGCATCCTTCCCATAGGTAAACCCGACCCGTGCATCTCGCAAAGCCAATCCAAGTTCGCCATGCCCGGTTAAGAATGTGTTCAATCAGATCATAAAGCCCGATAAAGCGAAGAAGTGGTTGGTGCCGATCGAGCCCATACATGGTGGCACGAATCGCAAAGATATAAACCACAGCACGAAGGTCCTCGCCCCATCGGCCGAGAACGCGGACTACCGACGAGTCCACCAAAGCTTATCCGCAGAATGAACCCACCAAGAATCTATGACCAGATGCCGCGATCTCCCGCCCCAACAGGCAAGGCGGTTCTTCAAAATCGACCGCTGATGAAATGCTCGCCACGAGGCGGAGAATCGATCCCAATATACCGTGGTACAGTCCAATAACCCACTCCGAGTGAGCCAGAACCAACCGATGGGTGATAAACCCGCAATGAATGCCGCCACGCCTCGCCGCACCACGACATTTTCCGCGGCGACTCGATGACGAATCCTCACCAAACAATGGTGCCGAGGAACCCAAGGGAGATATAAGAATCCACCATCATCCTTGTGCAGCCATTGCTCACTCAATGAAAGTCGATCCGGTCCTCGACGGAGTCGCCAAATAAATAGTCCGCCTTGCCCAAAGGCCGAAGAACCGCATCTTCTCGAAAGTGGCGCTACCATCACGACCTCAACACACGAGGACCTCCCCAAGTACCAACGGGTCACTCCTCCACGCGATCCGCCTAAACCGGGCTAAATAAGAATAGTAGGATCATCGAGGAGGAGAATCGGTCACCACGACGTCCGCCAACCGCATGCTAAGGAAGCGCACTGCAGGGATACTCAACCGAAAAGGTGAAATCGAATGAGCTAGAACTCAAAGAAACATATATATATAAGACGTTGAACTCATCTCACGAGATTCGTGAGATAGAGTCACTAGATCATAATGGGAAGATCAATCCCAACACACTACAGATTGATCGATAATATACCCCGCCACATAAAATGACGATGCATCCTATCCGCCTAATCGTAGTACTCAAATCGCCCCCATCATCACGTCGGAATATGAGCGCCGATTTTCACGAAGGAGAAATCGAGGCTATATGGGCCGCTCCTCACGAAGGAGGAATCAAGGTCGGTATGGCCGATTCCGACCAAGGAGAAATCGAGGCTATATGGGCCGCTCCCCACGGGAGGAATCAAGGCCGCAATTTACAAATACAAGTTGTGAATGAGCAATTTAACATGAAAACCTCACCAAATAATGATGGTGGCGCCATCACGAGACGGAGTAGACGGTCGGCTCCTCGAGCGCCGCGGATCTTCCCGACGACATCGAAAGCTGCAAAACACGCATTTAAAAATCAAATACATGGCTAAAAGATCAGCGAGTATAACAAAGAGCTCCCGCTTGGTCGTCGCGCTCATTGGCCACGACCGGCACTAACGACGATGAAGTCCGCACAACACAACAACAACCAAGCCCGCTCGCATTAGCGCCGGTCGCGAATGGAGCGCCATTGCCAGCTCGCCGGTCAATTAATCGAGCCACGCCAGCGCCGATCACATCGAAGCCAACCGCCAGCTCTGGCCGCCACCGGCCGGGCGCCGGCGTTATCGCCGGCGCTACTCCGCCGCCGACGCCTGGTCTATATCCTCTCCTCCCGTGCATGCATACACCAACAACAAAAAAAAAAAGAAGAAAAAAAAAAGAGAGAGAGGAAAAAGATGAAAAATATCTTGTAAAACTCTCGTGTGCATACCTTGTTGATCGAGGAAGATAAGACGGCGAGAAGCGAGACGAAAACAAGAGAGAGAGAGCACAGGGGCGCCTAGGTCAGAAGAATAGGAGGGGTATGGGTATTTATAACAACTCCTAATGGGCCCAAACCAATTCTAATTAGAACTCTAATCAGCCCCTAATTAGGAGTCCTAATTGGAACCCTATCCGGATGTCAAAATAAGTGCCAAATCAGTCCGTTGATTGGCTCCTACCCTCCGCTATATTTGGAAAGATTCTCAAGATTTATTCCAGAATAACACCTTATGAAGGCCCATCGACGCCAATCAAACGCTGCCGCCTAATCCTACTCCAACTAGGATTACAGTATAAACTGTTTCCTAATTTATCGAAGTTCTAAGAATATTTTCACAAAAATATTCTCGTGGATAACTCGATTGTACGGATTGCATCGGCCAATCAACGCCACATAATCCTACTCCAACTAGGATTACGAGTATAAACCGCTTCCTAATTTATCGAGAAGTTCTAAGAATATTTTCACAAAAATATTCTCGTGGATAACTCGATTGTAATGGATTGCATCGGCGCCAATCAACGCTGCCGCCTAATCCTACTCCAACTAGGATTACGAGTATAAACCGCTTCCTAATTTATCGAAGTTCCTAAGAATATTTTCACAAAAATATTCTCGGGGATAACTCGATTGTAATGGATTGCATCGGCCAATCAACGCCACCTAATCCTACTCCAACTAGGATTATGAGTATAAACCGTTTCCTAATTTATCGAGAAGTTCGAAAGAATATTTTCACAAAAATATTCTCGGGGATAACTTCGATTATGCGGATTGCATCGGCGCCAATCAACGCCGCCTAATCCTACTCAACTAGGATTATGAGTATAAACCGTTTCCTAATTTATCGGAAGTTCTCGAAGAATATTTTCACAAAAATATTCTCGTGGATAACTCGATTGTACGGATTGCATCGACGCCAATCAACGCGTCGCCTAATCCTACTCCAACTAGGATTATGAGTATAAACCGTTTCCCAATTTAACGAGAAGTTCCTGGAGAATATTACCATGTTCTTAAGGATAACTCGATAATCTTCAATTTCCTCACTGTGGAAAAAGTTAATGAATTCTGCCGAGACTTATATGGGCCGAACAACGCTCTACCTTGAAAGAACCCCATCAGATCGGTGCCGATTCGTATACCGAGGGCCTACCAAGCAACAATTAAGGACTGGAACAAATCCCAGGAAGAATACCTCCCACCGTGGATGAATACACTCCAACGAGGAGTAATACAAGAGCGACGCCAACCGACGCCGTCGCCGATCAAGGATTCACCGATCAACGTTCGGATCCACGTAAGATCGCGACGCTACCAACGCTACACTCGCAGATTGAAGGCCAAAACCCATATAGTTTGAAGTCAATTAACGTCAGAGTGAAGAATTCCCGATCAACGGAGGAATCTCGATGGTCAATTGGACGACAATTCACCGACACGAAGTCAACAACAAATGAACTCAATTAGCTACAGTCGAATTCCAACAACGGTCAAGCAATAAATGCAAAGACCGCAACACCCCTAGGTATCCTACAAAGCACCGGAGAACCCGAGAATTGGAGGAATCAAATACTGGAGCCAATCTCAAAAGAAATTTATCTACCGACTTCTGGTCAAGATCTCGACAACGGTCAGACAAAAAATGCAGTACCGTAATACCTTCAGCAATCCTACAAAGCACTGGAAAGACTGAAAGGAGTGGAGAGATCAAACGCCAAGGTCATTCACAAGACCCATCACGCCGATCGAAGGGTGAAGGGCTCATCATGTCCAAAGCATCCCAGACTCGCCAAAGAATCGACCGGAGACGGAGGGGGTATCTGTAGGCATAAAAAATTGCTTGTCAATACCCGAGCAAGACTCGTGACGGTGGGTTAACAACCAACAACCCATTCGACAAAACCGACGCCGCATAAAGCAAATTGACGAACACACAAAGTGGGTCAACGCCAGCATCATCAACGAGGCTACGGTTATGGAATGAATCCAACAAGCGAAGCTTTAAAGAGATCGATCGGATTCGAACGTCGACGAGATCGGATTTGAACATTGACCGATCGTCACTTAAACCGTTGACGGGATGAAACCGATCAAAGAGAACCGAGCACGGACTTAGAACGACGACGACAAGAGCGGAACGAATGTCACAGAAAAGTCCGAAAACCAAAACCGAAGCCAAAACGGCGACGGCGAAACGGACACCGTTTGGTGTCCGTCCGGACACCAATGGTGTCCGCCGGTTAAGAGCACCCCTCTCTATTGTTTTCCTATAAATAGTTGGGGGGGTGCTCAGTTTCAGGGGCTGGATTTTTGGAGATTGGATTTTCTGATATTCTTGAGAGAGCCCTCGCGAGATCCACGAGCCGCCGACGACAGCCCGAGCACCGGCGAGCACGCCGATCTACAAACCGCGAGGTAAGCTTAACTCGGTCGGCTACGTAATAGCCAGGATTTCTCCTAGTAGATCTCACCCGCCCCGGCGATCCTCTCCTTCGTGAGTGTGATCCCCGGCGATCCTCTCCTTCGTGAGTGCGATCCTCAGCGCCGCTTCTCGCGGAAACGAGCCCCTCGACGTCAGTAGTTCCAGAACCCGGTTTCCACTGATCCAATTGCGCAGTAGTCCACCGGACGAACAAAAGTCCCCATTAACGTGCAAAGAACTCCACGCAAGCTTGGTGATCCCTGAAAATAGATCCTCGGTTTGTTCACAAAAGGAAGAAAGTTGTAATTTTCGTTTTCATTTATGCGCCTAAAATAAAGGCATTTTCTTTGTTTGAAATTTTGTTGTAGGCCAACGAAGCTATACACGAGTTCAAACGAGCAATGAATAACAAACCAACTTTTACCGCGAACAGGCGATGTTTTAACTGCGGAGAGGTAGGACATCTGAGACAGATGTGCTCTAAGCCATCCAAGGAGAGGAACTGGGGTGGACGTAGACAGGCCGGAGGCCGTGGTCGCTACCGTGGAGACCGGTGAGGTGGAAGAGGAGGCCATCGGGCGAATCTGTCGGTGGTAGAGGAGGATAAAGAAGCTGAGATGACTTTTACTGAGGAGAATCGAGCTCTCTTGGCGGCACAGAGAAGGAAACAAAAGCGATGAAGCGGCGTGTCGAGGGTGCATCTACCGCTCGAGGAGACTATGCGATTCGCTCTTGGCACACCCAAACAAAGATATGAACGACACACATGTCCTTGCATCTATGGCTGTCACTAGATCCACAGACTGGATAATGAATTCTGGAGCATCCAGACATGTAACTGGCAATGCCAGTGAGTTCTCGTCTTATACTCACCTAGCAGAGCCAGAGAGTATCCAGATTGTGGATGGTACACAGGCTGGGATCGGTAAGGGCACTATTAATTGTACAGGTTCTGTAACACTATCTAATATTTTGCATGCTCCTTCATTTCTGTTAGCTTTGTTATCCATTAGTGGCATTATCCTTCAACCGAAATGTGTTGTTTCTTCGATATTCCTAAGGTGATCTTTCAAGAGAAGGGGATGCATAAGACTGGGACCGCACATGACGAAGGCCGTGGTACTCGGACCGTGAAGGGATGGACTCAGTGCTGACATTTATGGTTGAGAGGACGGGAGCAGGAGGAACTGAGGTGTGCGCAGAGGATGAGTTGATGCTACATCATAAACGGATGAGACATCCTTCATTTAGTATTCTGGGTAAAATGTATTCAACCTTATTTCAGAAAGCAAATCAACAGAAGCTTCAGTGTGATGCTTGTGAGTTTAGGAAGCTTACTAGAAGCTCTTATGTTAGTTCGGGTAATAGGAGTTCCTGTAGTTTTGAGGTGATACATTCTGACGTATGGGGACCTTGTCCAATAAATTCTATAAGTGGATGCAAGTATTTTGTTATATTTATTGATTATTTTTCTAGAGTCACTTAGGTGTACCTGATGAAAAATAAGAATGATGTAGTTGGTTGTTTCAAAGACTTTCATAGGCACATCCAGACTCAGTATGGTGCAGTAATAAAGGTGTTGAGGTCAGATAATGGGACAGAGTACACCAACAGAATATTTGGAGAGTATTTATCAGCTTAAGGGATACAACACCAGACTACATGTACATACACCCCAGCTCAAAATAGGATAGCAGAGAGGAAGAATAGACATCTCTTAGAAGTTGCTAGGAGTATGATGATGGCAATGAATGTCCCAAAAATATTATGGGGACAAGCAGTTTTGACGGCTGCTCACTTAATCAATAGGATGCCTTCGAGTGTATTGAAATGAAAATCTCCGCGTGAGACACTAAAGGGAGACAACGGGGGGAACCTACCATTGAAGGCGTTTGGCTGTGTGTATTTTGTAAAGGACAATAGACCATCTGTTTGGAAACTGGACCCCAGGGCTGTGAAGTGTATGTTCGTGGGATATTCTGGCACACAGAAAGGGTATGTCTGCTGGAGCCTAGTGAAAAAAAGTCTGTTTGTCAGTATGGATGTGCGGTTTCGAGAGCTCGAGCCATACTACACATTAGGGGTAACTTCACCCTTTGGAGACTCGCCCGATACTGGAGGTATAAGGCGAGAGGGGGAGAATGGTGAGAGCTCAAAGGGGTCAATCTCAATTTCGATTCCTTACTCAGAGGAGCAGGAGGATGAGAACGAAGGGGAGGAGGAGGAGATAAGGGATGCTAGGCCTACAGCTCAGGAGGAGTTACCTACGGCTCGGGGAGGAGTTACCTCAGCTCGGGAGGAGTTGCATTACATCTGAGAAGGAGGGAAGCGTCGAGAGGTGCTACGGTGCCAAAAGTGCCTGTCGGGTGTTCAGTCCCTCGTTCCGTTCTGCTCTAACTCTTGAGACACCTAAATCATCCTTCACTTCAGGTGATATCATTCCTTCTTCTCCTATCACTCTGTCCGCACCAGTGTCTGTAAGGAGGGCTACTCGCAGTAATGTGGGTAATCCTCCTGACAGATATGGTTGGGATCTTGCTCAATTTGTTTCTTATTTTAATATATCCCCTTTACATGGAGCATTCATTGCATCATTAGATTCTGTTACTATACCTAACAACCGCGCATCGCTAAGAAGGACCCAAAGTGGAAGGCAGCCATGCACGAGGAGCTGGGGGCTCTCGAGAAGAACCACACATGGGAGTTGGTGACACTGCCAGCAAGAAAAAAAGTAGTGAGATGTAAATGGGTGTTTACTGTAAAGCAGAATCCGAAGGGCAGGTTGAACGCTACAAGGCACGACTGGTGGCAAAATGGTACAGCCAGACATACGGCATTGACTACGATAAGACTTTTGCACCAGTGACGAAGATGAGCACTGTTCGGACACTGATCTCTCTGACAGCAAATGGTGGTTGAAAACTACACCAACTAGACGTGAAGAATGTGTTTCTTCATTGGGATCTAGTGGAGGAGGTGTATATAGAGATACCACCAGGATTTGGCACAGGACAGATAATGGGTAAAGTCTGTAGGCTAAAGAAATCTCTGTATGGGCTAAAGCAGTCTCCCCGAACATGGTTCGACAGGTTCAGAAAGGCTATGGTTGGTATGGGATACAAGCGATCAATGTCGACCATACTGTGTTCTTTCAAAGAAGTGGGGACCACATCACTATGCTTGCAGTATATGTAGACGACATGATCATCACAGGGGATGATGAGAAAGAGATTGCCCAACTCAAGGTGAGATTGAGCAAAGAATTTGAAGTGAAGGATCTGGGTCAGCTTCGATACTTTTTTGAAATAGAGATAGCTCATGGAGCGGAGAGGATTGTTCTCTCCCAGAGGAAGTATGCACTGGATCTTCTTGCAGAGACAGAAATATTGGGGTGCAAACCTGCTACTACACCGATCGATCAGATGTTCAAGCTGATTGCTGAGGCAGGAGAACCAGTTGATCGTGAGAGATATCAGAGGCTGGTTGGTAGGTTGATCTACCTGAGTCACACACGTCCAGACATTTCATTTACCGTGAGCGTGGTGAGCCTCTACATGCATGATCCGAAAAAGGGTCATATGGATACAGTATATCAGATCCTGAAGTATCTGAAGGGTGCCCCTAGCAAAGGACTGATATTCAGAAGGAGTGGCCATGTGAACATTGAGGGCTACTGTGACTCAGATTGGGCTAGCCGCGGAGATGATAGGAGGTCTACCTCAGGGTATTGCATATTCGTAGGAGGCAACTTAGTCTCCTGGAAAAGTAAGAAGCAATCTGTGGTGGCAAGATCAACAGCTGAAGCAGAGTACAGAGCAATGACCGTGGGGTTGCGGAGTTGATGTGGCTGAAAAGCATGCTGGTGGAGCTAAAGCTAGATCAAGGGGCCAAGATTAGGTTGTGGTGCGACAACAAGTCAGCTATTAGCATTGCTAACAACCCAGTGCAGCATGACAGAACCAAGCACATCGAGATTGACAGGTTCTTCATCAGAGAGAAGCTGAACAGTGGGCTACTGGAGTTAGGCCAAGTTTCAACTAAGGATCAGGCTGCAGACTGCTTGACTAAAGGACTTAGCTCAGTAGACCTAGCTAGAGGGTGTGGCAAGATGGGCTTAATAGATATCTTTCGCCCATCTTGAGGAGGAGTGTTGAGAGTTGTTTTGTTTAGTCCCACATTGAAAAGTGTAGAAGAATGGGACCACTACCTCTTGTATATATAGACCCTAATACTAATGAATAAAATTGTACTTTTCTCTTGATTTGCCCTGTTTCTAACACACACACACACACACACACACACACACACACATATATATATATATATATATATATATATATATATATATATATATATATAGACTCTATGAACTTAAGTTCATAATGAATAGTGGTGCACCAACTTTTCTAACCACTCATCTTGCTTTGGGATCCGTGAAAGATATAAAGGCCATTTTGAGATTTGTGCATCACAAATCTCAAGGCAAGATGAGTGGATAAAAAAGTTGGTGCACCACTATTCATTATGAACTTAAGTTCATAGGAGCCTTGCTCTATATATATATATGCACATAATGTTACATTTTTGACAATTACTCTTGCCAAATAATCACATAAAAAAATAAGATGTATACAATGACTGAATGACTGAGAGGACATTAAAGGCACGGATAATTGAGACAAGGAAATCTAAGAGCCTTTATTTCCCACTCAATGTCTTTACACTCTATGGAGTTTTCTTCTATGGCTATGTGCACGCAATTAAGCCATAATCACATTCCAAACACCTTTATGGCAACTTGGGTTAGTATATAAATGAAATTTTAAACAAATAAGATAAAAGAGGCTCAATGAATCAAACACGCAGATTCATTTGATCAACTCAACATGGATTCAAGTTCTTCAAGCTTTAAAATGAAAGAATTCATTGGACAAGGCAAGCAACTGAATTTCATTGTATCATAACTTTACAGCACTTTGCCCAATTTTTATTTGTCTAGTTTTAGCTAAGGAGGAATGCACCATGTGAGTTTGCCAACTAGAAAGCTGAGCTGAGCCCTTTAACTTTTCAAGCAGATAAATTATAGTCCCAAAATATCACAGGCCATCCAAAAATGGCTTCATATATTCTTTTATAGAGCTCAAGGATAACCACTACATTTTTCAACTATAAGAACCTAAAGTCACTCTACAAGTAACATGTAATGGATGATCCCTTGAAGATTGCTTTTAAGTTTATAATTACTTTGGAGAAAAAGAAATATGAAGAAAAATTAGTGGGGAAATTTTGAAAAACCCCAAGAAGTTTGGCCCATTTTGAGCTAATCCCAAAAACTTTTGAAATGTCATTTTAACCCCCTAAACTTTTTCAGATAAGCCCCAAAATGTATTAAGAGCAGATATACAGAAATTAATATGTCCATTGCCACAGGAAATGAAAACGATCACGTCGTGAAGAGAAGTATCATCAGAAGCTTTAGACTATGAAATCTATGAAAGAACTCGTAATCATCTACTGAAAATTTATAATAATCAAATAGCTAAATTTTTGTAAATTTATATTCTGTAGTATGTATTACTAGAACTGGACTGAGATTAGCTGTGCCAAAATATATATGATTGTGTAAGTTGATCTTGATCGGTCTAATACCAAACAAAATAATGGTTTATAATTGAGTAGGCAATTCTCAAAATTGGGCTTGAGCTCACTTTAATTAAGTTATGGATCCAATTTAATAAGTTAGGCCACAAATTACCTAGCAAATTGAGAAGAAGATTTTGCAAACTAGAAAACCCATTAAAGACTAAAGAGATACCCAGAAAATGATGAGGTACAGACTGCAAGAAAATACAAGAAGAAAGCAAAGGAGGAGAGAGCTCTTAAGGTGACAAATGATGAAAAATGACCCTTAGATAGTTAATTTACTTTGCAAGAAGCTAAACTACTCATACTCCCTAAATTCCAATAAAAATTAACAAGCTGTCCAAATGTTTCATAAAGTGGTGATAACAATAGAAGTGAAGAATCGAGAGTGCATTCATCTAACTATAAAGGAGCTCAGTCTCCCTTTTGATTAATATTCCAGCTAAGTCATGGAAAAAGAAAAGAGTAAGTTAGAAAGAAGTATGTCATGTTGAGCTTCCAGGAAGTTTACTGTCATATTATAATAAAACGAAAATGCATAGGTATACATTCCTATCCTCTGAAATCTATGACTCAAAAAAACATCAAGCTTTCGATGATTTTACAAATAACTACATTATGCAATGTGAAAATAAAGGTGCGATATATTTTATTAACGATCATCTCTGTTTCTGATCAGTAGGATGCAGGAAAAATATCAGTTGTCAGATTTTCTCTATCTTGGAAAAAAAAAAAGAAGCGTGAGATTATATTTCAGCTCTTAGAGGCAATAAAGCTATTGACTATATAATTAACAGCAATATCAGCCTCACAAATAAATGCTCTAATTGGAGCTCACTGATCCCCAAATGGTTATGGTTAGGCTAAAACTAGACAAAGCTGATGTGCATTTGACAAGGTAAAGGCTCACTTCAGCTAAGTTAAGATTCTTATTTAAACCATTTAGGCAATACAATTACCTAGAAATATATGGGCAGGATAACCAATATAAGGTACATATCGAGAAAGTTTAGGCGAAAGTTTAGCTGATATATCTAAAACAATTGAGACGACTATGCTGTAGAATCCAACGTTTTATGCGTAATTTCAGCCAATATTATAAAGCAGAAATACATTCACATATTTCAGAATTTGTAATGTTACATGTTAAAAGAAGCTATAATAATTTTTTTAAAAAACTTTATGAATTATATGCTGAAAAACAATGAAACAAAATTTTATGCTTAGGGGGCAGAACTAGAAGTTCATGAGCATGTACCTAAAGAAAAATATGTGAAAGAAAACAGAGACGGAAAGGAAAAGCACTCAAGTGACAAAAGTTAAGTTATATCAATCACAATTTTTTGCCCAGGTGATCTTTTCCTTGAATTCCATTATGAATTAGCTTATCTTTCAATCGCCAAGAACCACTTCTTGAGATTTCACAACACTATGCTGCACAACTGTCAACTTAACAAACCAAACTGAAAAAAACCCCCCAAAGGCCTCAAAGCTATGGACCAAATTATACACTTAATTGTGCCAAATTTCCCTCATACCACATCTTGCTTTGGTTTGCTTTGCTTTCCCTCAAGTAGCTTTTCCTCCCATTTGCTAACCTTTTCTTAGTGCCCACACCATGCAATGTATCCTAATTGAGCAAAATGACCATTCTATCCCTCCCTCTCCCTCCTCTATAAGTACCCATCAAGCTCTTCCCTCCAATCTCCATGCCAAAGTTTACTCTATTCATCTCCACATCCTCTAAAATTTCTCAAATATTTCTCTATTCACCTCCACTCAGTGACCCTACTCTTCCATAGATGAAGAACTTGAAGCAAGTGATCTCTGTTCTTGTCGCAATGGCCAAAGCCAAATCAACCGCGGTGAAGAGCAAAACCAGTGCCATAAAGACCCGGTTAATGCTCTTCAAGGTTCTTCACGATAAGAAGACACTGACGAGTGTTCTCTCGCAAAAAGTTCATTCAGTGAAGGCTGATGAGAACGTGAAGGACTACAACAAGGCTGTTGTAGAATATAAATCCACACACAGCGAAATGGCGAAACACATGGAAGAAGAAGAGGGAGAATATGAATACCCCTACTTGATGGATCCAATCCCCGAATTAGATGAGTTTGATGACAAAATCGCTGACAATGAACTTGAGAATGAGATCGATAAAGCTGCTGATTTGTTTATAAGGAGATTCCACAGGCAGATAAAGATTCAGAAACAGGAGTCCTTCAGGAGGTATCAAGAGATGTTGGAGAGAAGTATGTAGGAAATCAGTTTACATTGCCTCATCAAAGATGCAGAGAGAAGTTATGTAAGAGTATGTGAATGCCTTCCTCTGGATTAAGTGTTGTAGGCTGCAGAGAATTTCATTTTGTTGTTATTGGTTTTTGCTCTATCTATATAAGCTTTAAAGCAAGTATAATTACTCAATATTCAAGAGAAACTACTTCCATCGGAATAATATGAGAACAAAACTTATGGGAAAATTTTACAAGATGGCTTGATATTGTCCTTACAACATAATATTTGTAACAAGGAGAAAACAATAAACAAAGAATAGGTAACAAATTACATTGAATAATGAAGTAAAACTCACAATATTTTTTAAGCAGCAACAACGACCAAGGACAGCAAAAGTTTCATGAACATTTCTCTACTACTTTGTAAATCAGTTGACGTGAAGAAAACAAATACTGAGTTACAAATAATAACACTAGGCTCACTAAAACAAAAGTATGCTACAAAATCCTTGGTGCTTGTAGCTGATTAGGACTTCCAACCTCAGCAAGGACTATAAATCATCTGATTAGTTTCAGGAGAAGCGTAAAAACGTGTGTGCGTCTGTGTGTGTTTACACTGAGACTACTATGCTAGGCCAAAAACCAAACCAAAACAAAACAAAAACAATGTACCCTGTCATCTCACATAAAAGCTTCGATTTTATATTGGAACAACAATTCCCCATACTGAGATCAGGTTATAATTACAGACTGAGCTCCTGTGTACAACTTGGCAGGAGCTATAGACTGTATTATGCCATTGGGGCATAATAACAAACATCTGAGGAGATCCGTGATGAGTACAAATAAGGGTGATCTGTATCATTCATGTGTGGGTAGAGCTGCAGTTTGAAAATTTTAATCATTCTACTTATGGTGCAAACCACCGCACTCCTATAGGGATGGTTCAGATAGGATTTTTATTCATATATGATGACATTTGAAAGTCGGGTAAACATGGTTTATGTTTCTTTTCCCTAAAAAACAAACACATTGGCCCAACTTTCAAACATCACATAGCACCTACTACGTAAAGATACCGAAACCACAGCAATATTAGAATTATAAAGAGCTTAGGCAGAGAGCTACACATAAATAAAGTTAAAATCCATTCAAAGGTCCTCTCGAATTTTCTCTAGTGCTGGTAAAGGTTGCAATAAACCAAAAGAAGTCACATTTTCCCCTTTGTTCCTCTGACAGGTATAAATGTACTCAATTGATCTGCATTTATAGATCTGCAAGGTATCATTTCAAATCCAAAAAGATACTAAAGAGTCAACAATCTTGTTGTTACTTTCATGATTCTAAAGTTAGCCCCGATCAAGGGGCTTTTCTACATCATATTTTCAATTACTAACCCACTGATGTGCTAACCTCACACACAAGGGCGTACCGTGGGCAACGGGATGAGTTGGTACGTCCCGCGAGCCAACTCGTGCGAGTCCACGAGTGAGACGGGATGACCCGCAGCCCCCAATGAGACAAGTGGGCCTAGCTTATTCGCTTGTTTCTGGGCTTAAACCTCAGCCCAGCCTACTCGTGAGCCCGTGAACATGCGGGACGAGACGAGCGAGCAGGCCCGGTCGCATGTAGGCCCAGCCCACTAGTTAGGCCATGCTGGACAAGCGGGCTGCTGGCCTGCACGCAGCTTGGGGCCTGCCCAGCTCGCTCCTACGTCCCATGTCTGGAACGGGTCGAAAACGTCCGGGACGAAAGTTAAAAAATGAGACAAACGAGTGGGCAAGTGGGCCATCTCGGCCCACTGCCCACCCATAGGCGGACTATAGTATGTGGATGAAATTAATTGTCAGATGAGAGAGTCTTCGTTAAAAATGCCAGTAACTGAGCAGACTTTAAGAGAGATCCATATTTGGGATTAAGTGTAATTTTGATCCAAAAACCTTTCGAGAAGATGTCTAATTGGGCTCAATATGTAAGTCGTGTATATGGCCCAATTGGTCTAAAAGAGTTAGCTACGAATCCATTACCAAGCGCAAGCAGCTTGGTTTATTTTGCTCTAGTCACTGAAAATCAAGATCAGTCAAACAATAAACTCAAAAAAATCATGAATTATTCATAATTTTTTTTCTAAAACTTCTATTCTAGTCAATGAACTATTTCATGAATTTTGTTTTGCAAACGTTCTATTCTAGATTCTTCTTTAAGCAACTTACATATATGGATATGGAAAATTGTTTTTGAGAATAATAATATACTAGTACACATTACCAATTTGATTGCTTTTTAATATATAGTATGATGAATTGTATATTGCCCCAACAAAGGGAAAAAATCCTAGCTCCGCCATTGCTCACGTAAGGCATTGTTCCATCGAAATAGAGCACAAGTTAATCATACCCAACAATACACTCTTCGAGCATCAAATGTATATACTTCCATCAAAGGATACCGGCAATGTGTAATCGTCACTTGAGAAGGAAGGGAACATTTTTCGGTATTATCAATCAATAAGCATTCCAACAATGAATATCAAAGGGTCATATAATCAGATGTAGATTTTCACACAACCAAGGATGTGTCCCGATTGGAGGTGCACAATATGAGATGTTCATTTAAAAAAGTTGCATACAAATGACACTTTAAGATGAAATATTGAACGTAAAAGTCATCAGGAAATGTTACTTACCGGAAAGTCAAGCAAATTTTACAATTCAATATTTAGAATGTAATATTCGGAGATCCTATACGATCGCATCATCGATCTAGATTAACTTCCCTAGTTGATAAGCTAAAAGTGTAGTTTCAAGCAGGGGCGGAGCCAGGAATTTAATCTTCGATTTTTTTGGGGCAAGAATTGCTGCAAAAATTTTCTCTTATTTATTTCATAAGAAGAAGAATACTAACTTCAAATCAAATTTCTATCTTTTTCATTCAAAAATTTCTATAACAGAATACAATTACTAAAAATCACATGACAATCTAAAACCATAAAAGAAAGAGAAGTAGATAAATGACCCATTGAGAGAGATGTACCTGACGACACTTCAACAAATCAAACTCTTCTATGATCATGTCAGTGGTAAAATTTTCTGCAAGTTCCTTTTTAATGTAAACAATTGACCGCTAAAAGTCTATCATTCATCTTGTTGCGAAGCCTTTTTTAACAAATTTCATAAAAAATGATTGTTTTGTAGTAGCAGTAGAAACCAGAAATGTTAAAACAAGATGAACCAACATATCAATTAAATTGTAGATTTTTGTCTTTCCTATAACTGATAGCCCTCAATACAAATCAGAAATGATTGACATATGCTGAAATTCAGGATGATCTGGCATATCAAGAATAAAATGTTCATGCTGAAATCTCAATTGGAGTACTTTCTCCTACTAAGTAAAATTAAAACAAGGGATAAGATACAATACCACTTTTCCTCTCTTTCTCTCTCTATCCGCGCTCCATAGAGAATAGATTGACGAGGTCAAGGGATTTTTTTTATTAGCTTGATTGCAAATCTATAAGCTATAAATAAAGAGATCTCACATGCCTCTAATCAACAAAATCCCAATTCATAGTAAACTATGTAGTGGGCCCCACCATTGCTTTTTTTTAATTTCTTTTGGTTGTTGGTTTTGGATGTTTCCTATTAATATATGTAGTCAAAGTTCTTATTGTAGGATCGTTGATCTAACTCAATGAAACACACTAAACACTAGAAGGGGGTGAATAGTGTTTTATAAAAATTGCAAAGTAGATTATAAATTGCAAGGAAAGAATAGCAACAATCTCGAAATTGAACATCACAAACACAAGAGATTTATCTTGGTTCCACCTCCCTGTACATCCAAATTTCAAGCAATCCCGCTTGAGAGTTTCCACTATGATTTTGAAACCTTACAAAATCAAAGGCAAACTGTCCAATTTGCAAGCCCATGCAATTGCAACACCAATTGACAAGACCATGCCAATTGTAAATAATCTCTTCACCAAGAGATCGTATTCTCTCAAACCCGAGAGAAACTTCCTTTAAATAAAAGTACAAAACTCCTATAAGCCTTGAAGTGGATGTGAATGTGATTCTCACTATGGCTATAGGTTTTACTCTCTGAAATATGCCTAAATAATTAGTAGGAAATGATCAAGAACATAGGCTATTTGAACTCTAACTCTTAGGCAAAATCTGAATTTTTGGCCTCTTGAATTTGCACAAAGTTTGATCTTATAAGTGCAAAACTTCTTTTTGTTTTCTCGACGTTTTCTCTATTTATAGCTCTTGAAAGACAAGTTTTCAAACCCTAAAACATACACAATGCCTATAAACCGGCAAGTATTCAAATTTCAAACAAAAAACTGCTTTGTAGTCGACTATAACTCATAGTAGTCAACTACTCGAAGTCAAAACAGATTCGTGAAGTCGATAATTTCTTAGTAGTCGACTACTTTGGTCATTAGTCGACTACTATGACTATTAGTCTACTACTCGACTATTAGTCTACTACTCGACTATTAGTCTACTACTCGACTATTAGTCTACTACTCGACTATTAGTCTACTACTCGACTATTAGTCTACTACTCGACTATTAGTCTACTACTCGACTATTAGTCTACTACTCGACTATTAGTCTACTACTCGACTATTAGTCTACTACTCGACTATTAGTCTACTACTCGACTATTAGTCTACTACTCGACTATTAGTCTACTACTCGACTATTAGTCTACTACTCGACTATTAGTCTACTACTCGACTATTAGTCTACTACTCGACTATTAGTCTACTACTCGACTATTAGTCTACTACTCGACTATTAGTCTACTACTCGACTATTAGTCTACTACTCGACTATTAGTCTACTACTCGACTATTAGTCTACTACTCGACTATTAGTCTACTACTCGACTATTAGTCTACTACTCGACTATTAGTCTACTACTCGACTATTAGTCTACTACTCGACTATTAGTCTACTACTCGACTATTAGTCTACTACTCGACTATTAGTCTACTACTCGACTATTAGTCTACTACTCGACTATTAGTCTACTACTCGACTATTAGTCTACTACTCGACTATTAGTCTACTACTCGACTATTAGTCTACTACTCGACTATTAGTCTACTACTCGACTATTAGTCTACTACTCGACTATTAGTCTACTACTCGACTATTAGTCTACTACTCGACTATTAGTCTACTACTCGACTATTAGTCTACTACTCGACTATTAGTCTACTACTCGACTATTAGTCTACTACTCGACTATTAGTCTACTACTCGACTATTAGTCTACTACTCGACTATTAGTCTACTACTCGACTATTAGTCTACTACTCGACTATTAGTCTACTACTCGACTATTAGTCTACTACTCGACTATTAGTCTACTACTCGACTATTAGTCTACTACTCGACTATTAGTCTACTACTCGACTATTAGTCTACTACTCGACTATTAGTCTACTACTCGACTATTAGTCTACTACTCGACTATTAGTCTACTACTCGACTATTAGTCTACTACTCGACTATTAGTCTACTACTCGACTATTAGTCTACTACTCGACTATTAGTCTACTACTCGACTATTAGTCTACTACTCGACTATTAGTCTACTACTCGACTATTAGTCTACTACTCGACTATTAGTCTACTACTCGACTATTAGTCTACTACTCGACTATTAGTCTACTACTCGACTATTAGTCTACTACTCGACTATTAGTCTACTACTCGACTATTAGTCTACTACTCGACTATTAGTCTACTACTCGACTATTAGTCTACTACTCGACTATTAGTCTACTACTCGACTATTAGTCTACTACTCGACTATTAGTCTACTACTCGACTATTAGTCTACTACTCGACTATTAGTCTACTACTCGACTATTAGTCTACTACTCGTAAAATACTATTCAAACTTACCTCAGACTTCACAACAATCGTCGAAATAGGTGGATTCAGGCACATTATATGTGATAATCACCTATTTCGATGAGACAGAGTCACATGACAAGCAGATTTTCAAAATTCCAATCATATTGGCAATCTTTGTCTCAGACGATCTATGTTTTGTGATTTGCGTAAATAATTACGTAGTCTTTGTACTCTTCACCTTCACATTTCAAAACTCCTGTCCAAAGGCGGACAAAGGTTGTTTAATCCCGCCATGATCAAGACTAGGTTATGATCTCCAGTACTGATTGAACAAGTAATAATTAGTAGGTAGGAAATTGTGTCAGTTATTTCTTCATCTTCACCTATGCTCGAACTGGTTTCTTTTTCTAATGAGATGAAATCATCAATATATACTTAGTCCAACCATGCAAATACTTTGCCCTTCAGCCAGTAAACCACTAGTATAACCTTCTAACCTTCTGGGATCTTCATGTACTAAAAATATCTCTAAATCTCAGCAATCGAATCATCAACCTTCATCTTGAACCCTCCAACATCATAGTTCTCCCATCCGTAATAGCCTTCGCTACACCATAATGGCGATGCAGAATTTCATAATCATCACAGCCAGATTTGTGTTGCTGAGTTGGATCTCATCTTTGGTGACCATCACGACCAACGTGATTTCAAACTCATCTCGTGCATGAATGCTCTAACACCAACACAAGTTGATCTGTAGATGTCTTCATCTATTAGAACACAGATCAAGTAATAAGGGCTTCATCTGTTATAGGGTAGGACGAAATATGGCTATAATATTAATTGACATAGTGCTAAAGCAAAATCTTAGAATCTTCTGAGTGGTATTCTAACAAATACACGAGGAACAATCTTTGAATCCACAAAGAAGATAACATTGAATCCATAAAGAACAATTTTCGAATCCACAAAGAGGATATTCTTGAATCCATGACGTAATATCAAAGAGAAACTTTATTATTTAAAAGTAATTATCTCTAGAGTTTATAATCCTCTGCTTAGATAAGAATATGTTAGACTTCTTAAAGGAATAGAATTTTCTAAAATAAGAAAATTCTTGAAACTACCTAAAAAACTCTATATAATAGACAAAAGCAGTCAGTCAAATTTGAATCAAAACTAGATTAAAACTAAATTAATCTCCCATATTACATAGACTTCAAATTTATATTAAAAGTATAAAACTACAAAATTAAACAATTTTTGCTAGAATTTTAAAAATTGCTAATTACTTGGAATTTTGGGAATCTTTCAGTCTAGTCGATTCTGTCTCATTGAAGGAGGAGTGATGCAGGATGATCATGGAACCTGTATGTGATGCGATTAGGATTTATTAGAGTCTTTCCTTTTTTGTTAAAATTTTATGTTATTCTACGTAATCGTCTTTTTAGTTAGGATTTCTTTAGGATTTGATTTTGAGATCTCTTTCTGCTTTGGTTAGGATTTTATTTGATTAAATCTTTTAGTTTTGTCGGGTTTTGATTTGATTACGATTTTGATTTGCTTCCTTAATAATTTAGATGCTTTCTTTTTCTATAAGTAAGAGATGTAATCCTCTATGAGGATAGACATTAATGAATAAAAAATTGAGTGAGAATTC
The DNA here is from genome assembly GCA_012295165.1 of Asparagus setaceus. Classification (NCBI taxonomy): domain Eukaryota; kingdom Viridiplantae; phylum Streptophyta; class Magnoliopsida; order Asparagales; family Asparagaceae; genus Asparagus; species Asparagus setaceus. Next base: position 28,724,159 of record CM022701.1, read on the forward strand.
TCTCTTGAGCATATGAGGTGTTCTTAGGCATGTGATTTGCCTTTTTTTTTGCGGTGTGAAGCCCTTGACTATGAGGCCCCTAGGTGTGAGGTCTAGCATCTATCAAAATCCTCTCTTCTTTTCAACCCTAGCCATCTATTAAAAAGCCCTACAAAGCCTACCACAAATTAGCCCCAAAAAAGTCCCAAAATGAAAAAAATAAAAAAAACAACCACAACCCCCCTGTTTTGAGTTAATGCGAACAATAACCATATTGTTCAGTAGGTGAAAAGTAGATTTTGATACTGGTCATCGAGTGAACATTGCTCAGTGCTGTTCGTCGACTCTTCCTCACCCTTCAGATTTGCTACTTGTTGTCCTCCGTTGCCGTTCAAGTTTTCAATAGAAGTTTTTGTCAATGTGAAGTCATAGTCAAATTGAAGCCCTCCGCCTGCTCTCCATCATTTGATATCAGAGCCGAAAGATCCACAGTTATCAGGGGTAAAATATTGCTATCTCCCTCACAAGGATATGATTTTAATCCACTTAAATTTGGTATCATTGCCTACTTTTATGGATTTAATAGATACGAAGAGCCCTGTGAATTGAAGTTTATATTTTCAATATAGAAGATATATTTTCTATCTATGATATGTCATAACTAAAATGTATTTATATGATGAGTGTAGGCTAAAGAGAGAAGCTAAAAAATGGTGGTACATAAATTATTATCATTCAACTATTCCTTCATGGAGTCATATGAAAGCTCTTCTAGAAAGGATGTACTCATCTAAACCATCTAGAAGATATTGTTCCTCTTCAAAACCCGAAGCAAAGCCCACACGAGAACCTCAACTCTAACTAGATGTAAACCTAAAGTCAGACCTTGAGTTCAACCAAAGCTAGAACTAGAACAAAAATTAAAGACGAAGCCACAACTGAATCCTAAACTAAAGTCAGAAGAACAATATCAGAAGATCGAGTCATAGCCCGAGCTTGAGATAAAGCAAGAAAAAAGTTAGAAGCTTGATCAAGAACCCAAGCCTGAGCAAAAGCCAGAAGTGGAGCATGAATCAAAGCAGAGCAAAGCACAGATCTACAACCTGAGATCGAATCAAGTCTAGATCCTGAGACCAAAGTTGAAGTGCAGTTTAAGATACATTCAATCTGTAATAATTCGATAATAGAACTTGTCATCCTAGATTCCCCATCGCCTACTTGATATCAAATTATGCAAATATTTCTAAAGATCTTGAAGTTTGTGAAAGAATATTTTCCATCAGTCAAAGAAATGATCACGTTGTCCCACTTCAAAACTCGAGGTCGAGTTTTCTCAAACAGTATGAGATTTTATGTAGGATGATCGTAGACCCTCTATGTGATGTGATTAGATTTTATTAGAATCTTTTTTTTGTTAGGATTTTATTTTATTCTACATGATCTTCTATAGTTAGGATTTCTTTAGGATTTGATTTTGAGATCTCTTTCTCCTTTAGTTAGGATTTTATTTGATGCTACATGATCTTCTATAGTTAGGATTTCTTTAGGATTTGATTTTGAGATCTCTTTCTCCTTTAGTTAGGATTTTATTTTATTCTACATGATCTTCTATAGTTAGGATTTCTTTAGGATTTGATTTTGAGATCTCTTTCTCCTTTAGTTAGGATTTCTTTAGGATTTGATTTTGAGATCTCTTTCTCCTTTAGTTAGGATTTTATTTTATTCTACATGATCTTCTATAGTTAGGATTTCTTTAGGATTTGATTTTGAGATCTCTTTCTCCTTTAGTTAGGATTTTATTTTATTCTACATGATCTTCTATAGTTAGGATTTCTTTAGGATTTGATTTTGAGATCTCTTTCTCCTTTAGTTAGGATTTTATTTTATTCTACATGATCTTCTATAGTTAGGATTTCTTTAGGATTTGATTTTGAGATCTCTTTCTCCTTTAGTTAGGATTTTATTTTATTCTACATGATCTTCTATAGTTAGGATTTCTTTAGGATTTGATTTTGAGATCTCTTTCTCCTTTAGTTAGGATTTTATTTTATTCTACATGATCTTCTATAGTTAGGATTTCTTTAGGATTTGATTTTGAGATCTCTTTCTCCTTTAGTTAGGATTTTATTTTATTCTACATGATCTTCTATAGTTAGGATTTCTTTAGGATTTGATTTTGAGATCTCTTTCTCCTTTAGTTAGGATTTTATTTTATTCTACATGATCTTCTATAGTTAGGATTTCTTTAGGATTTGATTTTGAGATCTCTTTCTCCTTTAGTTAGGATTTTATTTTATTCTACATGATCTTCTATAGTTAGGATTTCTTTAGGATTTGATTTTGAGATCTCTTTCTCCTTTAGTTAGGATTTCTTTAGGATTTGATTTTGAGATCTCTTTCTCCTTTAGTTAGGATTTTATTTTATTCTACATGATCTTCTATAGTTAGGATTTCTTTAGGATTTGATTTTGAGATCTCTTTCTCCTTTAGTTAGGATTTTATTTTATTCTACATGATCTTCTATAGTTAGGATTTCTTTAGGATTTGATTTTGAGATCTCTTTCTCCTTTAGTTAGGATTTCTTTAGGATTTGATTTTGAGATCTCTTTCTCCTTTAGTTAGGATTTCTTTAGGATTTGATTTTGAGATCTCTTTCTCCTTTAGTTAGGATTTTATTTTATTCTACATGATCTTCTATAGTTAGGATTTCTTTAGGATTTGATTTTGAGATCTCTTTCTCCTTTAGTTAGGATTTTATTTTATTCTACATGATCTTCTATAGTTAGGATTTCTTTAGGATTTGATTTTGAGATCTCTTTCTCCTTTAGTTAGGATTTTATTTTATTCTACATGATCTTCTATAGTTAGGATTTCTTTAGGATTTGATTTTGAGATCTCTTTCTCCTTTAGTTAGGATTTTATTTTATTCTACATGATCTTCTATAGTTAGGATTTCTTTAGGATTTGATTTTGAGATCTCTTTCTCCTTTAGTTAGGATTTTATTTTATTCTACATGATCTTCTATAGTTAGGATTTCTTTAGGATTTGATTTTGAGATCTCTTTCTCCTTTAGTTAGGATTTTATTTTATTCTACATGATCTTCTATAGTTAGGATTTCTTTAGGATTTGATTTTGAGATCTCTTTCTCCTTTAGTTAGGATTTTATTTTATTCTACATGATCTTCTATAGTTAGGATTTCTTTAGGATTTGATTTTGAGATCTCTTTCTCCTTTAGTTAGGATTTTATTTTATTCTACATGATCTTCTATAGTTAGGATTTCTTTAGGATTTGATTTTGAGATCTCTTTCTCCTTTAGTTAGGATTTTATTTTATTCTACATGATCTTCTATAGTTAGGATTTCTTTAGGATTTGATTTTGAGATCTCTTTCTCCTTTAGTTAGGATTTTATTTTATTCTACATGATCTTCTATAGTTAGGATTTCTTTAGGATTTGATTTTGAGATCTCTTTCTCCTTTAGTTAGGATTTTATTTTATTCTACATGATCTTCTATAGTTAGGATTTCTTTAGGATTTGATTTTGAGATCTCTTTCTCCTTTAGTTAGGATTTTATTTTATTCTACATGATCTTCTATAGTTAGGATTTCTTTAGGATTTGATTTTGAGATCTCTTTCTCCTTTAGTTAGGATTTTATTTTATTCTACATGATCTTCTATAGTTAGGATTTCTTTAGGATTTGATTTTGAGATCTCTTTCTCCTTTAGTTAGGATTTTATTTTATTCTACATGATCTTCTATAGTTAGGATTTCTTTAGGATTTGATTTTGAGATCTCTTTCTCCTTTAGTTAGGATTTTATTTTATTCTACATGATCTTCTATAGTTAGGATTTCTTTAGGATTTGATTTTGAGATCTCTTTCTCCTTTAGTTAGGATTTTATTTTATTCTACATGATCTTCTATAGTTAGGATTTCTTTAGGATTTGATTTTGAGATCTCTTTCTCCTTTAGTTAGGATTTTATTTTATTCTACATGATCTTCTATAGTTAGGATTTCTTTAGGATTTGATTTTGAGATCTCTTTCTCCTTTAGTTAGGATTTTATTTTATTCTACATGATCTTCTATAGTTAGGATTTCTTTAGGATTTGATTTTGAGATCTCTTTCTCCTTTAGTTAGGATTTTATTTTATTCTACATGATCTTCTATAGTTAGGATTTCTTTAGGATTTGATTTTGAGATCTCTTTCTCCTTTAGTTAGGATTTTATTTTATTCTACATGATCTTCTATAGTTAGGATTTCTTTAGGATTTGATTTTGAGATCTCTTTCTCCTTTAGTTAGGATTTTATTTTATTCTACATGATCTTCTATAGTTAGGATTTCTTTAGGATTTGATTTTGAGATCTCTTTCTCCTTTAGTTAGGATTTTATTTTATTCTACATGATCTTCTATAGTTAGGATTTCTTTAGGATTTGATTTTGAGATCTCTTTCTCCTTTAGTTAGGATTTTATTTTATTCTACATGATCTTCTATAGTTAGGATTGATCAAGATCCAAGAATAAATTATAGTTTTAATCCTAATTATGAGTCTCGTTATTGGTTTTGAAAATACTGATATTGTAAGGATAACACCGACATTCGTAAAATCGAATATTTTTCAATAATTTTCAACGTATCATGAAACTTTATAAATAATTAAGCTGCTGAAATTTTATGGGTGTAACCTTTTGGTTAAAAATGTTATTTCCGTCCTATATGAGTCACATTTTTAAAATAAATAAAAATCTAAGAAACGATCTAACAACTTGGAATACTTTAAAATCTATGAGAATGACATATTTGAAAAAATCCGAAAAACCCTATGTTTAACACCCCTCTTGTTCTGTTACTTCAGCATCCCTAAGGCTAAGGTTCATGTGTCGTATACATGTGATGGGTGCACCAAAAGACTAGGAATAAATTATTAATAGGCTAAATATCTGAAACCACTCGTACATTTAGACAATTATCAAATAACGTTCAAAAACTTTCAAAATATCAAAACACACCCTTAAGGTAGGGGTTATTAGAAAACCTTCTTTAACTATAAGATTTTATCAAAAAATCACCTAACAACATCAACCGCAATTTTTACTGGTGAAAATATCCCTCTGCATAATTTTACCCTTTAACGCTGTTAGGATAGTTTTCTGATAAAAACTTAAAGTTAAAAGGGGTTTTTTGATAACTCATACTTAAGGGGACGCACGTTCTTATTTTTTTATTTTTTGGAAAGTAGTGAATAGTTATCTGATAATCATCCAAAGTTAAAGAGGGGTTTTTGTGATATTTAAATAGAATGCAGAATAAATTAAGCCTAAAACCCAATCTGTGCATGCACCTTCCTCATCCCTTCACCTCACCATCCTAGATTCTCAAAATCCAAATAGAAGCTCCAGTGAAAGTGAAAGAGTACAACGCGAACATACATTTTTCTACAACAAGTCCGATTCCAAAACCCCTTTAAAAATGATAAGCTAGAATTTGATTCTCCAATACAGACTTAAAGCAGTGACATCGAAGATTCAACTGAAATGGCAACTAGAATTCAATTCCCCACTTCTCTAAAGATAAAGGCAAATCTCAATTATCTCACAGTGTCCAAGGAATTGGATAAAGAGAAGGGAAATGAAGAGAGTGAGGAATATATTAAATTAATATTCTTGAAGAATGTAAGTTGAAATTCCAAATGAGTAACACGAGTGTATTTGTTTCATAGTTAGTCTCATGCATTTTGGGTCTAAAAGAAACGCCCAGTGTAGAACTAATTCCCGTCATAAGCAAATAGAAAATTATTACAAACTCGCAAAGTTTTTTGGGAAAACTTACACATATTAGAATGGTGCAAAAGCAAGTGGGATAATAAATAAATCAAAATTTAAATATATACTAGTATTCGGGTACACGTGATGCCTACATGAAATAGAATGTAAGGAGTGTTGTAGTCAATGAGAAATTACTTTTGGGTGCTAAATCATGGGATCAACTATAAAACATGTACTTGTAATGAGTCTCTCTATTACCCATTTCTCTAAATTGCAGTTTCAACAGAATAACATGGTCACATTGTTACATAATTAGCATCATGAATTTTAGATCCAAATGGATCGAAGTGCCCTGTGTATGACTAATTCCCATCATAAGCAACTATAAAATTAACAAAATTCTTTTAGAGAAAATTGACACAAATCAAAATGGTGCAAAAGCAAAATTTTAAGAAATAAAGCAAAAGTTTAATATATAATGGTATTATGGTACATTTTTCATACATAACACAGAACGTGGATAAATATGTCACAGTTGAATTGCCACAGAAATGAATAGTTTGTTAGATATTTTTTCTTATCTGGGAGCATTACCTTTTTTTTCAGTGCTTGGACATTTTTATATATATATTTCCAAATATAACAACAATATTTTCTTAGTTTTTTCTAAGTGTGAGGACATTTTGTACTGTTTAAATTCATGGCTTGCCAAATTGAAAGGGAGACTTCTCTTAATATATGGACGTGTATATATACTGTTAGAAATGGTTGACCAAATCAACCAAATAATCCACATGTTTAATGAGTGATAATTGGCTATTAATGGAGAATTAATGGGTCATTATCAGAATTTGAATTAGGGCTAATAAATGGCCTTTAATTGTATTTATTTGGATGATTTTGGGGTAGAGATGATGAAAAGCTCTATAAATTGAAATGATTTCTCTCAATACACGTGAGAAAATAACCCTTGAACCCCAAAACAAACCTCTTCCCTCCTTCTCTAAATTCTTCATATACACATATAGATAAATACTTCTCATTAACGTTTTGATCCAAGCTTACTCTAGTCAAATGAGAAGCTATAGAAAGAGCACACTTGAGGGAAGAGCGACAAGCTCTAACGCTACCCTCTTATTCATACCCTACATTACACTTGAACAGCTATGGATATATATATGTATGTATATATATCGGAACACAAGGAACTAAAGTGGATGCATGTCACTTTGCCGGGTCGGATCCACGATCGCTTTCGGGCACCACCTCTTCCTGATCCGTCATGACTGGGATTCTCTTGATGGGACCGCCGTCTCCTGTTCTAAATCCTCCACCTCCCCCTCCACCGCCACCACCGCCTCCACCGCCGCCGCCACTTCCTCCACCACCGCCACCACCGCCACCAATGCTAATGCTCCTCTCAAGACCACCTCCTCCTCCTCCTCCTCCTCCTCCTCCTCTACCAGTATGATCAACAGTGTGTGCGTTGCCCTATATATAACAAAACATGAAAGCAACAACAAAATATTAATTAGCAGATATCTAACTAATGAATACTTAGTTAGCTCATGTCATTAGATGGAGATAGAGAAGCACCATTTCTTTTTTAATTTCCTTTTGATTTTGATAGAGAATGATCTTTGAAGTCGTGTAAGTGTGAGACATTAATATGGGGTTAAGCAGCTATATTTATAGCCAACCAAGGGGCTATTCCAAGGACATAGTTGTAATTGTACAAATGAAAAATGATTCTTGACCAGGATGTGACCACGGCTTCGTGTGCCTATATAGATTTGAATCCTCCCCATTACTAAGAAGTAACCAAGAGACGGCTATATTTACTTTCAGCCCTGTATTTTATTTTGACGGCTAAGATTAATGTAAAGTTTTATGTCCATTTTATAGGAAAATAATTTATATGGAGTGGTAGATATTCTATCTCCTTTTTCCTCTCCAATTTTTTTGGTCGTTGTCCCCACTCCGTTCTCTTTTCTTTTTGTCTCATTTTCCTATTTTCCTTCGTTATTTGCTAAATATCTTTCTAATTGTATTTTAAATTATAAGTACATGCTCATTAAAAGTTACTAGTTATTGGAGTTTTAAATAAAGAATGTAAAGAGTATTTGATGCAGATTAGAAATTGGTCCTTTTCAGTACACTCTTTGTTGATTATGTTGAAGATTTAATTGTGGAGGTCGATTTTTCTGAATCAATTCTTCTTTTGTCTTATTCGTGTTTTTAGTCGATACTTGATAGTCAACTTCCTTTGTTCCAAAATTTTGAGTTAAGAGTATCTTTAAATTAACATCCAATTTAGATTTTTTTTTACATGCAATTTTTATTGAAAGCGATAAGACCTCATTTTTGGTCGAATAAGACATATTCAATCTTCATTTCAATTGCTTAAAAATAACAAGGTGTCTGTAATTTATTTTTATAAATAGAATATTTATGAAATATTAGGGAGAGAATTTTTATTGGAAAAATTATACAAAATATGTTGAGAATAAAGAAATTATTTTAAGGATTTTTCCTCAAAATTAATAGGTAAAATGAAACAAAAAATTCTCCTAGTAAACAATAATCACAATTTTTGCATAAAAATTAAAAACAACGAAAAATCTTACCACGATGCAGTGAAACATCCCGAGCAGCAACATGCAACGACATATGAACCCGGCTCTTCAATCACACCGGGATCTTTATTGAAGTATTCAAATTATTTTGAATATTTGAATTCAAATTTCACCAAGCTGTCACATGTTGTAATTAGTTCCTAAAATAACGAGGTAGAATCAATGTGATTATAGTTTACATTATGTAGATGATATGATTCAAAAATCAAGGAACAAGGTATGTCATTGTAATCTATATATGATGTGATTATTGGAATAGAAAGCAAGTGAAAATTATTACCTTATTAAAAATTCTTCATGGTATTTGCGTGATTTTTGTAATCCTTTTCAATTCATTTTTCCTCAAATGAATTTTTTTACCTCATCATGACTTCCTCCAGTAGGCCCTCCTCCATTGTCGTTAACACCAACATCGCTGCTAATCTGTACTTTCTCCAATCATTGGATAATCCATGCACCCTGTTGGTTACTCATCTTCTCACCAACGACAATTACCCCACCTAGAGTTGAGCCATGACCATGACTTTATCTGCAAAGAACAAACTCGGGTTTGTGGACGGTTCTATTCAGTGTCGTGCTCCCGAGGATTCCTCATGGTCATCATGGCATCGAGTTAACAACATGGTTCTATCATGGATTTTGAGCTTGATTCACCGTGATCTCGCCCCTACCATCTCTACGCATCCATAGCCCCTGTAGTTTGGACCGACTTTCATGATCGGTTCTTTCCTTCTGATGATACATGAATCTTTCATCTGGAACATGCTGCTGCTACTTTTCATCAACATAATGCCTCCATCGAGGTCTACTACAACCTTAAAAGTCTCTGGGATGAACTTTCTACCTACATCAGTTTGCCTTAATTTACTTGTAGTACTAATTGTGTTGCCCATCACGACGTTCTCAAAACTATACAGGAACGTCAACTTATGTAGTTTTTGATGGGTCTCAATGAAACCTACTCTATGGTTCAAAGCCAAATCCTTCTCATGGATCCTCTTCCCAATATCGGATGTGCTTATTCTCTTATTCTCCAAGATGAAAGTCAACGTTCTATTCACACAGCTTCATGTGTTGTTGATGACTCGACTATGTTATCACTCAACTCTGGCGAGTCTTCTGCTCATGTCGTTGTTTGTAATTCCTCATCAGGTTCTCATTTTAAATCAAAATAGCGTTGTTCCCACTGCAATCTTCTTGGCCACAAACATGAGAGTTGCTACAAAATTGTTGGTTTCCCACCTCACTATTGCATTAGTCGTCACAACCTGCAAAAAGAATATCTTCTGAGAACAAAACAACTAGAATTTCTCATTCTAATTCCGGTATTACTCTTACCATCGACCAATATCAATAACTTTTGCAACTTATTAGTGAGTTAAGCCAACCAGCCAAGGCCAATCTCGCAGGTACCGTTGGATGCTTTACTTTTGTTGTCTCCTTTAATTCTTGGGTTATAGATACATGTGCTACAGGTCATATTTCTCATTCACATCATTCTTTTCATGACATAGCTTTTCCCTCATATCCCAAGATTGTGACTATTCCTAACGGGAACACGATCCCAGTATCTTGCATGGGTTCTATTTCTGTTATTCCATCTTTATGTCTTACGAATATTCTTTGTGTTCCTAACTTCAAATTCAATCTTCTTTCTATAAAGAAATTTACTAATGGTCTCAACTGCTTGGTAATCTTTATCTCTTTTTCTTACACTTTTTAGGACTGCTTGATAAGGAAGGTGATTGGTTGGAGCCTTGAATATGATAGTTTGTACTACATGGTGTTGGATTCCACATGCATGACTCTCCTTTCCACAACTAGTTTGTTCAACTTATGGCATAAAAGATTGGGTCATCCTTCATCTGCTCACATAAATAATCTTAGTAGTGTCCTTCTAACGCAGCGCGGAAGTAAAAACCTCGGAATCCACCAAGGGTTGTTCTCTGAATCCACAAAGAACGATCTCCGAATCCACGAAGAACTTCGAATCCACGAAGAACTTCGAATCCACGAAGAAAATATTAAAGAGAAAATTTTATTAATAAAAAAATATGCCTCTAGGGCTTACAACACTCTGTTTAAATAGAAAATAAATAAGACTCCTACTATGACTCGAACTTTACTAAAAATAGAAACAAGACTTCTAATTGACCCGAACTTTACCAGAAATAGAAATAAGAAAACTCTCTGTAAAAGACTCCCTATAATTAGGGAAGTAAATCGGTCAAATTTGAAATCAAACCAGATTTACTTCTTAATCAAAACAGACTCCTAAAACATTACCTAAAATAGTAAAAAACTGACAAGAACGCTGATATCTCTCAATCCGGAGGGAATTTGGCGAAACGGACGGTGGCAAAACAAACTTTGATGGGTTTGGTTGACTCCGTCTCGAAAAAATATGCGATTTTAAAAAATTATTCGTCCAATTCTGACTTACGGTTTGAAAGTTACGACCTGTTCTTCGTTGCAAACTATTTTCCTCGGCCGGGTCCGCGTTTGGGCTTGTGACGGTCCCGTTTCTCCATGAATATGTCCGCAATGTGTTCTACATCACCTTCCTTTTGTTTTGAATAATGATTCACATATTTGTGAAGTTTGTTATTTTTTCAAACAATCTAGGTTACCATTTCCTTCTAGTTCAATTTGTACTACTGCACCTTTTGATTTAATCCATGTCGATATTTTGGGAAATATTCTACTACTACTCATAATGGAGCCCTTTTTTCTTAACTATTGTGGATGATTTTAGTAGATGCACTTGGACATATCTCTTGAAGTTTAAATCTGAGATTTTTTTTTCTATTTACAATATTTTCATGCTTACATTAAAACACAATTCGATTGATGCTTTAAAATTGTTCCATCAGACAATGGCTCTGAATTTTTCTCACATGACGTGATCTCTTTTTTCCATGATAATGGTATTGTTCATCAACATAGTTGCGTTGCCACTCCCAACAAAATGGTGTGCTTGAACGTAAGCATCAACATCTTCTTTTCATTGCTCGAGCTCTTTGATTTCAAGCAAACTTACCTCTTAAATTTTGAGGTGATTGCCTCCTCACTATCACATATCTCATTAATTAGACTCTGACTCTGATTCTACAAGGTGCAATACCCTTTCAAGTCATCCACAATTATAAGCCATCATATGATCATCTTCATGTGTTCGGTAATCTCCATTATGCCTCCATTGGTCATCTCCATCACAACAAATTTTGTGCACGTGCTAAACATTTGTCTATTCTTGGGTTATTCCTCTAATCAAAAAGCTTATCATCTATTTGACTTGGTTACCATGTAGGCGTTGAAAAATACTTACAAGATCCCCGAAACCAACTCGTGACGGGGAGTCGGCGAATGACAACCCATCGAATGATGCAGACGTCGAATCGTTAAGACGCGAACTCGACGGCGAACCCACAGCGTCACAAGCACGGTTTAAACCGGACTTGAATGGACGATCGGATTTCGAGACCGTTGAACCGGAACGAACCAAGAATTAGTCCCGGAATCAAATACAGACGGAATCTAAGTCCGGAGAAAGCCAAGAGTCAGGAAAACGACGAAACGGCGGAAAAAGAAGCGAAGCGGCGCGCCTCGGCCAACTTGGCCGAGCCACCTCGGCCAACTTGGCCGAGGTGCCTCGGCCACCATGGCCGAGCCACCTCGGCCAACTTGGCGAGGTGCCTCGGCAAGTGGTAGAGCCACCTCGGCCAACTTGTCGAGGTGGCTACCAAGTGGTCGAGCCGTCACAAGACCCTATGCTATAAATAGGGGGGGTTCTCCTCACTTCAAGGGGGGGATTTTCTAAACGGAGATCTAGGGCTTGGTTTTGGGCACTTGGATTGGGGGCTTGGTTTTGGACACGGAGGCTTGGTGGAGTGGGCTGGATTTTGCGTCGAGAGGATTTTTGGGGATTTGGAAGAGCTCGGACTTGAAGAATTCTTGCGAGATCTACGAGTAATCGGCGACGGTCCCGAAAGCAAATGCAGTACAAGTCCATCGACACGGATCTACAAGCAAAGGTAACCGAATTGGTCGAACTCTGAGATACCCTCTAGATTAAGCTTCGTCTTAATCTCGGGGATAGCTGTGATTTCTCCTAGTAGATCTCACCGCCAGCGATCCTCTCCTTCGTGAGTGTGATCCCCTCGGTAACCGTTTCCTTCGTGAAACGAGCCCCTTTACATCTGTAGTTCCAGAACCCGGGTCTCTACCTGGATTGGAATTGCGCGGTGGTCCACGGACACAATAAGTCCCCGGCACAGGCAAAGAACCCACGCAAGCGAGGATCCGATATAACAGAGATCCTCGTGTTTGTTCACTAAGGATAAAAGTTGTAATCTTTTTTGATTTTCATTGTACGCCTTAAAATAAAAGGCATTTCTTTTTGAATTTCGTTGTAGGCCAAAGAAGCTGTAAGCAAAATTCAAATCAATGACAATCATCCCGACTTTTACCGCGAACAAGCTGGCGACCACAGTGGGAGCCACCGGCCTCAGATCGGAGGTCGTCGTGCCGCAACCGCGGATCCCTATCCCGGTGGAAGAAGAGGTCGAGTTCGAGTTCGACCAGGAGAAGTTCGAGGAGTACCTATCTTCACCCTCCTCGGATCAGTTCCCCGCCGCTCAAGAAGGTCTCCGCAAGGAGAACCCGATGGGCCTCCGATGTAGAGCCCTAGGACGGCGAAGTCCAACCTCGCCGCCAGTAGCGAGAAATCCTCTTCGGCGCCCGAAGTCCAGATGGTGCCCGAGATGAATGCCGATGATGCGCCGGCGCTCTCCAAGCGAGCCCGCCAAAGGCGACGACAAAGCATGGTGCGCAAACTTGCCAAGGCCATGCAATCCATGGATGGGGTCCGCTCTGGCGGATCTAAGATCGAACTTCGCGAGAGGCTTCAAGTGATCGACGGTCTATCCAAGCCATCAACCGACGAGTGGGTCCATGTCAAACGGAACCGCTCCACACTTCAGGAGCGCATCCGGAAGCGCCGCGCACTCCTTGCGCAAACACGAGCTTTGGTGCAACAGGCTCGTGAGTTAAAGAAGGAAGTGGCAAAGAAGCCACCAACGTACCGCCAGGTTTGGAGGCCCAAGTCTAATGGTGCCCCAACCTCAGTCGCCCACACTCCCGTCTCGGCGCTTAAGCCGAAGGATACAGGCGTTGCAAATCCAACGCCAAAGTCCAAGACTGACGACGCCTCAAAGACAAAGGCGTCTGCATCTGAATCAGTGGTGAAGCCAACTCCCGTCACCACCACCAAACCGACTATCAAGGATCGTCTCGGTCCTCGAAGAGAATCACGGGTCACTCCTCATGCAGGAGGTCGCACCCGTTCCAACAAGGACAAGAAGATTCCTGCAGCCTCTCCTATCGGATTGAAAATCGAAGTCCGAGAGTCTGCCGAGACTTCGCGCCCACATCGGCGAAAGTCTAGGCGAGTCACTTTCGGAAGTTTCGATGGATTGACCCGTCCTCGGAAGGAGACGTTTTCATCTGACGATGAGGACGTTATACCCGAGAGATCACGCCGACATACGGCAGGTTGCTTCGGTACACACACCGATGAGCAGTATCACGCGGCAAGGAGTACGAAAATCTCGGGATTCCCCAAATTGACGATCATGCTTGTGCTCCAAGCTCATTAAGACGATGCTCTCGGAGTGCAATTGCCATCAAGAAGCTCCAGAAAGGGTGTCAGTCTTCCAGAGACTCACCACGGAGATGCCGAGACCTAGGTCAAGGCGATTCCGCAAAAGGATGACCTCCCGAGAGGGTGAGTTGCCAGAGGTCACTAATAATATGACCAGCAAAGAACCATCGTCACGGGCTATTCCCAGCGCATCGCAACGGCTAACTCGTTTGCGGTCCGGGACTATCCGACGGTCCAGATACGATAAACTTCTGAAGGGAATACCCGCGGAGGATGATGCGTCGGATATTGGCTCCGCAATCGCATCTGATCATACTGTATCTAGCGAAGGAAGCCCCCAAGAAACTCTTATGATCAGTACAGATCAAGTGGCCAAAATGCTAGACGAAGCGTTGAATAAACAACGGGAAAACTTCAAGTTAGAAATGGAGTTGGCCATGCAGACGATGAGAGAAATGCATGACCAACAGATCCAAGCCTTGACGAAACATCAAGGTGAATCGAGTCAGCGCGTCAACGTCGATGAAGATGATAGCGACTCAGATCAGGAGGAAGCACAAGAAGATGATAACCCTCCTGAACCCCGCAACGCTGGGCAAAACATGGATGTTGTTGCTCAGGAAAGCGAGAAGATCAAAGACTTGGAGAGCAAAATCAATTCATTGATTTCCGCTCAAGAAGTAAAGAAGACAGGTATTCCTTGCCCATACCCGAGGGAATGGGAATCAATCCCGTACCCATCGAAGTTTAACTTAATAAACTTCACACCATTTGACGGGAAGGGTTCCCCGACGCAGCACTTGATTTATTTCAAGTCACACCTCGGAGTTATTTACGACGCGAACCCACGATGGTTCGGTCATTCGTTGGCACCCTTCGTGGGGCTGCCTTCGAATGGTACCGCCGTCTCAAGCCGGGGAGCATTCACAGCTGGGACGACATGGAGTCTAGCTTCCTTACCAATTTCTTTGATGACGATACCGAAGTATCGATCGGGACATTGCTCGACGAGAAGCAGAAAGACGGAGAAACCGTGGATATCTTTGTCAAACGATTCCGGAACAAGGCAATGAACTGTCGGGATCCAATAACGGAGGAGTTCATCCTCCAAACCTGCCACAGCAACTTATCGATAGATGTGCTTGAAGCAATGGGTACAGCACCATCGATAACGTGGAAGGACCTGAAGGTTCGTGGAGAGCAAGCCGAGAGGTTCCTCAAAAGGAAAAAGGCAGAGAGAGGTCAGCCGACAACGGAAGCTCCGAAGCGTAACTTTGTCCCGCGCGGCAAAGGGAAAGAGCAAGCCAAGACGGCGGTTGCGAACCAAACGTTCCAACTCCAACCCCAGCCAGAAGAAGAAGAAGAATCTGCCGAACCGCGACAATCAACGCGGGCAACCCGGGCCACAAAACAGAAGGCCTTAGAGCCGAGATTCCCGAAGTCCTATTCCTTTAGGGACGACGAGATTCCCGGTCTCTTCAAATATCTTGTGGAAAATAACAAGATCAAGCTCCCTCCGATTCAGAATCAAGAGGAGGCGATGAAGACGAATGACCCAAGATACTGTGCGTACCATAGGGCAGTTCATCACCCCACTAAATCCTGTTTCAGCCTTAAGGACAAAATCCAGGCTTTAATTGATGTAGGGGTCATTACTATGAAGCCGTCCAAAGAAAAGAAGGTCGGAGCGAATGCGGTATCCATAAGTTTCGGGTCGGTGCCGTTGACATGGTTTGAACCTGAACCAGTGGTCAAAGTTGCAGTGAAGACGGTAAATGACGACCCACACAAGCAACGCCAGAAAGGACTTGTATCGTATACAGCCCCGAATGGCGAAGTCTTGTGGGTCCACCCAGACTTACTGGAAGATGAGCAATGGGTAGCCTCTTCTTCGAAGAATAAGCCGAAGCAGAAGGGAAAGGCATGCCATGCTACTTCCGCAATTCTGGAGGGAGACGATGAACAGGTGGTAACATTCCAGCTGTCCGAAGGGGAACCTGAAGCCCACGCCACCAGGAGTGGACACGAGTACAAATACAAGTACCCTGAAATCTCTGACCCAAATGCCAAGACGCTATCAGAGCTGGGGGTACCAACAACACCCTCACTTTCGCCGAAAAGGCGAAAGATAAACAGCCACAGGAAGTTCAACTCCCGAAGCAGTCTCGATTCAGTCGCCCGATTGGAAGAGATAAACCGGGAACTTCGAACTCCCCATATCGCTTCGACGTGATGGCACAATTGGCAAATATCCCCGCAAGGATCACTCTCTATGAGTTGCTACGGTTATCAAAAGAGACGAGAGAAGCTCTTCAAGAAGCCCTCGCCGATTCAGAAGTCTTCCTCACCCAGATTAGGCCGAGTCCAGAAGAGTTGGCCCAACAATGCAATCTTGCGACTAAACACTTCCCCTGCATCACTTTTACAAAGGAGGATATGCAGACGAGGAATTCCAAGCACGATAGGCCGCTATACTTCACCGGGTATATTGGTTCTAGCGAAGTTAACCGGATCCAAGTCGATCCGGGTTCCGCTGTGAGCATCATGCCCCTGCGCCTCATGTATCACCTTGGAATCCCTGCCAGCAAGCTAGCATCAACTGGCACAATGATCTACGGATTTAACACCAGTGGGTCCCGCCCACTTGGTAAAATCCGGATTAAGTGCCAAATGGGGGACTTAAAGTCCGAAGTCACTTGCTATGTGATTGACGCAGAGACTTCCTATAACTTATTGTTGGGTCGACCTTGGATCCACAATAACGTTATAGTCCCGTCTACTCTTCATCAGTGTCTCAAATATGTAGACACGAATAATGAGGTCAAGACGGTGGTCGCGGACAAACAACCGTTTAAGGGGATGGAGAATTATTTCACTGATTCTCTCCTCTACGGTAATGAGTCCGAAACTGAATCATCGGCCCAAGGTACGGACAGCGGTGAAGAAGCTGATACCGAAACCGGGCTTGGTTATAGTGGAGGTTTTGTTTTAAATGACATTGTACCCCTTGTAATCAATCTTGACGATGAAGAATCGTCAGATGAACATTGTAATTGGCAAATTACCGATGAATCAATGACGATTTAGAGTATCCTCTGTTTTTGAATGATGTGATGACAGGTTTATACAACGATCCAGAGTTGCACCTGCCAACTCGGTCATATTGCTTTACGCAAAAGCAGTTCCGAGACTCCTTTGGGACGGCACTCGTCATCCCACGAAGATCAAGTAGTGAGAAAGACTTGGTTTACGGAAAAGGAGATGCAGTTCCAACGCCGAATCATTTCTTTGAAGAAGATGAAGATGACAATGGGCCTATCCTCCACACATTCAGATATAGTCCAGAAACACTGGGTATCATGAAGAGATGGGGGTATGACTTGACACGAGGGGAAGGTCTATGTTTTGGGCGAGGTCCTCGAGTCCCTCGAGGCGACATATGTCCCAAAAGGAAGCGGATAATTACTATGCATTTAGAAGGGATTGGGATACGAATCCTCCTCGGAAGATGAATGCTCGTGGGCGATTGATAATAATCCACCGGTGAGAGCGGACATTCGTCTGACTCTTCGGCTTGGGATTCTGACACCAGCCTCGGAGAAGCTTTCAAGGCTTTAATGTCAAATATGGCTACGATCGATCCTGCTACTGTTGAGAGTGATGAAGACATGCCAACATGGGAAGACCCATGGATCCATCAACTCCAAGAGCAGTTTGGGGATAGGTTGAACAAAGAGAACCCCCACTAAGGACGAGGTAGTCCAGTTAATATGGGTGATGAAGAGCATCCTAAACTCATAAACATCGCAATACTCTCCCTTGGAAGAAAAGGAAGAGTTGATTGCCCTAATCGGGGAGTATATCGATGTATTCGCTGGAGTTACGAGGACATGCGGGACTCGACCCTAATGTGGCAACACATCGCCTCAACATCAAGGCGGATGTCAAACCTGTCAAGCAACATTTGTAGACATCAAAATTCTTTGAAGAACCTCAAATATGACTAAATCATGAGAAGATCGAAGAACAACGTCGTCGAAATCTCAAGAAGTCAACACATGGGAGATTGTGTCTCGCTATTAGCGAGACACTTGTGTGTGCCTCGCCTGGCGAGACACCTTGATGTGTCTCGCTATTAGCGAGACACTTGTGTGTGCCTCGCCGCGGCGAGACACCTTGATGTGTCTCGCTATTAGCGAGACACTTGTGTGTGCCTCGCACGAGCGAGACACCTTGATGTGTCTCGCTATAGGCGAGGCACTTACTTGTGTCTCGCCAAATACGAGACACCCAGAATCCTTAAAATGAGATCTTGAAGGGTCTAAATCAATGCTGGTGGGGCCCACTTGACTTTATCAACGCAGAAACGTTGAACCGTTAATGGCGGTTACCTGAAGATCGCCCACTAGGCGTAATTCTAGGCATTTAATCGCGGCCTAAAAAGCAGAAAACCGCATAAAGAAATACCGGAGGACGATCGCCGCCACAACAGGCAGCCCCATATCGCCTCGCCGCCACAGGTAAATGACACCGCCGCCAGGAGCGAGGCAGTTTTAGCCGAGGCGCCTGAGCCGCTGCTAACTGCAAATCTTCAGCACTTATGACACTTGTGGGCACGTTTCCCAAAGACTATAAATACCCTCCTACGTCCACTTGGGCAGGGGGTCGGCCATCAGAAAGGGAAAAGTCAGAAATCCAAGCTTCCGGAGTTCAAGAACACGATCCACGCGGAGATTCCTCGAGTTTAAGCCTTGACTTATTCTTGAGAAGAGTAGATATCTTACCTTGCTAAGATATTTGCTGAAGTTCTTGTTTCCTTTGCGAAGCACTAACTAAACCCCGTCGATTCGACGATCGCTGCTCGGTGGTCCACGGATTACGCGTCCCCGGCACAGGCAAAGTCCCACGAAAACAAGAGATCTACACTTGTAGCGTCTTTTGTTCGAGTTTGTGAGAGTTCTTGAAATTTCTTTATAGCGAAAATTAAGGTGTAATTTTCTTAAGTTTTGTAATGGAAGCGACAAAGAAATCAACTTTCGACCCAAACACGATGGCGACCACGGTGGGAATAGCGGTCTCGAGCGAGATCGTTGTGTCGCAGCCTTTAAAGAATCGCCGACCTTATGGTCGATGGATGAATTATTTCTTCGATCAAGCCAAGTTTGAAGAATATCTCTCCTCTTCCTCATCGAAGTCCTCCTCACCCGCAAACATCGGAGGATCTCATCGCCTAAGAGGAGGTTCGTTACGTTGTGATGTGCAGCGATTCTCGTTAAACTGCGGCGGGCGATTTCCCCTCTCAACAACACCGGTGGATTTCAAAGCGGAAGCTCGTTCAAGTTGACTCCTTTCGTAAGAAGGAGTCATTTAACAAGATCTCAACCGCTCGGCGAAGAGCTCGCCAAAGACGGCGTCAAAGATGGCGTCAATTCGCCAAGGCTCGAGTCAACGGATGGAGTTCACTATCGAGAACTCCGTGATCAAAGGCATCAACAAGCTGCAATCTCTCAATCCGTCGGCCTCCTCCCAAGGAAGAATGGGTTCTCGTCAAAAGGGCCGATTGACAAAGAAGGGCGCTCAAAAGCGCCGTGCGTTTTGCTCGAGCACGTCTTTGTTGTTCGCAAGGCGCAAGAGTCAAAAGCAACCCGACAAGCGGCTCAAAATCGCCAAGTTTGGGTCCCGAAGTCAACGTCAAAATTGGCTCAAGAGTTCCGCCGCGTAATTCTTCACCAGTTTCAGCTTCGCCACAGACAGTTTAAGCCGCCTCGCCAACAGCGATAGCAGTTGTAAACCGTCTTCACCGAGATAGCTCAACCTCGCCAAAAGCGAAGGCGATCCTCCATGTCTTAGAAAATTTGACTTTTCGCCCTTTCTTCCACTTTTAGGTGAGGTATTAAGCTGTTAAGTGCGGAAATCCGTCAACCGGTGTTGGTCGCCTTGGTCCACAATTGAGAACCAAAGTCAAAACAGGTAATGGAACGTTTGGGTCACGATCCATAAACAACGGCGAGTTGGAGGCCGTACCCAAATTCCAAGTGATGTTGAAATGTGCCGAGCCATCCGACGCAGCTCAAACCGAAAATTTACATTGCGTCTCGTTTGAGCATCCCACAAGGGGTCCACGAGTCTGGCGAGAAGAAGAAGTTGAGGCAAGTGACTCGCAAAATCACGAGAGATAACTGCACTGCGGATTCATACAAGCAACTTCGTGATGACGGCTGCTAACGGAAGTTGTCTCTCAAGTCAAAAGTCGGCGTCCCCAAAGAAGCGTGTCCTCCATTAAGGACAACGTTACACTTGGGGTGGAAGTGCAATTTGTAATAACCCACACCAACCATATCATCGGTGGGGTAGCAACACACAAAGAGGACGATCGGCGAAATAGATTGTTCTTGCTCGTGTGCAAAATTGATTAAGGCGTGGTTATCGGGATGTGCACGTTACGAGTCGAGCGCTCACCCACAAAGAGCTTGATTCGAGCGGCTTTCCTGTCAACAACGGAAAATCAACACACCAAGACGACATCGAAGAAGAAAGAGATCATCCATCCAATTTGATGAGTTTCCCGAAGTGACCATCAACATGGTGAACAAAGGGAAAGGACCGGCGACGGATTCGGATCGATTTCCTCCTGCGGGGAAAAGTCGACACCGAGTTTCAGCCGGATGTCACCGGTTACAATTGCGAGCTACTCAACGCATCGACTATAGAAGGATGCATGAGGGAGAGTCATCTGATGACGAAGCTTCCAACATCAATTCGGCGATAGCTTCCGGTGACACAATGTCAAGTGTTGGTTGTCATCGAGCTTTACCATTACTCCCGATGTCACGGCTCAAATGTTACAAGAAGCCTTAGCTAAGCAAAGAGAAGAGCTTAAGGCGAAATGAGAACGAGATGGAGCTAGCCATGCAACGGATGAGGGAGTTGCAAACCCAAACGGTTGCACAACACGGGTCGATCAACGGCTGAATCCAGTCAACAAGGTGGAGTAACCCACCATAATGTTGAAAACGATGATTAGGAGATTGATGAACACATTTACGCGATCAACCTCCAAAGAAAGCAGATCCGCTCAAGGTGGAAATGGTCCAATTCTTCCTATTGGAAGCGATCCAAAACAAGGGAGGATGATGGCGAAAGGATGAAAGAGCTTGAAAATAAAATCAATGCTTTGATGTCCACACAGAAGTCAAAAGGATCGTATCCCGGTCCAGATCCGAGAGTGGGATTCAATTCCTTACCCGCCAAAATTTAATTTGATCAACTTCCGCCATTTGGCGGGAGAGGGTCACCTTCACAACACGATTTACTTCAAATCACATTTGGGGTAATCTCGGAAACGAGCCTCGATGGTTCGGTCATTCGTCGATTTTCAAGGAGTCAGCTCGATTGGTATCAAGACTCAAGGCGGGAGTATTAGCTGGGAGGACATGGAAAGTTCTTTTCTCAACTTCTTCGATGGCGACACGAAGTCTCAATTGGAACTCTCTAGGCAGCGAAAGGTGGGGAGACAATCGACACCTTCGTTAAGCGATTCCGCAATAAAGCTATGAATTGCAGGGATCCAATTACTGAAAAGTTCATATTGAAGACTTGCCACAACAATCTTTCTATAGAATTGCTGGAAGTCATGGGGGTCGTCCCACCAACTACGTGGAAAGACCTAAAAATACGAGGAGAACAAGTAACGCTCGAAGAAAGCCGAAGAGGCAAAATGACGGTGACCCCTCAGGAGTAAATTTTTCCTCTCGTAATAGAGGAAAGGCATCTGTGACTGCTGTTGGTCAAGCGTCGCAACAACGGCCGCGCCAAAAAGCTTCTAAATCAGAATTCCACAGGACATACTCTTTCAAGGACGAAGAAGTTCCAATCATCTTCAAACACCTCCTTGATAACAACAAAATCAAGTTGCCTCCAATTACAAATCGAGGAGGCTAACAAAACTTCGACCCTAAATATCGCGGCGCACTACGTGAGGATCCTCCATCCTACAAAGGATTGCTTAGCTCTCAAGGCCATCATACAAGCCTTGGTTGAAGCCGGCGTCTTAGCGAAATAAAGCGAATCAAATTTGACTCGGCTGTGTATACGAGTATAAACCGCCCCTTTCCTCCGATGAATATAAGAGGTTAAAGCTGCTCTTTCTTCTTACTCACTCCGACGTTCCAATTTTGCGAAAAAGGCTGGGGTGGATAATCCATGAGCGAGAGGTCCACTTCCACATTGAGTTAGGATTGTCTCAAAAATTCCTATCTGGTCAAACCTTCCTCTGATTAGGACCATGGCCAAAATCTCCTCTCGATTCTTTCCATGAGCGAGAGGTCCACTTCCACATTGAGTTAGGATTGTCTCAAAAATTCCTATCTGGTCAAACCTTCCTACAGTTAGGACCACGGTCAAAATCCCTCTCGATTCCTTCCATGAGCGAGAGGTCCACTTCCACATTGAGTTAGGATTGTCTCAAAAATTCCTATCTGGTCAAACCTTCCTCTGATTAGGACCATGGCCAAAATCTCCTCTCGATTCTTTCCATGAGCGAGAGGTCCACTTCCACATTGAGTTAGGATTGTCTCAAAAATTCCTATCTGGTCAAACCTTCCTACAGTTAGGACCATAATCAAAATCCCTCTCGATTCCTTCCATGAGCGAGAGGTCCACTTCCACATTGAGTTAGGATTGTCTCAAAAATTCCTATCTGGTCAAACCTTCCTACAGTTAGGACCACGGTCAAAATCCCTCTCGATTCCTTTTATGAATGAGAGGTCTACTCGATAGCAGGTTCGTTTTAGCCCCAAGAGAAAACACAACGGGTTCGTTTTGCCCCAAGAGAAAACACAACGGGTTCGTTTTGCCCCAAGAGAAAACACAACGGGTTCGTTTTGCCCCAAGAGAAAACACAAATTCCACAAGCCTCATTATTCAAAATCGTAGCATAGATGTCATTACTTAATGACACCTAAACTATGCCTTCATGCATAGGGATATTATCTCCGCCCTTATCGAGATAAGTCTCCGCATCTACATGCCGTAATTAATTCCGTGATAATTGACCGAGCCTACGATTCAATATCGTAGCATAAAGTCTAAGAGAATTCACTCTTTTAGCACAGCGTAACATGTAGAGCGGACTCGGATAATCTACATGCTAGCCCAACTCAAACGGTAGTTGGTAAAGGCTCATCAAATCCGTTGATGGTGAGGGTTTGCCAAAAATCCTATATCTATCATACAAGCAATAACTTGAGGCAATGGGTTCATTCTTCTGGGGGTCAAGCACTTTCTCCTACCATGATTTTAATGCACTTTGTAACTCATTGCTAATGCAAATGTGCCATTACATCGCCTCGGAAGCTCAAGCATGCTCGCATTGATTCTCGGGCGTCCTTTGAGCGAGACACTTGGTGCCCTTCGCTTTCTTCAAGTGGGACAATTCCGGATATTACATATAGAAGCTTTCACGGAAATCGATATTGAGAAAACGACGAGCTTTTTTCTCGAATGATTCTCAAGGCATTTCAATTATAACCCAAGTGGTGACTTTCAAGATGAAGATGATTAGTCCAAAATCGACTTTGACATTTCAATCAATCCAAATACAAATGCAACGACTATTGATCCCAAAGTATGGTCACACGCCACAGAGCCGGATTCAAGAAACTAAAGCAAAACATGGGCCTCTTCTACAAAGTTCAACGTTGAGCGAAGCAAGGCACATCTTATCAAAGTATTCCGGACCCTCGACAAAATACGAGGAGTCCAAAACTTTGGAGGGGTATCTGTAGACATCAAAAATTGCTGAAGAACCTCAAATATGACTAAATCATGAGAAGATCGAAGAACAACGTCGTCGAAATCTCAAGAAGTCAACACATGGGGAGATTGTGTCTCGCTACGCGGGAGACACTTGTTTAATGTCTGCGCCACGGCGAGACACCTTGATGTGTCTCGCTATTAGCGAGACACTTGTTTAATGTCTGCGCCACGGCGAGACACCTTGATGTGTCTCGCTATTAGCGAGACATTTGTGTGTGCCTCGCACGAAGCGACACCTTGATGTGTCTCGCTATAGGCGAGGCACTTACTTGTGTCTCGCCAAATGCAGACACCCGTAATCCTTAAAATGAGATCTTGAAGGGTCTAAATCAATGCTGGTGGGGCCCACTTGACTTTATCAACGCAGAAACGCTCGACACGCTAATAGGCGTTACACGCCGAAGATACGCCACTAGCGTAATTCTAGGGCATTTAATCGCGCTAAAAGCGTGAAAACCGTTACAAAGAAATGGAAGGATCGCACCGCCAGCCAACAGGGCAGTTTCTACACGCCGGGCCGGGCCAGGGCAATTCTCACGCCGCCGGCGATGAAGCGCCTTGAGCCGCTAACCGCAAATCTTCAAGACTTATGACACTTGTGGGCACGCTTCCCAAAGACTATAAATACCCTCCTCGTCCACTTGGGCGGGGTCGCCATCGAAAGGAAAAGTCAATCAAGCTTCAGGAGTTCAAGAACCACGATCCGCGGAGATTCCTCGAGTTTAAGCCTTGACTTATTCTTGAGAAGAGTAGATATCTTACCTTGCTAAGATATTTGCTGAAGTTCTTGTTTCCTTTGCGAAGCACTAACTAAACCCCATCGATTCGACATCACGCTTCTAAGGGGGTCCACTGGATTACGCCGCCCCCCAAGCATGCAAAGTCCCACTAAAAATAAGAGATCTACACTTGTAGCGTCTTTTGTTCAAGTTTGTGAGAGAGTTCTTGAAATTTCTTTATAGCGAAAATTAAGGTGTAATTTTCTTAAGTTTTGTAATGGAAGCGACAAAGAAATCAACTTTCGACCCAAACAACAGCAAAGACGGTTTCGTCCACAAATATTGCAAGCAATCCGTTGACGAGGTGAAGAAACTCATGGAACAGGAATCAACGGGGAAATTCAAACATCCGGATTGGTGGCGAAATATAGTCCGGTCATGAAGAAAAATGGGTCGATTAGGATTCGTGGTTCTACAGAGACCTCAACGCTTGCCCGAAGATGACTTTCCTCTTCCAATCAGCGATGTCATAGTTGACAACGTGTGGATTTGAAAGAATGTCCTTTATGGATGGCTTTTGGGTATAACCAAATCAAGATGTGCCCGATGGCGCCAAACACACGCCGCTCGTAATTTATCCAGATATATTGCTACACGGTCATGCCGTTCGGCCTCAAAAATCTTGCCAACATACCGAGCAATGGCGGAGATTTTCGGGATCATCTTGAGAAAGCGGTCGAATGCTACGTCGATGATTTGGTGCGTGAAAAGCGTGACAAAGGAGATCACATCAAAGATCTTAGAGCGGTATTGAACTCATGCGGACTCATCGGCTAAAGATGAACCACCAAATCCTTCCTTGGGATGTCGATGGCAAGTTCCGGCCGTCGTCACCGACAAAGGAATCCACGTCGAGCGACAAAGTGAAGGCAATTCAAGAGTTGCAACCTCAGAAATCGAGAGAACTGGGGGTTACAAGGGCGATTGGCATACATCCGGCGGTTCATATCGAACCTATCAGGAAGTGCCGGCCGTTCTCCAAGTTGAACAAGAAGGGCGTGTCATATATTTGGACGCCGCCGTAAGGCATTCAAGAGATCAAGTCTTATCTCGCTAAACCTCCTGTTCTTGTTGCACGTGGTCGGAAAACCGTTTTGATCTACGTCAAGGCAGCGGATCACTCGTTAAGCGCTTTACTCGCGAAGACGCATGACGGCGGTCACGAACAAAGGTATTACCCGAAATAACATTAGTCGGTCTTTGAGTCTCGATATCAATGGTGAAGCGGTGCCTTGCATTAGTGTTAGCGATTGAAAATCGCGGCACTATTTAGTCGGACGGGCGATTTATGTTATTTCTAACGTGAATCCGTCCGATATTTATGACCCACCGCCTCGATGAGTTGGCGTTTGGCGAAATGGGCCTTGCTCTTGTCCCAATATGACTTACACTTCAAACAACGAAGTCGGTCAAAGGACAAGCGATTTGTGATCTCTTGGTCACACCACAACGGATGCGCTTGAGCTATATGATGATCTTCGGATGAAGTCCATGAAGTTAACACTATCGCACCAACAAATATGGCGATTGTATTTTGATGGAGCTTCGGGCCACCAATGTGGCGAAAACCCCGGATGTTCTAAAATCTCGGCTGAGTCGGAGTTGTCTTGATTTCCGGAATCATGTCATGCCCGTGCATATTCACTCACGAACCTGTTCCAATAGCGTGGCGAATACAACGCTACTTATCGGACTTAGCTTCGCCAAAGAGCCGGGGTCAATATCTCAAGCGCATGGAGATTCACAACCGATAGTTAAGCGGTCGTGGTGACTCTGAAGTTAGAAACCGATCGGTCCCCTATCATCGGTAGCCGTAGAAATGGCGGACTCATTGAAGAGTTTTTCATCGAATATATCCCACGCCCAAACGCTTTACGGGATGCATCGGGCGGCGTTAGTCGTCGTTAGCACAACCTTAGAGACCGAGCAACTAGTTACGGTCGGGACTCATCAACTCTTAGTACCAATATATAATGAGGCACAAGAAGATAAGGGGTAGTTACCAAAGGTATATGCAACCCAAACCAAGTTGGAGCCGAGATTGGCTTTCCTATCATCGATTCGTCTTACATGGTATTCTACGGAAGGCGTGAAGGAGAAGAGTCAATCCGGCGAAGAGCTCAGATTCTTCTCGACACGAGACCCGGATGTTATATCGTAGAGTGCGGTGGCCTTTACTCCGATGCCTCTCAAACAAAGAGGCAAAAGAGGTCCTTCGGGGAAGCGCATGAAGGTGAATGTGGCGCACCGGCTGGTCCCAAACTCTGATCGAATCGGAGAATGGGCTACTTTGGCCACGATGATTAATGACGCAATGAGCACGCCGAAATGCCACCGCTCTCCAAGTTGAACAAGAAGGGCGTGTCATATATTTGGGATCACGTAGGCATTCAAGAGATCAAGTCTTATCTCGCTAAACCTCCTGTTTGTTGCACCGCGGTCGGAAAACCGCTTTTGATCTACGCCAAGGCAACGGATCACTGTTGCTTTACTCGCGCAAGACGATGACGCACGGTCAACAATAAAAGCAGTATTACCCGAGCCAACATTAGTCGGGCCGAAGTCTCGATATCCAATGGTCGAAGCAAAGGCTTGCATTAGTGTTAGCGATTGAAAATGCGCACTATTTAGCCTGGATGATTTATGTTATTTCTAACGTGAATCCGTCCGGATATTTATGACCCACCGCCTCGATGAGTTGGCGCCATTAAATGGGCCTTGCTCTTGTCCCAATATGACTTACACTTCAAACAACGTGGTCACCAAAGGACAAGCGATTTGTGATCTCTTGGTCGCCACCACAACGGATGCGCTTGAGCTATATGATGATCTTCCTGATGAAGTCCACGGTTAACACTACATCGCACCAACAAATATGGCGATTGTATTTTGATGGAGCTCGGCCACCAATGTGGCGAAAACCCCGGATGTTCTAAAATCTCCGCATTGAGTCGGAGTTGTCTTGATTTCCGCTGAATCATGTCATGCCCTGCATATTCACTCACCGAACCTCGCTCCAATAACGAGTCAATACAACGCTACTTATCGGACTTAGCTTCGCCAAAGAGCCGGGGTCAATATCTCAAGCGCATGGAGATTCACAACCGATAGTTAAGCAGTCCGGTGACTACGGTTAGAAACCCCGACCGTCCCCTATCATCGGTAGCCGTGAGAAATGGCGCACTCATTCAAGAGTTTTTCATCGAATATATCCCACGCCCAAACGCTTACGCGGATGCACCGGGCGGCGTTAGTCGTCGTTAGCACAACCTTCCGAGACCGAAAGCAACTAGTTACGGCCGACTCATCAACTCTTCGCACTCAATATATAATGAGGCACAAGAAGATAAGGGGTAGTTACCAAAGAGGTATATGCAACCCAAACCAAGTTGGAGCCCCGAGATTGGCTTTCCTATCATCGACACGCCTTACATGGTATTCTACCGTAAGACGGAAGGAGAGAGAGTCAATCCGGCCAAGAGCTCCGGTGATTCTTCTACGCACATGCAGACCGTGATGTTATATCGCCGGGTACGGTGGCCTTTACTCCGATGCCTCTCAAACAAAGAGGCAAAAGAGGTCCTTCGAAGCGCATGAAGGTGAATGTGGCGCCGCACTACCGGGTCCCAAACTCTGATCGAATCGAGAATGGGCTACTTTGGCCACGATGATTAATGACGCAATGAGCACGCCGAAATGCCACGCGGTCAAATTCACGCCAATTATATGCATCGACCTCTGGCGGTTGCATCGCCGGCCACATCACGGCCATTGAGACATGGGGAATGGGCGTCGTAGGTCCCATTTTTCCTCCGTCGGTCAAAGCGTCGGTTTATTCTAGCAATCACCGACTACTTCTCCAAGTGGGGAAGCAATTCCGCTAAAAGAAGTAAAGCGAGTACCGTCGTCAAATTTATCAAACACCATGTCATTTACCGACACGGTGTTCCAAGACGGATCGTGCATGACAACGGTCCCCAATTCATCAGCAATTCCTTCATCCGGTTTTGCGAAAAGTTCAAGATACAAGACGTCTCGTCAACAGCCTATAACCCAGCTGCAAATGGTTTAGCTGAGGCATTCAACAAGACGATTATCAAGATCTTGTCGAAGCTTGTGAAAAATAACAAGCGAGACTGGGACGATAAGCTCTGAGAAGCACTCGGCATATCGCACAACGGCACGCGACGCCAACCGAGCCACCCCGCATCTCGGTTTACGGTGAAGAAGCCCCCGCTGGAAATCCAGATTTCGCCATCAAGACCCGCAACGCAGATGACGACCAAGATCAACATCGTAAACGCCTCAAGAGCTTGAGATGTTAGATGAGAAGCTCGAGGCTCAACAATGCATTGAGTTCTACCAAGCTAGGATGTCGAGGGCTTTCAACAAGAAAGTTCGACAGAGAACCTTTAGAGAAGGAGATTTGGTCCTCGCTGCTCGACGACCGATAATCCTCACTTCCAAGAAGAAAGGTAAATTCGAACCTAAATGGGAGGGCCCGTTTGTGATAGAAACGGTCTACTCCAATGGTGCGACGCCTAATTACCCTAATGGCGACCGCAATTAATGCCGATAATGGGAAGTTCTGAAGAAATACTACCCTTAGTATCTTCGGGATAACCCGTTTCAACGGGAAGTTCCTCGTGGGATGTGTTACCCACTTTCCTTGAGGATAACCCTAGATTTATCCTCCACCATAATCTCCCCCACTGATCAAATTTCTTGACGGTAGGTCTACAAATTTTCTGGTACATTACCAAAATCCCCTCTTGATTCCGTCTATGAACAAGAGGCCCACTCAAAATCCCCTCACGGAGATAGAATATAAAATTCTTCCTCTCCAAGCATCGATCCTTTCGTGACAAACGGAAGGGTTCTCGCCCATCCTCTCTAGGTAGCCGACCGAAGGTATGCGCCGATTTTCGCACTGTGTTGTCCGATCAAGGTCACCCGAAGTCTTTTCGCTCTCGAGTGGAGATCCCACTCTTAGTTCCATCTTCATCTTAGGTAGCCGACCAAGGTAGCCGGGATTTTCGCACTGTGTTGTCCGATCAAGGTCACCCGAAGTCTTTTCGCTCTCGAGTGGAGATCCCACTCTTAGTTCCATCTTCATCTTAGGTAGCGCCGATCAAGGTATGCCGGATTTTCGCACTGTGTTGTCCGATCAAGGTCACCCGAAGTCTTTTCGCTCTCGAGTGGAGATCCCACTCTTAGTTCCATCTTCATCTTAGGTAGCCGATCAAGGTATGCCGGATTTTCGCACTGTTGTCCGATCAAGGTCACCCGAAGTCTTTTCGCTCTCGAGTGGAGATCCCACTCTTAGTTCCATCTTCATCTTAGGTAGCCGATCAAGGTAGCCGGGATTTTCGCACTGTGTTGTCCGATCAAGGTCACCCGAAGTCTTTTCGATTCCTACGGAGAAGGAATCTCGGCTGTTAAGCCTCATCCCTGAAATAGAACACATTCTTCCTTCCCCACCTCAATCAATCAATCTTAACTGCCTATTCTCCTGGCCAAAAGAAGACACCAAGGTTCATCTTGGGGCATTTTATCCCAAAGCCTAAGAAGGGATAAAGCCAGCGCCTCACCGCAGCGTTGCGGTTTAGTCTTTCTCCGATTGAAGAAGACACGAGTTGATTAAGGGCATTTTATCCCAAAGCCTAAGAAGGGATAAAGCCAGCGCCTCACCGCAGCGTTGCGGTTTAGTCTTTCTCCGATTGAAGAAGACACGAGTTGATTAAGGGCATTTTATCCGAAGCCTAAGAAGGGATAAAGCCAGCGCCTCACCGCAGCGTTGCGGTTTAGTCTTTCTCCGATTGAAGAAGACACGAGTTGATTAAGGGCATTTTATCCGAAGCCTAAGAAGGGATAAAGCCAGCGCCTCACCGCAGCGTTGCGGTTTAGTCTTTCTCCGATTGAAGAAGACACCAAGGTTCATCTTGGGGCATTTTATCCCAAAGCCTAAGAAGGGATAAAGCCAGCGCCTCACCGCAGCGTTGCGGTTTAGTCTTTCTCCGATTGAAGAAGACACGAGTTGATTAAGGGCATTTTATCCCAAAGCCTAAGAAGGGATAAAGCCAGCGCCTCACCGCAGCGTTGCGGTTTAGTCTTTCTCCGATTGAAGAAGACACGAGTTGATTAAGGGCATTTTATCGAAGCCTAAGAAGGGATAAAGCCAGCGCCTCACCGCAGCGTTGCGGTTTAGTCTTTCTCCGATTGAAGAAGACACGAGTTGATTAAGGGCATTTTATCGAAGCCTAAGAAGGGATAAAGCCAGCGCCTCACCGCAGCGTTGCGGTTTAGTCTTTCTCCGATTGAAGAAGACACGAGTTCGATTCGGGCATTTTATCCAAGCCTAAGAAGGATAAAGCCAACGCCACACGCTGCCGGGTTTAGTCTTTCTCCGATTGAAGAAGACACGAGTTCGATTCGGGCATTTTATCCAAGCCTAAGAAGGATAAAGCCAACGCCACACGCTGCTGTTCGGTTTACTGCGTGAAGCGCTTCTCCCGGAAATCCAGATTTCACTTCAAGATCGCCTCGCAACGAGATGACGACCAAGATCAACATCAAACGCCTCAAGAGCTTGAGATGTTAGATGAGAAGCTCGAGGCTCAACAATGCATTGAGTTCTACCAAGCTAGGATGTCGAGGGCTTTCAACAAGAAAGTTCGACAGAGAACCTTTAGAGAAGGAGATTTGGTCCTCGCCGCCGACGATCGATAATCCTCACTTCCAAAAAGAAAGGTAAATTCAACCTAAATGGGAGGGCCCGCTTGTGATAGAAACGGTCTACTCCAATGGTGCGACGCCTAATTACCCTAATGGCGACCGCAATTAATGCCGATAATGGAAGTTCTCAAGAAATACTACCCTTAGTATCTTCAGGATAACCCGTTTCAACGGGAAGTTCCTCGTGGGATGTGTTACCCACTTTCCTTGAGGATAACCCTAGATTTATCCTCCACCATAATCTCCCCCACTGATCAAATTTCTTGACGGTAGGTCTACAAATTTTCTGGTACATTACCAAAATCCCCTCTTGATTCCGTCTATGAACAAGAGGCCCACTCAAAATCCCTCTCACGCCGGAGATAGAATATAAAATTCTTCCTCTCCAAGCATCAGATCCCTTTCGTGACAAACGGAAGGGTTCTCGCCCATCCTCTCTAGGTAGCCGATCAAGGTATGCGCCGATTTTCGCACTGTGTTGTCCGAATCAAGGTCACCCGAAGTCTTTTCGTTCTCTGAGTGGAGATCCCACTCTTAGTTCCATCTTCATCTTAGGTAGCCGATCAAGGTAGCCGGGATTTTCGCACTGTGTTGTCCGATCAAGGTCGCCTCGAGTCTTTTCGGTTCTCGGAGTGGAGATCCCACTCTTAGTTCCATCTTCATCTTAGGTAGCCGATCAAGGTATGCGCCGATTTTCGCACTGTGTTGTCCGATCAAGGTCACCCGAAGTCTTTTCGTTCTCTGAGTGGAGATCCCACTCTTAGTTCCATCTTCATCTTAGGTAGCCGATCAAGGTATGCGCCGGATTTTCGCACTGTGTTGTCCGATCAAGGTCGCCTCGAAGTCTTTTCGGTTCTCTGAGGGGAGATCCCACTCTTAGGTCCACCTTTCATCTTAGGTAGCTACCGACCGGTATCGCCGCCAGATTTTCGCACTGTGTTGTCCGATCAAGGTCGCCTCGAAGTCTTTTCGATTCCTACGGTAAGGAATCACGTTAGTTTCCCATCCTTGAAATAGAACACATTCTTCCTTCCCCACCTCAATCAATCAATCTTAATCCGGTTCAGTCATTCTCCGGTCAAAAGAGGACACCAGAGTTCGATTCTGGGGCATTTTATCCCGAAGCCTAAGAAGGGATAAAGCCAACGCCACACGCTGCTGTCGGTTTAGTCTTTCTCCATTGAAGAAGACACGAGTTCGACCGGGGCATTTTATTCAAGCCTAAGAAGGATAAAGCCAACGCTTCACACGCTGCCGTTTAGTCTTTCTCCGATTGAAGAAGACACCGTGAGTTCGACTGGGCATTTTATCCCGGCCTAAGAGGGATAAAGCCAACGCTTTACACGCTGCTGCCGGTTTAGTCTTTTCTCCATTGAAGAAGACACCAGAGTTCGATTCGGGGTATTTTATCCCGAAGCCTAAGAAGGGATAAAGCCAACGCCACACGCTGTCGGTTTAGTCTTTCTCCATTGAAGAAGACACCAAGGTTCATCTGGGGCATTTTATCCCGCCTAAGAAGGATAAGGCCAACGCCACACGCTGCCGGTTTAGTCTTTTTCCGATTGAAGAAGACACCGAGTTCGATTCTCGGGTATTTTATCCCAAGCCTAAGAAGGGATAAAGCCAACGCCTTTACACGCTAAGTCGGGTTTAGTCTTTCTCCGATTGAAGAAGACACCGTGAGTTCGATTCGGGGTATTTTATCCCGGCCTAAGAAGGGATAAAGCCAACGCCACACGCTGCTGCCGTTTAGTCTTTTCTCCATTGAAGAAGACACCAAGGTTCGTCTTGGGGTATTTTATCCCGCCTAAGAAGGATAAGGCCAACGCTTCACACGCTGTCGGTTTAGTCTTTTTCCGATTGAAGAAGACACCAAGGTTCGCTCTTGGGGTATTTTATCCCAAGCCTAAGAAGGGATAAAGCCAACGCCACACGCTGCTGCCGTTTAGTCTTTTCTCCATTGAAGAAGACACCGAGTTCGACTGGGGTATTTCATCCCGCCTAAGAAGGGATGAGTCTACGGTAACACGCTGTCGTTAGTCTTCCGCGAAAAGACGGCTTCACGATTCAACATCGTAGCATTAAGTCTAAGAGAGTCTCATTCTTTTAGCACAACGTCATGTGCGGAACGGATCCAGATAATCCGCACGCTAGCCCAACTCAAACGGTAGTTGGTAAAGGCTCATCAAACCCGTTGAGGGCTGAGGGTTGGCCAATAACCCTAAAGTCAACGCCTCACACGCGTTGCCGGTTTAGTCTTTCTCCGATTGAAGAAGACACCAGTTCGATTCGGGGTATTTTATCCCGCCTAAGAAGGGATAAAGCCAACGCTTCACACGCTGCTGTTTGCTTAGTCTTTCTCCGATTGAAGAAGACACCGAGTTCGATTCGGGGTATTTCATCCCGCCTAAGGAGGGACGAGTCTACGGTAACACGCTGTCGTTAGTCTTCCCGCAAAAAGACGGCTTCACGATTCAACATCGTAGCATTAAGTCTAAGAGAGTCTCATTCTTTAGCACAACGCCATGTGCGAATGGATCCAGATAATCCGCACGCTAGCCCAACTCAAACGGTAGTTGGTAAAGGCTCATCAAACCCGCTGAGGGCTGGGTCGCTAATAACCCTAAAGTCAACGCCACACGCTAAGCCGGTTTAGTCTTTCTCCGATTGAAGAAGACACCGAGTTCGACTGGGTATTTTATCCCAAGCCTAAGAAGGGATAAAGCCAACGCCACACGCTGCTGTCGGTTTAGTCTTTCTCCGATTGAAGAAGACACCGAAGTTCGATTGGGGTATTTCTCCGCCCAAGGAGGACGAGTCCACGGTAACACGCTGCTGTCGGGTTGTCTCTGCCCGTAAAGAGTACGGAGCCTATGTATTCGATATCATAGCAATAAGTCTAGAAGAGTTTCATTATTTTAGCACAACGTCACATGCGAACGGATCCCCGATAACCGCGACGCCAGCCCAACTCAAACGGTAGTTGGTAAAGGCTAATCAAACCTCGTTGATGGTCGAGGGTTTGCCAAAATCCTATAAGTATTATGGTTAATTATTTCGACGGCAAAAGAATCATAATAAATAGTGAAAGGGATGGATCTTATTCATTTGAAGCAAATATAGAAGTAGCTACAATTGTCGGTGACAATTGATTCAAGCAAAGTTATGATAATACATCTAAATAAAAATCGTAACGACTGGCGAACAAAGAAGTCTCTCGCAAAGACATCGACTTCATCGGGCAATCCAAGAATGTGAAGGAAGCAAGGTCACCACGCTGCCTTCTTCCTCCTCGCTTCGCCGAACCCGGAGCCTTGGCTTCCTTCTCAAGTTCCTTCTTCGAGTTCGCAAAGAATAGCGCTGTTCCCCGACGCGACGCTTCGAGGACTCGCTTCTCACGCTCGCGACATCCGACTCTCGTGCACTCACGCAGTGAAATTCTTCAACGCCTTCCCTTGAAATTCGATTCTCAGACGCTCGACACGGTGTGGTACAAGTTTATTCGACGCCGCAGTTTACATCGCCGCCATATGAGTTCGAAAATATGATCTCTTGCTCGATATTTTCCTCTCAAACGCTGCTCACGAAGCCTTGATCCGAAGCCACGACGAAGTCGATCACCTCATCGCATGATTCAAAAGGCTAAATCCTCCACACGATGCAAGAGTTAGCCGCCTAGTGAGCTTTTGCTCACAACGATTAGCTAGCCGGGGCCACCAACACCAATTCTCCAAGATACTCAATATGAATGGGCGTAAGACCATAAAAGTCGCCCATCTAACCTCGATAATAGAGATCGCCGCTTCAAACCATTCTCCAACAAATAAGGAGACCCATCACAACCGAGTCGAATGGCGCATTTTGGCCCGGCAATCTCGCAATAGGTTGAATCCGTGGAAGTGGTCCGCCAAGATTAACTGGCCTCCACCCGCTCTATACTCGGGCGGCCCGGAAATCCCGTTTCCAAGGTCAGTGGAGGCTGGAGCTGATGATGAAGCGATCCTCAAACTCGCCATCCTAAATTATGATAGTAGGCTCAGTTTCGGGTTTCTTCATGCTAATGTTCGCCTCGGCCATGTTCGCTCCCTCGATGGAAAAGGCCTCTCCTGATGACCTTGAGAATCGAGACTTGACATTGGGAGCCTTCAAGCAGACGAATAATCATCGGAGAACTACTACCACAAGAGAACAAAGGGTTAAAGATCATTTAGAGGAATATCTTGAAAAAAGGAAACAAAGATAAGGTAGAACTCTTCTCGTAAACCCATGAGATCGAAGTCACGACCTTATATCGGTATGACGATCCAGATAAATACCCGAGAACGATAAATATAGTCGTAAACAAAGCTAATATATATCCCGCTTCCTAAGCAAGAGTACGGTATGAAATCGCCCCGCTAATAACATCGAGACGGTGATCTTTGAAGCCTCAATCAACGAAGGAGAATTCTTCCCAATCGCTTCACAAAGGAGAACGGCTGGTCATAACGAGAGTAATAATCCGGCGCCGATCCTCAATGAAGGAGAATTCGCTCTTCCCAATCGCCTCACAAAGGAGAACGGCTGGATACAACGATATATGTACGAGAATATGATGACGGCGCACCACCGAAGAAGGAGGCGTGCATTCACGCCCGGCGAAGTTGATCGACTCGAACGCTGCGATCTTCCCGACGACATCGGAACCGCAAAAGAAGACGAATAGAGTCGATTCACGGGTATTTTATCGAAGCCTAAGAAGGGATAAAGCCAGCGCCTCATCTGGCGTTGCGGTTTAGTCTTTCAGATTGAAGAAGACACGAGTTCGATTAGGGTATTTAGTCCGAAGCCTAAGGAGGGGCGAGTCTACGTGTAACAGCGTTCGGGTTGTCTCTTGCGAAGTAAAGTAGAACCTATGTATTGATATCATAGCAATAAGTCTAGAAGAGTTTCATTATTTTAGCACAACGTCACATGCGAGCGGATCACGATAATCCATACGCTAGCTGACTCAAGCGGTAGTTGGTAAGGCTAATCAAACACGTTGATGGTGAGGGTTTGCCAAAATCCTATAAGTATTATGGTTAATTATTTACGGCAGTAAAAGAATCATAATAAATAGTGAAAGGGATGGATCTTATTCATTTGAAGCAAATATAGAAGTAGCTACAATTGTCGAGACAATTGATTCAAAACAAAAGATAATACATCTAAATAAAAATCGTAGCGACACGGGTGAACAAAGAAGTCATGACACATCGGACTTCATTGGCACAATCCGATAATGTGAAGAGCAAGGTCGGCCTTGGCGGCGACTAGTTCTTCCTCTGTTTATTTCGAACAGAGCCTTGGCTTCCTTCTCAAGTTCCTCTTGAGTTAGCGGCAATAGCGGCAGTGTTCCCGGCGCTCGCCTCGAGGACTTCGTTTCTCCGCGTTCGATGACATCACGGACTGGTGCACTCCGTGTGAAATTCTTCAGCGTCTTCTCCCCTTGAGCGGTCGATTCACATGCGTTCGACGCGGGTGTGGTACAAGTTTATCGGCATGGCGTGCTTATGCTCATATGAGTTCGAAAATATGATCTCTTGCTACGATATTTTCCTCTCGCAGCGTTCACGAGCCTTGATCAGAGCCGTCGGCGAGTCGTATCACCTCATCGCATGATTCAAAAGGCTAAATCCTCCACCGCGGTATGCAAGAGTTAGCCCGACTAGTGAGCTTTGCTCTAGCGATTAACTAGGTGAGGGCCACTGACCGCTGAATTTCCTCCAAGATACTCAATATGAATGGGAAGACCATAAAATTAAGCCCATCTAACCTCGATAATAGAGATGCTTTGCTTCAAACCATTCTCAACGGTGAAGGAGACCCATCCAAAGCTGAGTCGGGAATGGCGATTTTGGCGGGGCAATCGGCAATAGGTTGAATCCGTGGAAGTGGTCGTCAAGATTAACACAGGGCCTCGCGCCCTATTCGAAGGCCGGAAATCACAGTTTCGACCAAGACATGTAAAGAGGCGGTGGAAGGCGGATGATGGAAGCGATCCTCAAACTTCGTCATCGAAATTATGATAGTAGGCTCGGGCTTGGCGGGTTTCTTCATGCGAATGTTAAGCCTGTTGCGGTTCGCTCCCTCGATGGAAAAGGCCTTCTCGGATGACCTTGAGAATCGAGACTTGACATTAGGAGCCTTGAAGAGGCGAATAATCGCCGGAGAATCCGCCTACCACAAGAACAAAGGGTTAACAGATCATTTAGGAGAATATCTTGAAAAAAGGAAAGGTATAAGGCGTAGAACTCTTCGAGAAACCCATGAGATCGAGTCCGCGACCTTATAGCGGTATAACGATTTCATCAGTATTAAATACGGGAGAGCGATAAATATAGTCGTGTAAACAAAGCGACAATATATATCCCGTTCTGTGAAGCAAATCACGGTATGAAATCGCTCCCGTTAATAACATCGAGACGGGTGATCTTTGAAGCCTCAATCCTCACGAAGGAGAATCTCGGCTCTTCCCAATCGCCTCACAAAGGAGAACGGCGGGGTCATAGCGAGTACACAATCAGAGCGTCGATCCTCCGCGAAGGAGAATCTCGGCTCTTCCCAATCGCCTCACAAGGAAACGAAGCGGGGATACAAGCATATATGCGAGAATATGATGGCGGCGCACCACCGAAAGAAGGAGGCGTGCATTCCGCCGTCGCGAGGTTGATCGACTCGAAGCAGCGTGATCTTCCGACGACATCGGCGCGAAAGAGCGAATAGAGTCGATACATAGTGGAAGATCGACAAATAAAGGTCAAAAGCTACAAAATCGGCGCCGAGCACAACGGCGCCAGCTGCTGAACGTCGCCGCCAGGCCCAGCGCTGGCGGCCATTTGCCGAGCTGCGCCGTAGCGCCCGGCAGCGGCCCGGCTGGCGTAGTATAACCCAGCGCCCAGCTCTCCGGCAGCGGCCAGCAATGGCGCCAGCGGTATGCTTCGCCGACGCAGCAATGGCGCCCTGACGGCTGGCGCCCGGCAATGGCAGCAGTATCACCAGCGCGCCGCCGACTCCGTCGCCCTTGCCGCCTATGGCGCCGCCCAGCCGACCATGACCTCGTCCTTCTCCCTCGTGGTTTTCATCACTGCATACACAAAGAAAAGAGAAGAAAAAGAAAGAAAAAGGACTTCGTGAGGCTCTTATGCATACCTTGTGATTGAAGGACGGCGAGGCAGATGAAACAAGAGGAAGAGAGCAAGGGGGCGGCCTAGGTCGAGCAAAAAGGGGTTTGTGGGTATTTATAACAATCCCACATAGACCCAATCCTCTTTGAATAAGGAGTCCTATTTGGCAAGAAGTAGGAATTCTAATGGAGCCCAAATCAATTCTAGTGGGACTCTAATCAGCCTAATTAGGAGTCCTAATGGAACCTTATCAGGATATCAAACAATGCCAAATGGTCCGTTAATTGGCTCCTACTCCCTCGCTATGTTTGGAAAGATTAGAAGATTTATTGGGAGGATAACACCCTAGTTACGGCGCAAATCAGGCGTCGCCTAATCCTACTCAACTAGGATTACAGTATAGCTGTTTCCTAATTTGAGAAGTTCAGGAAGAATATTCTCACAAGAAATATTCTGGGATAACTTCGATCGTGCGGTTGCATCGTTGATCAGCGTCGCCTAATCCTACTCCACTAGGATTACGAGTATAAAATGTTTCCTAATTTGTAGAAGTTCAGGAAGAATATTCTCACAAGAAATATTCTTGGGATAACTTCGATGTGGTGCAAAGCGCCGTCAGCGTCGCCTAATCCTACTCGACTAGATTACGAGTATAAACCGCTTCCTAATTTGTCGAAGTTCCTAAGAATATTCTCACAAGAAATATTCTTAGGATAACTCGATCGTATGATTGCATCGACGCCATCAACGCCTAATCCTACCCAACTAGGATTACGAGTATAAACCGCTTCCTAATTTGTCGAGAAGTTCCTAAGAATATTCTCACAAGAAATATTCTTAGATAACTCGATCGTATGATTGCATCGACATCAACGCTCGCCTAATCCTACCCAACTAGGATTACGGTATAAACCGCTTCCTAATTTGTCGAAGTTCCCAAGAATATTCTCACAAGAAATATTCTTGGATAACTCGATCGTATGGATTGCATCGACGATCAACGCGTCGCCTAATCC
This sequence comes from Asparagus setaceus, assembly GCA_012295165.1. Classification (NCBI taxonomy): domain Eukaryota; kingdom Viridiplantae; phylum Streptophyta; class Magnoliopsida; order Asparagales; family Asparagaceae; genus Asparagus; species Asparagus setaceus. The sequence continues at coordinate 28,763,703 of CM022701.1, forward strand.
TACTCCAACTAGGATTACGAGTATAAACCGCTTCTAATTTGTCGAGAAGTTCCTAAGAATATTCTCACAAGAAATATTCTTAGGGATAACTCGATCGCATGGATTGCATCGACGATCAACGCCGCCTAATCCTACTCCAACTAGGATTACAGTATAAACCGCTTCCTAATTTGTCGAGAAGTTCCCAAGAATATTCTCACAAGAAATATTCTTAGGATAACTCGATCGCAGGATTGCATCGACGCATCAACGCTGCCGCCTAATCCTACTCCAACTAGGATTACGTAGTATAAACCGCTTCCTAATTTGTCGAGAAGTTCCTAAGAATATTTTCACAAAAATATTCTTAGGATAACTCGATCGCATGGATTGCATCGACGATCAACGCAAGCCGCCTAATCCTACCCAACTAGATTACGAGTATAAACCGCTTCCTAAATTGTCGAGAGCCCCTAAGAATATTTTCACAAAAATATTCTTAGGATAACTCGATCGCGGATTGCATCGACGCATCAACGCTGTCAGCCTAATCCTACCCAACTAGGATTACAGTATAAACTATTTCCAAAATTTCAACGAGGAGTTCCTGGAGAATAAATCCATATTCTTAAGGATAACTCGGTAACCCTTAATTTCCTCCCACCATAATCTCCAAGAGAGGGATAATCTGATGAGGAGTGAAAGTCATGTTGACATCGGATAATCATATCCTCCCGCTGTAGTTAAACCAACAACACACGTGATGATGAAGGAATTAGCCGAGTAAGGGTTATGAAATTCCATGTACTCGACACAGCCAATGTGTCGCCAACAAAGGAGTTCGACGACATATGGAGAAGTCCAAAAGTCTGATGGTTAGTCAAACAACGACCAACCGACACGAGTTACAAACAAAACTCACCCACCGCCTTCAATCAAGATAACAAGCGTCGACAATAAATGCAGACCGTGATCTTATCGTGAATCCTACAAAGAACCGATGATCCGAAGAATCAAGACTTGAAGCTATCTTTGGGACCCTCACCATCAAGGTCGAACCATCATGTCCAAAGCATCCCGCACTCATTAAGAATTGAGACCGAGACGCTTTGGAGGGGTATCTGAGGCGCTGAAAAATACTTACAAGATCCCCAAACCAACTCGCGGACGGGAGTCGGCGAATGACAACCCATCGAATGATGCACGTCGAATCGTTAAGACGCGAACTCGACGGCGAACCCACGCCACAAGCACGGGTTTAAACCGACTTGAATGGACGATCGGATTTCGAGACCGTTGAACCGAACGAACCAAGAATTAGTCCCTAATCAAATACGACGGAATCTAAGTTCGAGAAAGCCAAGAGTCGAAAACTAATTTAAACGGCGAAAAAGAAGCTTAAGCCGGCCGCCTGGCCAACTTGGCCGAAGTTACCGCCAAGGGTCGGGCGGTCGGCCATTAATGGGCCGAGCCACTCGGCCAACTTGGCCGAGGTGCCAAGTGGCCGAAACGGCCACACACTCTATGCTATAAATAGGGGGCTTCTCTCACTTCAGGGGCGGGGATTTTCTAAATGGGAGATCTAGGGCTTGGTTTTGGGCACTCGGATCGGGGGCTTGGTTTTGGACACGGAGGCTTGGCCGGAGTGGAGCCGATTTTGCCGATCCGAGAGGATTTTGGGATTTGGAAGAGCTCTGACCAAGAATTCTTGCGAGATCAACTGCCGCCTAATCCTACTCCAACTAGGATTACAGTATAAACTGTTTCCTAATTTGTCGAAGTTCGGAAGAATATTCTCAAAGAAATATTCTTAGGATAACTTCGATCGATGCGGATTGCATCGACGCCGATCAACGCGTCGCCTAATCCTACTCCAACTAGGATTACGAGTATAAACTGTTTCCTAATTTGTCGAGAAGTTCCCGGAAGAATATTCTCACAAGAAATATTCTTAGGGATAACTCGATCGTGCGGATTGCATCGACGCCGATCAACGCGTCGCCTAATCCTACTCCAACTAGGATTACGAGTATAAACTGTTTCCTAATTTGTCGAGAAGTTCCCGGAAGAATATTCTCACAAGAAATATTCTTAGGATAACTTCGATCGTCGCGGATTGCATCGGCCGATCAACGCGTCGCCTAATCCTACTCAACTAGGATTACGGTATAAACTGTTTCCTAATTTGTCGAAGTTCGGAAGAATATTCTCACAAGAAATATTCTTAGGGATAACTCGATCGTGCGGATTGCATCGATGCCGATCAACGCGTCGCCTAATCCTACTCCAACTAGGATTACAGTATAAACTGTTTCCTAATTTGTCGAAGTTCGGAAGAATATTCTCACAAGAAATATTCTTAGGATAACTTCGATCGTGCGGATTGCATCGACGCCGATCAACGCGTCGCCTAATCCTACTCAACCTAGGATTACGAGTATAAACTATTTCCTAATTTGTCGAGAAGTTCCCGGAAGAATATTCTCACAAGAAATATTCTTAGGGATAACTCGATCGTGCGGATTGCATCGACGCCGATCAGCGTCGCCTAATCCTACTCAACTAGGATTACGGTATAAACTGTTTCCTAATTTATCGAGAAGTTCCCGGAAGAATATTTTCACAAAAAATATTCTTAGGGATAACTCGATCGTGCGGATTGCATCGGCGCCGATCAGCGTCGCCTAATCCTACTCAACTAGGATTACAGTATAAACTGTTTCCTAAATTGTAGAAGTTCGGAAGAATATTTTCACAAAAATATTCTTAGGGATAACTCGATCGTGCGGATTGCATCGGCCGATCAACGCGTCGCCTAATCCTACTCAACTAGGATTACGGTATAAACTATTTCCAAAATTTCAGCGAGGAGTTCTGGAGAATAAATCCATATTCTTAAGGATAACTTCGGTAACCCTTAATTTCCTCCCACCATAATCTCCAAGAGAGGATAATCGATGAGGAGAAAGTCATGTTGACATCGGATAATCATATCCTCCGCCAGAAGTTAAACCAACAACACGTGATGATGAAGGAATTAGCCGAGTAAGGGTTATGAAATTCCATGTACTAAACCTGACCAATGTGTAAGCCAACAAGAGTTAGCCGACATATGGAGAAGTCCAAAAGTCGATGGTTAGTCAAACAACGACCAACCGCACGAAGTTACAAACAAAACTCACCCACCGGCTTGAATCAAGATAACAAGCGGTCGGACAATAAATGCAGCACCGTGATCTTATCGGGAATCCTACAAAGAAGCTGGATGATCACGAAAGAATCGAAGACTTGAAGCTATCTTTTGGGACCCTCACCGATCGAAGGTCGAACCATCATGTCCAAAGCATCGGACTCATTAAGAATTGAGGCCGAGGCGCTTTGGAGAATATCTGTGGCGTTGAAAAATACTTACAAGATCCGAAACCAACTTCGTGGCGAAGTCGTGAATGACAACCCATCGAATGATCGAGGCGTCGAATCGTTAAAGCGAACTCGACGGCGAACTCATTGCCACAAGCACCGGCTTAAACCGACTTGAATGGACGATCGGTTGAGACCGTTGAGCGGAGCGAACCAAGAATTAGTCCGGAATCAAATCTGACGGAATCTAAGTTCGGAGAAAGCCAAGAGTCGAAAACGAAGCAAACGGCGAAAAAGAAGCGCCGGCGCCGCTTCGGCCAACTTGGCCGAAGTTGGCGACCAGTGGTCAGTGGCTCTACCACGTCGAAAGCCACTGCCAACTGGCCGAGGTGCTCTACCAAGTGGCCGAGCCGGCCGCGCACCCCCCCCCCTATGCTATAAATAGGGGGGGTTCTCCTCACTTCAAGGGGGCGGGGGATTTTCTAAACGGGAGATCTAGGGCTTGGTTTTGGGCACTTCGGATTGGGGGCTTGGTTTTGGACACGGAGGCTTGGCTGGAGTGGAGCTGGATTTTTGCTGATCTGAGAGGATTTTTGGGGATTTGGAAGAGCTCGGACTTCTGAAGAATTCTTGCGAGATCTCAGTAATCGGCATACGGTCCCAGAACAGCAGCAGTACAAGTCCGATCGACACGGATCTACAAGCAAAAGGTAACCAGTCGGTCGAACTCTGAGATACCCTCTAGATTAAGCCGTCTTAATCTCGGGGATATGTGATTTCTCCTAGTAGATCTCACCGCTCGGCGATCCTCTCCTTCGTGAGTGTGATCCCCTCTGGCCGTTTCCTTCGTGAAACGAGCCCCTTTACATCTGTAGTTCCAGAACCCGGGTCTCTACTTGGATTGGAATTGCGCGGTGGTCCACGGACACAATAAGTCCCCGGCACAGGCAAAGAACCCACGCAAGCAAGGATCCGATATAACAGAGATCCTCGTGTTTGTTCACTAAGGATAAAAGTTGTAATCTTTTTGATTTTCATTGTACGCCTTAAAATAAAAGGCATTTCTTTTTGAATTTCGTTGTAGGCCAAAGAAGCCGTAAGCAAAATTCAAATCAATGACAATCATCCCGACTTTTACCGCGAACATACCAATACTTATTTCACTAGCAGGGATATGATTTCTCAGCAATCCATCTTTGCCTTCCATGATGTTCATGAATCATCTAACAAAGGTAATGTACTTCCATTACCTATCGTGGATCCAAGCACACCATCTCCATCACCTCCATCTTCCTCCATACCCTCTACATCTCCATCTCCATCATTTCCATTTCCAACACCACCTCCTCCTATGAACTAATCGTCCTGAGAATCCTCTTGTGCTTCTCTCCAACTACTACTGTACTAATGTACAGCCAGCTCAACCATCCCCCTCAACTAGTTTGGTCATATATGGTACTTATTTCTCTTTATCTCATGTGATTTCTTAGAATCATTTTAGTGCTAGTCATAATACCTTTCTTGCTAGCATTTCTTATGAAAAGGAACCAGCCTCCTTTACTGTAGCAAATATAAATGCAAAAATGAAAAGAGGCCATGACTGCGGAAATAAAAGCATTAGAACTGAATAATACTTGGACACTAACATCTCTACTGGCTCACAAAAACTCTATCGATTGTAAATGGGTTTATGGAATTAAGTATCACTCAAATGGTACAATTGAACGATACAAGGTGCGCCTCATCGCTAAAGGCTACCCACAAGTTGAAGGTCTCAATTACAATGAAACCTTCGCTCCTGTTGCTAAACTTGTGACCATCTGTTGCCTCTTAGCTATTACCTCCACTCATGCATGACTTTTGTATCAACTCAATATCAACAATGCATTTTTACATAGAGAATCAGATGAGGAAGTTTATATGAAAATTCCTTTGGGGCTTTCTAAGTAGGGAAGATTCGCATTTGTTGCTTGAACAAATTCTTGTATGGTCTCAAACAAGCATTACGCAATTGGTTCTCAAAGTTCTCTTCTGCCCTCATGGAGTCCAGTTTCATTCAGTCAAAGGCTGATCACTCTCTCTTCACTCGTGAATGAGGCTCTTTGGTAACTATTGTTCTTGTGTATGTTGATGACATCATTATGACGAGCGATGATCACACTTCCATCATCCTTCTAAAGAAATGTTTGCACTCCAAGTTTCACATCAAAGATCTCGGATAGCTCAAGTAAGTTGCTCAATCTAATGATGGTATCTAACTCTCTCAATGAAAATATGTCTTACATATCCTCAACGACATAGGCATCATAAGAGGACGAACTAGTGACTTCCCTATAGAACAACATGCCAAGCTCAACGTTGATGATACTCATCTACTTTCAAATCCATCCAGTACAATAGATTGGTCGGTTGACTTCTCTATCTCACAATAACCAGACTGGATATTATTTATGCTATCAATCAGTCGAGTCAATTCATGAGTAAGCCGCACGAGCAACATTGGCAATCTGCTCTTCACATTCTTAGCTACATCAAATCTTGTCCAAGCACTGGAATCCTTCTCTCTGCTCATAGTCCTCTCACTATTCAAGCCTATTGTGACTCCCATAGGCATCTTGCCCTACATCACACTAATCCATAACTAGATATTGTACTTTTATTGGTTTGCGCCCAGTTTCTTAGAAATCAAAGAAGCAACAGGCAGTTTCTCATTCCTCCATAAATGTTGAATACCGATCAATAGCTTCAGCGGCATGTGGATTCATTTGGCCAAGCTACCTTCTACATGATCTTAAGGTTTCATTCCAACCTACCACATTATATTGTGACAATCAAGCTGCCCTTTTACATTACTTCAAATCCCGTCTTTAATGAGAGAACAAAACATATCGAGATTGATTGCCTTCTAGTTCGTGACAAGCTTCGAGAAATGTTTCTTCAAATAGCTTATGTTCCGAGTCATCTTCAGTTAGCAGATGTTTTCATCAAACTACTCGACCGTGAATAATTTCTCCCTCTAACTGGCAAGATGGTTTGTGCTCTACACGCTCATCTTGAGGGGAGTGTTGAAGTATTCAAATTATTTTGAATACTTAATTTCAAATTTTACCAGGTTGTCACATGTCATTAGTTCCTAAGATATCAAGGTATAATCAATGTGATTATTGTTTACCTTATTTGGATGATACAATTGCTAAAATCAAGGAACAATGCATGCCATTATAATCTATATATGATATGGTTATTGGAACAGAAAGTAAGAGAAAATTATTATCTTATTGAAAGTTTCTTCAATCTTACCATTTTCCCTCGAGGTAAGACCCCTATCAGCTACAAGCAAACATACAATGTCAAAGCAAGAGCACATGGGACCATCGAGCGGAACAAGGCTCCCACAGTGGCTAACTTTTCATATATCAATACAACATAGACTATGAGGAGACCTTCGTTCTTGTCACCAAGATGATCACCACCGTCCGCAACCTTGTTATTGTTGTTTCCTCTCAGCAATGGCTCATGTATCAGATCGATATCAATAATGTCTATCTCCATTGCAGTCTCACGAAAAACATCTATATGACTTTGCCTTTTGAACACTCCTTCTTCAAAAATCTTATTTTCTCTCTAAGGTCTCAAGCAAACAAGACATGCATGATTTTCAACGTTCACTCAAGTCATGCAACTTGTCAGCTTCTTCCTTAGTGAGAATGATCTAATTATATTTATATCTTTCATTGGTGGACACCACACCATCCTCCTACTCTATATTGACAACATAATCATTATCGGTGATGATTCATCTGCCATCATAAAGATCGAATCTTGTCTTCAAAAAGAGTTTGAGATGAAAAACAGAGACTATAATCTACCTCAACAAAAGTTTTCCGTAAATATTATTGCTTGAGCTTAGATGAGAGACACCAAAACCATATCCAAATGCCCATCGAACTGAATGTGAAGCCCAGAGCTAATAATGGTGACTCACTTCCTAACCTACCAGATATCTCTATATTGTGGAAAATCGGGTCTACTCACTAGCAGCAGACCTAACATCTTTCATGTCCTTCATGTCCTCAGTCAGCTCGTAGTTTCACCCCCATTCTCTCCATCACTCTGCACTACTTTGATTATTGTGGTATCCCAAGGGACTCCCACTAGAGCACCAGGGACATATCCAGAAATTTTTACCTATGAGGGCACTATACAATTATGCATATAAACTAGTAAGTTATATTATATAAATTCTAGCCATATAAAATTTTATTAATGTAACAATCTCAAAGATCTCAATATATAATATTTGTCATTGTCATTTTCATGTCAATACATGATCATATTTTTATTTTATATACCAAAAATAATGATACACTACTAAGTTTGAACAATAATCCTTCATAATTGTTCTCCACTTGGTGTCATCTTTTTTTTTTATTGGAGAGCACCTATTAAATTTCTATGGAGGCACCTACATATATTTGTTATCCACTAATAAAAAATTAAGAGTTGTAAGGGGCAAGTGCTCCCACAGCTCTCTACATGGATCCGTCCATATAGAGCATTCTTCTTCTCAGCTTTCTTGACACTTTCCCTCAGTGCTTATAATAATACGGACTAGGTAGACAACATCAAGGATCATAGATCCACCGCAAGATGTCATATCTTTCTTTGTGACTCCTTAATTTTCTTGAAGTCTGAAAAATAAGATGTCATCTCCCACTCCACCATCGATTTCGAGTATCGAGCCATGGCATCTACTACTTCTGTCTAACAATGACACTTTCTCCTCAACATGGGAGTTCCTTTCCCACAAGGACTTTTCTTCATTGTGACAACGTGAGTGTCATTAAAATTTTCAGCGATCATGTATTTCACGAACGAACAAAGCATAGAGATATATTTGTTGAGGATGGCTCAAATTTGCCACAAAAGACAAGCCATTAATGGCTTTGAAGGAGAACAAGGAAGCAGTAGCAGGCAGTAGCAGCAAACAACACCATGATCGTGTGCGGCCACCGCACGCGGTCCAATGGCAAAACCTTGACCGCGTACGGCCACTGCTCAGACTGCGTATGGTAGCCCGTCGTTGCTTGGTTTTCTGCTGTGTTATCAGGTTTTATTCAGGCCATTTTTATCGGCTTTTGGGTATCCTATTAGAATGCTATTTAAAGGGGCCTTCCATAAGGTTAGGATTTTATCCCAGAGGAATCCCATCACAACTACAACCACCAAGAGAGAGAGAGAGAGAGAGAGAGAGAGAGAGGAAAGATCTAATTCTTGTGAGGATTTGCAAGATAGGGTTTGAGAGATCTTGTATTCTTCTTCTTCTTGATAAAGTAAAGAAACCCTTGTCCTTCTCCCGTTGACATAGGCAAATTATCAAACCATATAAATCTCATCTTCTTGCTTTTATTATTGCATGCTAGTTTTTTTTTTTAGATTGTTTTATTTTGTATTCAACTAACAATTTTCTATAGTAAACCCTAAAAGTAAGGTATTGAATATCTGATCAATTTCTAACAAATTGCTATCGGTGTGGAAGTTAATTCACAACAATTAGTATCAGAGCCATAGTTAATCAATTCATCTCGTCCTGGATCTAGTAGCGCTACGAAGGTTATTTTAGGAAGAGTAAAAAAGGGGTTGAAGGTTATGGCACACTACTATAATCTCAAATGAAGTACGATGTAGAGAAGTTTAACAGCAAGGGGAATTTTACTCTCTGACAAAGGATGGTGAAGGCATTTTTGGTGAAAGAAGACACCTTGAAAGCCCTAAAGGGAAAACTAGACATATATTGATCACCTTGATCAAATTTAGTCATTAGGTGACCTCCTGACACATGATCAAAGATCAAATTGGCATAACCCATCCAGCGAACTAGTTGGTTCTGATGTGGAAGAAAGTTTGTAATTGTTATGTATAATAAGTGCAAAGTATACTTACAGAGCACCTATTGCACTAACATGATGTTCATTGCATCTCAACAAGATTAATCCTGATCCAAGGCCTAAGGCCCAAATTCGCGCACTAGATTACCTTATAGGTCTGTCTTGGGTCTATAGTTTGCTCGGTCTCACATAGGATCAAAGCTAAACGGGATCAACACTTCCAATGGACTAGAACTTGCTTATGTTGTGGAAGGGAGTTTGTTAGACCTGTGTATAATAAAGACAAACTACGCCACTTTAATCTCCTATTGCACTAATATATATAGCATCCATTGCTCTTCGGTTTAATTAGCCTCGATCCAAGGCTTAAGCCCAATACCGAAGGACCAAAAAGCTCGAGTTGAAGCCCAACCTTATGGACAGACGCTTGATTGCTCACAGATAGACCACCTGATGGATTTGTTTGATATTTTTCATCCTCTAGAGGTCTAATTGCCACAAAATAATTTTCCCATTCTTTCGGAGTAAAAGAGTCAAAAGAAATTCACTGTGGGTCCATTTGCATAGTAGAACTACAATGGGTCCATCCCTAATTGGTGATAGTAATGGGATCTATCCACAATTAGCCCTACAAAATATATTAGATTTGAAATGAATTGTCATCAAAAAATACAATAAAGAAAATATAAAATTCATGAGTTATGAATGCAACTTTTCTAGTCAATTCATTATTATTTTCATCACACGTGAGAGCCACCATGTTGTTTATATTCTAAGGGCATGTTTGGCAAATCATCTAGTGCCCAAATTAATAGAACTAGTCTGGTTAAGAGTTTAAAATGTGTTTGGGAAAATTGATCAAAGATTAGACTAGTTTTTTTTTAGTTAAAAAAAAAAAAGAAACCCTCAATTATTTCTGGATCATCCCCATATTGGTTCAATAGGATTAGGAGTAAGGTCTTAACCGGATTAGTGTAAAGTTGCCAAACACACCCTAGACTTCTTAATTCAGTTCTGAATGTGAGCTAAAGCTTACTTCTAGTTGCATGCTAATGGTGTGACTCTAGCACTTCTAACTATAACTCAAGTCTACAGAGATTGTAATCACAACTATAACAATATGAGGAACACGTAGGAGCAGTGGCAGATCCAGAAAATTTTATCAGTGGGGGCAAGATCACTAGCTATAAATATTACCAGTATATGATACTTTAACTAAGTATTAACACACCAAAACAAAGCAGACATATATGTACATGAACAAAAATAGTTAATAGAAGTATTTTGTTAAAAAATTTTACAATTGTTCCCTTCGCATTCTTATGTTTTGATAATATTGTATGATTTCCTCATTGTCAATGTTATCAAATATATCTCTCTCAATATAAGTGACTAAACAATCATTCAACCAGTCATCACCCATGCGATTGCGCATTCGATTCTTCACTATATTCATTGCAGAGAATGTTCTTTCCATGGTCGCAGTAGCAACTGGTAATATCAAAGATAACTTCAAAAGAAGATATACTAAATGATATACAACATGCTTTTTTGTCTCTACCAACTTTACAGAAAGATCACCAATTCCTTTTAGATTTAAAAATCTACCATCTAATTGTACATCTATAATGTAATTCTCAAGTTGTCCATCAAGTGCCATAATATCAACTGAGGAGAATTCTGAAGGATAGAAGTGGGCGAGCCGGATAAGTTTTTGTTTATCAAAAGCAACAAATGAATCTTGCGGGCTCAAGCATGCTATACAAAGGAGCAATTCGGTATTTGACTCTGTGAATCGATTGTTTAGTTCTTGGAGTTGCATGTCGATGACTTGATAGAATAGCTGAACTTGACAACGGTGCAAGTTTGTAACTTGCTCAACTCTATGCCTCGACCTTCTTTGAGGAACAAATATCTCATCTATTCTAACTACAATGATATTATTCTTCTCACAAAATAAGCAAACTTCCTCAAATAAAGAACTCCATCCATCATCTCTCATTAATTGTAGTCGACGCTTTGACACTTTAACTAATGTCATAGCATTTACAATGTCTTGATCCTTTCTTTGTAGTGCTTGAGACAACTCATTAGTAACTCCAAGTATGGTCTTCATCAAATGCAAGTTGAAAACAAATTCAAAAGTTTGGATAGAACTCAACAATGCACAAGCTTCACCTCTTTGCTCTAAACTTGTACCATCTTCCTCAATGATCTCAAGAATATCAACCACAGAAGAAAACATGATGATTAGATTAAGCAATGTACCATAATGCGAGCCCCAACGAGTGTCCCCGGCCCTTTTAAGAGTAGTTTCTTGATTCAAGCCACGTCCGTTAGGTATTTCACCCATTTCTAATGCTTTTTTTATCTTCCTAATTTATTTTTCTTGAAAAATATCTCGACGCTTACAAGAGGCAGCGGCAACATTATACAAACTAGGGACCAAATTGAATAGCAAAGCAATTTCAACTTGCTTTTTGGCAACGGCAACAAGTGCTAATTGAAGTTGATGCGCAAAACAGTGCACGTTAAAGGCAGATCCATTCTCTTTCAATATCAAACTTTTGAGTCCATTGAACTCCCCTTGCATATTACTAGCTCCATCGTAGCCTTGACCTCGCAATCTTGATAAGCTAAAATCATATTTCGCAAATTCCGACTCCAAAGCTTCATGAAGTGATAGAGCATTCGTGTTAGAAACATGTACAAGACTAAGAAAACACTCAACGACACATCCTTTTTCTTTCACATAACACAAAGCAATGGCCATTTGCTCCTTGATAGATATATCACGAGATTCATCAATTAAAAATGTAAATAAGTCATCTCCAAGATCATTGATAATCGCACTAGTGGTCAAACTAGCTGCAGCATTTACAATATCTTTTTGAATACTAGGTGCTACTAGTTTCAAATTCCCATGAGCACCTTTTAAGACATTGTCAATGGTCTCATTGTGATCTGCAAGAAAATGAAGAAGTTCAAGCAAGTTTCCTTGATTAGTTGAATCTTGAGTTTCATCATGACCACGGAATGCCAACCCTTAACGTAGAAGAAACCGAACACAATCTATTGTCGCCGTTAAATGAATGCGATAATCTCTTTTAGCTTGATCCGATTGTATGGCAATGGCAACCTCAATATGTTGCTTTTGATTCATTAGTGCTTCACACTTCCTCCAAGTTTCATTATGAGAACTATTTGGACCACCGACATGAACTTGTAACCTCTCTTTGTTTTCCAATTTGAAAATCCTTCGGCAATAAATGCATCACCACCCCCTTGTTCTCTAAGTTCTGGCCTCATAAGATAGCGACATAAACAATATATGGCATCTTTTGAGATACTATATTCTAACCAATTCCCAAATTCATCAAACCAACTAGAATTGAAACGCCGTAAAACTTTTTCATGTTTCTTTTGTGGGGAATTATGTTCCCGTGGTTAACATGGTCCTTTTTGCAAGTATGCTCTCCGGATTTCATCTCAACGATTAGGATGATAGTCTAAAATTCTAGGCCTTTGTCCAGGATCCACCGGAAGATCCTTCAAGTCAACTTCTAAAAAAAATTTATTTGAAGAAGATGGTTGAGGAATAGATGGTTGCTCCTCACGACACTTTTTTTTAAAAAAACTTCTCCATGACTAGAATCTAGAATGCAAACAATAACATAAGTATCTAAGTTATTAACCTAAGTCAACTTAATTAACTAAAATTCACTAAAATTAACTAAATTAACTAAAGTTCACTAAAATTAACTCAATTTGAACAAGATTAAACTAAAATCAACTAAATTACTAAAATTAACTAAAATTGAATAATATTAAATTAAAATTAACTTAACTAAACTAATTAAACTACTTAATTAAACTAAATTGAACAAAATAACTATTTAAAGATTAAAAATAGTTTATAAGTGCTAAAACAAGAAATTAATTAATTAAGTAGTTTAAAAATTTAAAAATTAAAAATTTACCTTTGAGGAGGACCGACGGCGGCGGGAGATGATCGACGACTCAAATTTCGGCGAGCGGTGGCGGCGAGAAGGGTGCAACGGCCGATGGCGACGGCGACGAAGTTCTACTGAGACCGAGAGAGAGAGAGAGAGAGAGAGAGAGAGAGAGAGAGAGAGAGAGAGAGAGAGAGAGAGAGAGAGAGAGAGAGAGAGAGAGAGAGAGAGAGAGAGAGAGAGAGAGAGAGAGAGAGAGAGAGAGAGAGAGAGAGAGAGAGAGAGAGAGAGAGAGAGAGAGAGAGAGAGAGAGAGAGAGAGAGAGAGAGAGAGAGAGAGAGAGAGAGAGAGAGAGAGAGAGAGAGAGAGGTGGCTGGGATGAGAAGTGAGAAGGGAGAGAGAGTTTGAGAGTTAGGGTTGGGTTGGGTTCGGGTATTGGGTTAGGTTGGATAACAGATTCGGCCCGTTAGGATATGAAATTTTGATTTTTTTGACCTAATATGCAAAAAAAAATTGTTGGGGTCAGTGGGGGCAATTGCCCCCACTGCCCAAACCACTTCCATCCGCCACTGCTTAGGAGAATCAAGGGGAGGGGCCATGGATTTAGGTTTAAGATCTGCTTTATATAGCATTTCAAATATGCATGATTAGAGTATAATTGTTACTATTAGAATTCTTTCTTGTATATCTATCCAATGATATGTTAAGTTGGTATAATTAAGAACAAAACCACTGTTTTATTCAATAAATTGACACCTAAGAAGATAATCACTGGAGCCATGTCTCAGGCTATGGGAGTTATTTTTAGTCATAAATTAGGAGATTCATCGTGTAAGTACAGTCTCACATCTAGTGAAAAATTCTAAATAGAAATATTAATAAACTTAAATAGAAAGTTTGGACTCTCCCAATTAAAAGACTGGACCTTATTCGTTGATAGTAAAGAGATGACAGCTTTGTGCAGTTGGATTAAGATAATTGCTTTAAATTGTGTCCGCGAAATGGTATGATTTAGGACATGTAGTTGCCCTACTTTAAGTAATGCAATGACTCTAATATGTATATCTTATTACCGTCGTTTGATGGTTGATTGAAACCAAAAATGATAAAACAAGCATATTATAATTAGTAGTGTAATAAAGGTATTTTATATATAGAAGTCGTTATAAGAACTAGTTACATTTCGCTAGAAAAATTGGGATTCTTTTCTCAGCTTACTTGACGGAGATATTTGTGCAATCTACGTATGTGGTTAATGTAAACCTACTCCAAAGCTTTTCTTCTAACTCCAATATATTTATATATGTTATTGTAGATCTTCAGTCTTTTAGCTGTATCTGTGCTGTTCTAGTTGAGGTATATTCAAATATGAACACTGTTTTTCCCTTTTTTAATTCTTGGGGAATAAATTTTCTTTATATTTTAGGACTATTAAGACATTAGTCCCTCAAATCTTCAAGAATTCCATATCAGTCCCTCATATCTTTGAAATTGCTTATAAGTCCCTTAAATCCAAAGGGTCCTGGAATTTGGTCCTTTGCTGGCCAAAATAAATACCTTCCGTTAGATATCAGTCCCTCTTATCTTAAATGACTAACATAACCCTCAGCTTATGTTTTTTCCCACCAAAACCCAAACCCATTTGTGTTCGGAAAAAAGACATTAGATGACAGGTATTTCAGTCATTGAGGGGTACTAAATTGGAAGACCCCTTACGATTTGAGGGACTTATGAGCAATTTCAAAGATTTGAGGGAATAATATGGAATTAATGAAGATTTGAGGGATTAATAGATAAATAGCCCAATATTTAAAAGTACATCAAGTCAATAATTTTCTAATTATACAATGCAAGAAATCAACAAGTTGTAGACACCAAAACGTACGTTAATGTTATAATGGCTGAAATATTTTATGCACATAGAAGATAAAGGTTTGAAACTACACCTAACATGAAAGGATTATATGGTAGTGAGTTCCACCCACGATAAATATTAGATGAGACTGGTGTTGTGCGTAGCGGAAAATTTTGGCAGCACCTCTGGTGCACAAAGGGCACAACAAGAAAGCTAGATCGTAATAAGAATTTCCGTCTCACTAAGGAAACAAGAATCTGAAGCAAATATATCAACAAAGTGGGATATTTACTCTTCCTCTCATCTGTTCTAGGACTGACCTGTCGAGGGAACCTAAAAGCTATTACAAATCACACAAATAGCTATTACAAACCAAATCAACAGCAAGACACACGAATTTTACGTGGTTCTGCAAGTTGCCTACGTCCATGGGGTAAGGAGGGAGAGATCTACTATTTGAGAGAAAGAAAATACAAATAGGGTACAAATCTCACACCAAAATCCTAGAACAAAGCTCTCTAAACCCTCACAAATATCTCCCTCAAAAGGAGGCTCAAAAACCCTCTATTTTTCTCTATTTTCGGCCTCCAAAACACCTCTCTCTGCTACCACAAAACCCTAGATAGCCGCAGCTATTTATACAGCTCAAAAAACCAACCGCGTGAGGGAAACGTGTGGAAACCGCTGAAAACGCCAGTCAAAGGGGCCCCACGAGCACGAATTTCTCGCGGCTCGTAGCGTGCTTGTGGCGTGGCCACACGAGCACGAGAACACATCTCGTGCTCGCCGTGGGATGTGGCCCACACGCCACGCTTGTAACACCCGTGAATTTTCGACACGTATTTTTCTAATATTTTTCGATACATATTTTTCTAGTATTATTTTTCTAATATTTTTCGACACGTATTTTTCTAGTATATAAAAATATTAAATATTATTTTCCGGGATTTGAATAATAATATTATTGTTTAAAGAGTATTTATATTTTTCTCAATTTTCTGAAATTCTTATCATTTAAATATCATCTTATATTTACAGCTTTAATTTTTAAATTATAAATTAAAAGAGTTCTATGAGTATTATCGGTTGATATTTTAATTATTTATAGTATTATTGATTTTTTATTATATAGGTAACCACGTAACTTAGTATTTATTATATGCAAATAAATGAATATATATATATGTGATATTTATTGTTAAAATTATTCTACGCCCAATTCTAATTTTTGCAGCATTTTCTCATATTTTTATCTGTATATATATGCGATATTTTGGCTCAAAACCCTAACCCTAACCCTATATATATATATATATATATATATATATATATATATATATATATATATATATATATATATATATATATATACACAATATTTTTGTTTTGAAAACCCAGCCCCAAATCCTCTCTTTTCTCTTTCTCTCTCATCCCGTACACCCTCTCTCTCTCTCCTTTATCTTCATCTCCTCTTCCTCCTTGCCCCTCAGCCCTCGTCACCACCTCCTTAACTCCGCCCAGATCCGCCAGTGCACCCCACCGCCCGAACCCAGCCCCGCCGCCCCTCTCCTCGACCGCTCGCATCGCCCGCCACCGCGACCACGACTCCAGCGCCGTCGTGCAGTCCCATGCACGCAGTTGAGCCGTCGTGCGCGTCACCGTGTAGTTCCATCAGCCGTCGCACAGCTAATTTCGGCTGGAGGCAAGATCCCTCTTGCCGTTGTCTCGTTTATTTATTTTATGAATTAATTCGTATATGTATAGTTTAGTTCGTGCCAATTTGATATTATATGCACAGTTAACATCTACATCATCGGTGAATATTCGATAGTATAAAATTATCCGTGATGATTGGATAGGTTAGAATTGATCTATGATTAATTTCGCGCTATTTGGAAGCAAGAATGTATTTTTAGGATATTTCTAGTATTTATTATAATTATGAAAATATTTTTAAAAAATTATTTGGTGAAAATAATTTATTTTGAATAAAAAGTATTTTAATTAATTGTTATGATTAAAAGAAATTATTTGGGAGAAAAAGAATTTTTGGAATATTTTAAGAGATTTTGTTGATTTATGAAAATAAAAATAGTTATCGTTCATAAATAATATTAAAGAGAAAAGTATATTTTAATTGAAATATTGGATAATTATGTTGAGAATTAGTTTAAAGGATTTTCATGAGAATTTATGTTGAAAACTGCGTCATTTCATGTGGTTAACTCCTCTTATTTCACATTTTCATGTTGTACCGCTGTTGATAGTTATTCACGTTACTGTTTATGATACCGACAACGTAGAGTAATTGCATCACGTTATTCGTCTTTGAGAAGTTTCAAGATCTGAATAGTGAGTTATTAGAATTATCAATTATATGTGTAAATAGCTCGTGTTCTCGCATTTATATCGTTTATTGATTGGTCCTGTTGCATTTATTATATTCTGTTTATATTGCATATATTCAGAGTCTTGTTGTGTCCAGAACCGTAGTAGTTCATGACTTAGGGACTTGGTTTGTCATGAACATGACCTAGTGATATGTGTGTGTTGACCATGCTTAGGAGGTGAACCCGTATTTTGTTATATCGGTATCGTTGACTTGATTTACTTGAGACCGTGGGATGGGAAAGTCTTGGTTCATGTTATCGGATGTGACTATTGATGTATCTTCCAGACTTGCGCCAAGTGAATCGTTTCGCACTTGGGGTTGGTTTGTTGGGCCAGTGAATCGTTTCGCACTTGGGGTTGGTTTGTTGGGCGATGAATCGTTTAGCACTTGGGGTTGGTTTGTTGGGCGATGAATCGTTTAGCACTTGGGGTTGGTTTGTTGGGCGATGAATCGTTTAGCACTTGGGGTTGGTTTGTTGGGCGATGAATCGTTTAGCACTTGGGGTTGGTTTGTTGGGCGATGAATCGTTTAGCACTTGGGGTTGGTTTGTTGGGCGATGAATCGTTTAGCACTTGGGGTTGGTTTGTTGGGCGATGAATCGTTTAGCACTTGGGGTTGGTTTGTTGGGCGATGAATCGTTTAGCACTTGGGGTTGGTTTGTTGGGCGATGAATCGTTTAGCACTTGGGGTTGGTTTGTTGGGCGATGAATCGTTTAGCACTTGGGGTTGGTTTGTTGGGCGATGAATCGTTTAGCACTTGGGGTTGGTTTGTTGGGCGATGAATCGTTTAGCACTTGGGGTTGGTTTGTTGGGCGATGAATCGTTTAGCACTTGGGGTTGGTTTGTTGGGCGATGAATCGTTTAGCACTTGGGGTTGGTTTGTTGGGCGATGAATCGTTTAGCACTTGGTCGATGAATCGTTTAGTCACGAGTCTGCTTGTGTCGGACAAGTCGAATCGGATTGCGTGTAGTCCTTTGACCGAATCGTTTTGCGGCATTAGATGCGCGTAGAGGAATATGAGCAGTCAGTTATCCGAGTATATGAACTTCGACTCTTGTGAGATATAGACCCAAGACCTGTTATAGGATGGTTAGACAGTTAGAACACATGAGTTGGATATGTTGATGCTTATTCCCAGTTGTATGTTCCATCCGTGTATAGTTCGGGATTAATATTTAGTTATTTACAAATCTGAAACATATGGTATATACATGAGGGTTTCCTTGTTTGGTTTATTTCACTCGACGTACTACGTCTCATTTGTAGATTTCTAAATATTAATCTCCCGGATTTACATGGATGGTTAACCGTATTGCTATCCTTGATTTGTTCGCATTTTTCTGATTGCTTGCATTCATTCGCATTATTATTATACTGCCATTACTTGTGGGATCTTGCCGTGTGTTATACACACTGACGTACTCCATTCTCTTGGTGTTCGTCAGACTTAGATGACGGACAGGTCCAGTATGGAGATGCATTTGAGCCGGAGTTTTCTCAGCAGGAGAGCATTCCAGACGATGGAGTAGATCGAACTGAAGCTTAGTTTTCTCTTTATTTTCAGTAGTTTGATGAACCTTAGACTTCTTTCAGTATTTTCATTTTAACTCAGTTGACATTTGTTTCATGATTCTCTAGTCTTAGCTACATGTATTGTATCAGACGTGTAGACTTATTTTATAGTTCTGGATGTTATTTTATTTGGTGATATGTACTTTCTGTTCTGGATTATTATTTTATTCTTACCTACCGCGGATTGAGATCGTGGATCGCGATGTACTTTTATGATTACTTGACGCTTGGCGTATTAGATTGAGGAGAAATATTTTATTTTATTTGTATTTCTTCTCAACCTAATACGTCGCGGGCTTGTTCGCGTACCGTTTCCGGGTATTTTGGGAAGCGGGGCGTGACACACGTGAACCCACAATTCTCCACCTCGGTGAAGTTTCTCCCAAAACTGAGCCGACACCAAACAACCAAATGTCCCACTTGTTGCGTCCAGGATGAAGTAGAATAAATCCACAACAACGGACTCAATCCACAACAAGTCGGGAACCCAAACGAGAGTTCAAATAATCTCCCTCCATCAAAATCAACTGATCCAAACCAGCTGCATCGAAAGGCTGCCTATGTATCCTCTTGCCCAAGGAATCACGCCGCACGTAGTTCACCCAAATGGCCTCCAACGGCCTCAACAATCACGAATGTGCAATAAGTCTCTGCAATGATCAAACTTGTTGCTCGGAACCATCTTTGTGAGCATATCTGCCGGATTATCCTTCGTGTGGACCTTCACAATATCCACATCACCATCTTCAAGAACATCACGAACGAAGTGATAACGAACATCAATGTGCTTCGTCCTCGCATGAAGAACCTGGTTCTTCACCAAATAGATAGCACTCATGCTATCACAATGAATGGTGACGGACCGTTGCGATATACCAAGTTCCTCCAAAAGTCCTCGAAGTCAAATCGCCTCCTTCACAGCCTCCGTAATTGCCATATACTCTGCCTCCGTCGTAGACAAAGTAACCGTAGACTGCAAGGTGCATCTCCAACACATCGGCGCACGGGTCAAAGTGAACACATACCCCGTCGTAGACCGGTGTTTATCCAAATCCCTGGCATAATCCGAATCAACATAACCAGCGCTGGCTGCCCACCTGTAGTGTCCTGCTCATACACCAAACCAACATTGAGCGTACCTCGAATGTACCTCAAAATCCAATTCACGGCGTTCCAATGACCCACTCCTGGATCGTGCATGTATCTCGAAACCAGGCTCACCGCCTGTGACAAATCTGGTCTCGTACATACCATTGCGTACATTAAGCTTCCAACTGCGCTCGCATATGGAGTCTTCGACATCAACTATCGATCTTCAGCTATCTTCGGTGAAAGGTCAGCTGAAAGCTTCAAATGGGCTCCTAATGGTACCTTGGTAGCCATTATCCATGCTAACATGAAACCGCTGTAGAACCTTCTTCAAATAAGCCATCTGTGTCAAACAAATTTTACCCTTCTTCTTGTCTCTGCCGATCTCCATCCATAAAATGCACTTAGCCTCACCCAAATCCTTCATCTCGAACTCCTTTGAAAGCTGTGCCTTCAATTCATTTATAGCAGATTTGGAAATGGAGGCAACCAACATGTCATCGACATATAGTAACAAATAGATATACGTACCTCCTTTCAACTTGTGAAAATATACGTAAGGATCAAACTGGCTCCGAGTGTACGAATGACCAAGCATAAAACCATCGAATCGCCTATACCACTGTCGAGGAGACTGCTTCAAACCATATAGCGATTTCTTTAGTCTGCAAACTAACTTTTCTTTCCCTGCAGCTCGGAATCCCAATGGCTGAGTCATATAGATTTCTTCATCAAGATCATCATGAAGAAATGTTGTCTTCACATCTAACTGATCTAATTTCAATCCATACTGTGCCACCAAAGCTAGCAAAATCCGAATCGACGAATGCTTCACCACCGGAGAGAAGACCTCATTATAATCAATACCTTCCTCCTGTGCATAGCCCTTCGCAACCAACCTAGCTTTGAACCTCAATGGAGTGCCTTCAATACCCTCCTTCTTAGTGTATATCCACTTGCAACCAATTACCTTCCGTCCCTTTGAAAGTTCAATAAGCTCCCATGTATCGTTCTTGTGAAGAGACTCCATCTCTTCCTGCATAGCTACCTCCCACGAATCAGCCTCCGAACTCTGCTCGGCCTCTCTGAATGTAGTAGGTATCATCTTATCGATACTCTCCATCGGAAGTGCATATGCAACTGTGTCGGCATACCGTGCTGGCATCGTATGTTTCTCCTCGTCTCCGAACGCAATAGAATCACGAACACGAGCGTGGGTCCACGATCCTGCACATCTGTACTCCTATCCTCCGTGTCACCGTCGTGCTCGCCTGGCGTCACCTCAGTCAGCACTCTAATGAATACTGTACCATCTGGACAATGTGGAGCTGCATCGATCTCCACTACCTGCGATATCTCCTTCGTCGGGTCGCTCTCCACCTGATGAGAGTTGGGAAGCTTCAAGATAGAAGCCTCATTGAATGTGACGTCTCTACTCAGCACAATCTTCTTATCAACTGGATCCAATAGCTTGTATCCTTTGACACCACACTTGAATCCTACAAATATGGCCTTCCTAGCTCGCGATTCCAATTTATCTGTTCTCACATGATAAAACGCAGGGCACCCGAATACCTTGAGCTGGTCATAATCTCGTGCTGGCTCTCCTGACCACTTCTCCATAGGGGACTTTCCCTCAATCGCGGATGAAGGCAACCTGTTGATGAGGTGGCTCGCATATGTAAGTGTCTCAGCCCAAAAGATCTTTTCCAAACCACTATGCGCTAATAAACATCGGACCTTCTCCAGCAAAGATCGATTCAATCTCTCTGCCTCCCCATTTTGCTGCGGTGTATGACTAACCGTGAAGTGTCTCTCTATGCCCTCGTCTCGACATAGCTACTGAAAGGGGTCTAAAGTATACTCATCACCGTTATCGAATCGCAACGTCTTGATCTTTCTCCCAGTCTGCAGTTCTAATCTCTTCTTCCACTCCACGAATATATCTAGGACTTCACTCTTCTTCGTCATGGTGTACACCTAACATCGCCTAGAATAGTCATCAATAAATGTGACGAACCAATGTCTACCACCAAGTGATGCCGTCTTGGTGGGACCCCAAACTTCTGTGTGCACGTAGTCCAGAATACCCCTCATCTGATGGATGGATGTTCCGAACTTTACCTTCGTCTGCTTGCCAAGAACACAGTGCTCACAGAACTCAACTTTTCCACTCTTGGCACCCTTTAATAGCCCCTGCTTGCACAATACCTGTAGTGACTTTTCACCTGTGTACCCTAACCTATAGGGCCAAAGCCTGCTTGCGTCCGCCTCTGAAATAACTGAAGCAACGTGGCCAATCTCGGTGCTCCCCTTTAGATAGTATAAATTTCGATTGCGGACTCCCTTCATCACCACCAAAGATCCTTTAGTAACCTTCGCTACACCGTTTTTGAAAGTCACCTTGAATCCCTTCGCCTCCAAAGCTCCAACTGAGATAAAACTTTTCTTCAGCTGAGGAACAAATCCAACCTCCTTCAACTCACGAACTACTCCATCGTGTATCCTAATCCACACGGTACCTATCCCACAAATGCCACAGGATTGATTATTTCCCATGACAACAACACCCCCCGTCGACTTTCTCAAAAGATACAAATCAGTCTCGCCTAGGGGTCACATGATAAGTAGCGCTGGAATCAAGCATCCAATCTGATGCTTCCACATGGTTCATCTCTGGAGTAATCAATAGAGAAAAGCACGAATCATCGGAATCATCGCCTTTAGCAATATTCACCTCATTGGCCTTCAGGCCTTTTTTCTTGCCATTCTCTTTCTCCTTGAGCTTTGGACAATCTCTCTTCCAATGTCCCTGCTCTTTGCAGAATGCACGTTGGTTCTTTAATAACTGGTGACGGCTTCTTGACTTTGACCTCCCTCTATTACCACCTTTCGGATATGAGCTTCTACCTCTCGTCGACAAGGCCTCGCCTGAAGTACTCGCACGAGAAGTCTCCTTGTCCTTTCTCCTCAAATCATAGTTGGTCAATGCGTTAGTGACTTCACTATAGCTGATAGAAGATCGTCCGTTTAACAAAGTGAGTACAAAG
Source organism: Asparagus setaceus (assembly GCA_012295165.1). Lineage (NCBI taxonomy): Eukaryota > Viridiplantae > Streptophyta > Magnoliopsida > Asparagales > Asparagaceae > Asparagus > Asparagus setaceus. Next base: position 28,786,842 of record CM022701.1, read on the forward strand.
GAGTCATACTCCTCATCCGGTAAGGAGCTCAATAAAATAATTACCTTGTACTCATCCAATATCTTCTCATTAACATTTGCCAAGTCGGACAACAACTTAGTATAGTTGTTCATATGAGCCGCTAGTGAGGTGCCCCTGGACATCTGAAACCCGAAGAGTCTTCGCAGCAAGTGCAACCTGTTTTCAACACTCTTCGTGAGATACTGATTGTTGAGAATTTTCCACATCTTCATTGCAGACGTCACCCCAATCACATCATATTTCAGCTTCTGTTCCAAACAGGACCTGATCACCCCACACGCGTTCCTATTCATCTTCTCCCATATCACCTCTTCATATTTAGGTGGCCTCTCGTGGACCATGATGGTCTCCTCTAAATTTTGAGCATTGAGCGCATCCTGTACGTCGCTCATCCACAAACCAAAGTTGATTTTGCCGTCATACTTCACCACACTAATTTTGGTGTTTTCTGAAAACCAACTTGTATTGTACTTGCCATTGACTTGCTGCTTTCACCTTCTTCTCCCATTGCAAACTTACTCTAAATTGTAGAGAAAGAACAACTTTGATAGGATTTAAGAATCACCCAACTGAACCCTAGATCGGATTCCAAATAGATTTCCTAACCCCACAAGGAAAGCGAAAACTCCAACGGCAACTCCTAATGCTATCTCTACCGAAGCCGAGAACTCCAAGAACTAAGCTTCACACAAGAATCTTCCTCCACCAAACTCCAAAACCCTAGATCTGAAATCTGGGCTCTGATACCACTTGTTGTGCGTAGCGGAAAATTTCGACAGCACCTCCGGTGCACAAAGGGCACAACAAGAGAGCCAGACCACAATAAGAATTCTCGTCTCACCAAGGAAATAAGAATCTGAAGTAAATATCTCAACAAAGTGGGATATTTACTCTTCCTCTCATCAGTTCTAGGACTGACTTGTCGAGGGAACCTAAAAGCTATTACAAATCACACAAATAGATATTACAAACCAAATCAACAAAGAAGACACACTAATTTTGGTGTTTTCTCAAAACCAACTTGTATTGTACTTGCCATTGACTTGTCGCTTTCACCTTCTTCTCCCATTGCAAACTTACTCTAAATTGTAGAGAAAGAACAACTTTGATAGGATTTAAGAATCACCCAACCAACCCTAGATCGGATTCCAAATAGATTTCCTAACCCCACAAGGAAAGCGAAAACTCCAACGGCAACTCCTAATGCTATCTCTACCGGCCGAGAACTCCAAGAACTAAGCTTCACACAAGAATCTTCCTCCACCAAACTCCAAAACCCTAGATCGGATTCCAAATAGATTTCCTAACCCCACAAGGAAAGCGAAAACTCCAACGGCAACTCCTAATGCTATCTCTACCGGCCGAGAACTCCAAGAACTAAGCTTCACACAAGAATCTTCCTCCACCAAACTCCAAAACCCTAGATCGGATTCCAAATAGATTTCCTAACCCCACAAGGAAAGCGAAAACTCCAACGGCAACTCCTAATGCTATCTCTACCGGCCGAGAACTCCAAGAACTAAGCTTCACACAAGAATCTTCCTCCACCAAACTCCAAAACCCTAGATCGGATTCCAAATAGATTTCCTAACCCCACAAGGAAAGCGAAAACTCCAACGGCAACTCCTAATGCTATCTCTACCGGCCGAGAACTCCAAGAACTAAGCTTCACACAAGAATCTTCCTCCACCAAACTCCAAAACCCTAGATCGGATTCCAAATAGATTTCCTAACCCCACAAGGAAAGCGAAAACTCCAACGGCAACTCCTAATGCTATCTCTACCGGCCGAGAACTCCAAGAACTAAGCTTCACACAAGAATCTTCCTCCACCAAACTCCAAAACCCTAGATAGCCGCAGCTATTTATACAGCTCAAAAAACCAACCGCGTGAAGGAAACGCGTGGAAACCTAGTTGAAAATGCATCAAAGGGGTGGCCCCCACGAGCATGAATTTCTCGTGCTCGTGGGCGGCGGCATTTTGTGAGGTGTGGCCCCCACACGAGCACGAGAACACATCTCGTGCTCGTCGTGGGATGTGGCCCACACGCCCACGTGAACCCACAACTGGATTTGGGAAAGTAACAGATATGAGTGTGCAAGACTAGATTTGGGAAAATATCAGATATGAGTGTGTACTAAAGATTTAAGGAGAATAAAAGGACATATTAGATGCAAAGCGGTAGCACCTTTCTGATTCTATCTTACTTAAGAATTAATCACCCTTTGTAACTCAAATCATGTTGTTTAATTCAAATCACTATCAAACTTCAGAAGCACATGCAAAATATCACAGCACAACTGTCACATACTGTTGATACATTTTGAGCCAATTGTACAAGTTTGTTTCACTAAACTAATTAGTAAATTCACAACTACAACTACAAATATGTCTCCAATTATAACAGATGACTTAGGCCAATTTTAAGTGTGAGTCAATGTCGCAATTACTTTGAGCTGCAAATAGCGTTTAAATTGCAACTCCGATTGTAATTAACTTATTATTAACCCCCAACAGTCCAAAATATTGGATGCCCAAAACAAACAAAGTTTTATAACAAAGCGAAATAATTACAATATAATTGCATAACACTAACCGTGGTGCAACTATAGTTGCATGCAATTGATATACCCGACATTATCGTTACACTTAGAACGAACCAAACAGCACCATAATTAATATGAGAAGAGGGTTAAGAATACGCACAAGTCTACCTTATATGATCCAATCTCATAAAGTAAATCCTTACACTGAAACACTATTTTGGTCTTAGCCCAATGTTTCCAGCGGGGAACTCTAAAAGGAAATTTTCCCATCATTTCAGTCTAAAACCGTGATGATTTCAATTGGATAATCAATATTAGAATCAGTAGTAGAATCCAAAGTACCATTACCAAGGAAGTTTGAGACAGAAAATTAGAGGATAAAATACCACCGTTAGCTAGATATTAGGGCTCTCAGCATTTCAACGTCTATAGGTTCAGACTGAGGACAACTGGTATTAACTTAATTATTCTAAAATAAACTCACTTGACCCCTATTGACCCAACACTGAAATTACGGCCACAAGAACTATCTGAATGCATTCATCTTTTGGCCCAAATTAATCCCTGTTGTTGTTTTATTTTTTTATTTTTTTTAATTTTTTCCCCTTTATTTTTGGTGCTAGTATCTACATTTATTGCTCGATGGGGATACCTTCGTACGATACATAAATATTCTATACCTATTACTATTAGTCCTACCTCTGTTTTAAGATTTCAAAAATTTATTTCGCATTGAAATTAATTAAAAGGACAAAGTTGAAAATGTCTAAAAACATTGTAACTAATATTCACTACTTGATAACTCTTTCGACTCCCATTTTCTAATAGTAAAATACTTTATATCACTTTTGACGATAAATTTTTTAAAATCTAGTCACATTAATATTGATTATTTAGATGCTAAAAGTATTTTTTTATGCACAAATTTCATGTATCACCTTGCACATATATATATATATATATATATATATATATATATATATATATATATATATATATATATATATATATATATATATATATATATATATATATATATATATATATATATATATATATATATATATATATATATATATATATATATATATATATATATATATATATATATATATATATATATATATATATATATATATATATATATATATATATATATATATATATATATATATATATATATATATATATATATATATATATATATATATATATATATATATATATATATATATATATATATATATATATATATATATATATATATATATATATATATATATATATATATATATATATATATATATATATATATATATATATATATATATATATATATATATATATATATATATATATATATATATATATATATATATATATATATATATATATATATATATATATATATATATATATATATATATATATATATATATATATATATATATATATATATATATATATATATATATATATATATATATATATATATATATATATATATATATATATATATATATATATATATATATATATATATATATATATATATATATATATATATATATATATATATATATATATATATATATATATATATATATATATATATATATATATATATATATATATATATATATATATATATATATATATATATATATATATATATATATATATATATATATATATATATATATATATATATATATATATATATATATATATATATATATATATATATATATATATATATATATATCACAGCACAACTGTCACATACTGTTGATACATTTTGAGCCAATTGTACAAGTTTGTTTCACTAAACTAATTAGTAAATTCACAACTACAACTACAAATATGTCTCCAATTATAACAGATGACTTAGGCCAATTTTAAGTGTGAGTCAATGTCGCAATTACTTTGAGCTGCAAATAGCGTTTAAATTGCAACTCCGATTGTAATTAACTTATTATTAACCCCCAACAGTCCAAAATATTGGATGCCCAAAACAAACAAAGTTTTATAACAAAACGAAATAATTACAATATAATTGCATAACACTAACCGTGGTCGCAACTATAGTTGCATGCAATTGATATACCCAGCATTATCGTTACACTTAGAACGAACCAAACAGCACCATAATTAATATGAGAAGAGGGTTAAGAATACGCACAAGTCTACCTTATATGATCCAATCTCATAAAGTAAATCCTTACACTGAAACACTATTTTGGTCTTAGCCCAATGTTTCCAGCGGGGAACTCTAAAAGGAAATTTTCCCATCATTTCAGTCTAAAACCGTGATGATTTCAATTGGATAATCAATATTAGAATCAGTAGTAGAATCCAAAGTACCATTACCAAGGAAGTTTGAGACAGAAAATTAGAGGATAAAATACCACCGTTAGCTAGATATTAGGGCTCTCAGCATTTCAACGTCTATAGGTTCAGACTGAGGACAACTGGTATTAACTTAATTATTCTAAAATAAACTCACTTGACCCCTATTGACCCAACACTGAAATTACGGCCACAAGAACTATCTGAATGCATTCATCTTTTGGCCCAAATTAATCCCTGTTGTTGTTTTATTTTTTTATTTTTTTTAATTTTTTCCCCTTTATTTTTGGTGCTAGTATCTACATTTATTGCTCGATGGGGATACCTTCGTACGATACATAAATATTCTATACCTATTACTATTAGTCCTACCTCTGTTTTAAGATTTCAAAAATTTATTTCGCATTGAAATTAATTAAAAGGACAAAGTTGAAAATGTCTAAAAACATTGTAACTAATATTCACTACTTGATAACTCTTTCGACTCCCATTTTCTAATAGTAAAATACTTTATATCACTTTTGACGATAAATTTTTTAAAATCTAGTCACATTAATATTGATTATTTAGATGCTAAAAGTATTTTTTTATGCACAAATTTCATGTATCACCTTGCACAGTCTATATATATATATATATATATATATATATATATATATATATATATATATATATATATATATATATATATATATATATATATATATATATATAGAGAGAGAGAGAGCAAATCTCCTATAAACTTAAGTTTATAGGGAACTATAAACTTAAGTTTATAGGAGATTTGCTATCAATGGATAGAAAAGTTGGTGTATGACTATTCCCTATAAGCTTAAGTTTATAGGGAACTATAAACTTAAGTTGATAGGGAATAGTATACACCAACTTTTGAATCAATTGATGTTGCCTCATATACATCATTCCCATATATATATATATATATATATATATATATATATATATATATATATATATATATATATATATATATATATATATATATATATATATATATATATATATATATATATATATATAGAGAGAGAGAGAGCAAATCTCCTATAAACTTAAGTTGATAGGGAATAGTATACACCAACTTTTGAATCAATTGATGTTGCCTCATATACATCATTCCCATATATATATATATATATATATATATATATATATATATATATATATATATATATATATATATATATATATATATATATATATATATATATAGAGAGAGAGAGAAAGAGAGAGAGAGCAAATCTCCTATAAACTTAAGTTTATAGGGAACTATAAACTTAAGTTTATAGGGAATAGTATACACTAACTTTTTATCCATTGATGTTGCCTTGAGATTTGTACCATCAAGAGATGCACAAATCTCAAAATGGGCTTCATATCTTTCACGGATCCCAATGCAACATCAATGGATAGAAAAGTTGGTGTATGATTATTCCTATAAGCTTAAGTTTATAGGAGATTTGCTATCAATGGATAGAAAAGTTGGTGTATGACTATTCCCTATAAGCTTAAGTTTATAGGAGATTTATATATATATATATATATATATATATATATATATATATATATATATATATATATATATATATATATATATATATAGTGATGAACTTTGATCCACTTAAGTGGATAAGAGAAGTTGTCCACCCAACTTCTTATCTCTCCATTTTCCTTGGGATCCATACAACATATGAATACAATTTTTTATTTGTTCATGTTACACATCTCAAGAGAAGATGGATGGATAAAAGTTAGGTGGACAACTTTTCTTATCCACTTAAGAGGTTCATAGCAAATATATATATATATATATATATATATATATATATATATATATATATATATATATATATATATATATATATATATATATATATATATATATATATATAGAGAGAGAGAGAGCAAATCTCCTATAAACTTAAGTTGATAGGGAATAGTATACACCAACTTTTGAATCAATTGATGTTGCCTCATATACATCATTCCCATATATATATATATATATATATATATATATATATATATATATATATATATATATATATATATATATATATATATATATATATATAGAGAGAGAGAAAGAGAGAGAGAGCAAATCTCCTATAAACTTAAGTTTATAGGGAACTATAAACTTAAGTTTATAGGGAATAGTATACACCAACTTTTGAATCAATTGATGTTGCCTTGAGATTTGTACCATCAAGAGATGCACAAATCTCAAAATGGGCTTCATATCTTTCACGGATCCCAATGCAACATCAATGGATAGAAAAGTTGGTGTATGATTATTCCTATAAGCTTAAGTTTATAGGAGATTTGCTATCAATGGATAGAAAAGTTGGTGTATGACTATTCCCTATAAGCTTAAGTTTATAGGAGATTTGCTATATATATATATATATATATATATATATATATATATATATATATATATATATATATATATATATATATATAGTGATGAACTTTGATCCACTTAAGTGGATAAGAGAAGTTGTCCACCCAACTTCTTATCTCTCCATTTTCCCTGGGATCCATACAACATATGAATACAATTTTTTATTTGTTCATGTTACACATCTCAAGAGAAGATGGATGGATAAAAGTTAGGTGGACAACTTTTCTTATCCACTTAAGAGGTTCATAGCAAATATATATATATATATATATATATATATATATATATATATATATATATATATATATATATATATATATATATATATATATATATATATATATATATATATATATAGGCGGATCAAATGAGAACTCATAACAAATGTGAGAACTAAGAACTTGCTATGTACCGTTAGATCTACAAAAAATTAATGGCTGTGATTAAATTCTAATAAAGTCAATTAATTAGCAAAAGGGCACGGCTGTCTTTTTGTATCAACGTAATCAGTTATATATTTGCTATTTTCATTCTTTCCATTTTAACCGCTTCCTTCTTCAATTTCATCCTTTTTTTTCGTCAGATCTCCTTGCTTTCCATTTTTTTATTATTGCCGTTAGATCTTCATGATTTTGCATTCATCGGATTGCAGTATTAATTCTAAGCATTACAATAGCGATAATCAATTCTCAAGTTCGTTAAATCATCTTTTTTTTTATCGTTTTATTTCCTTTGTTCCGTCTCCTCTTTTGTTGCACATCATCAAGTAACAGGATATCAAATCTTTTTTTTTGGATTACATGTGAGTTGATGGAAAGCTTATTCGTAAATCAAATCTTTTGATTTCTCTTTTTCTTACTGATTATGTTGGCTATTTTATAGTTTAAACCACGCAATTCTATTTCTTTTATTTTTAATAGTTTCGTTAATTCTTAAAATATTGTTAGTAGTCGATACGATCCTATAATTATTTATTGTCCATTAATTGAGGTTTTAATGATGAATTTTTAATTTTATTTTAGTGATTGTCCATGTTTGTAGAGAAGATTCTTTATATATTACAAAGGATTACGTATAAAAGTAATTGATTCTCAGTAGTTTAATATTTAGATTTTGTGATATATTACTAAGGATTATGTAAAAATAAGTTATTGATTCGTAATTTGATAATGAAGATTCGTAATATATTTTAAAGAATCAATAACAATAAATGAATGATTCTCGTAAGTTTGTAATGAAGATTTTGTGATATATTAAAACAGATTCGTATCAATAAGTAAATGATTCGTAAGTTTGTATTGAAGATTCTCGTGATTTTGTACAAATGATTCTCGTAATAATATATAAGAGATTCTCGTAAGTTTTAAAATGTGATTATGTAAGTTTAGTAAGGTGATTCTATTCTCAAATCTATGTGTTTTTTAACATTTAACTTCATGATTTTATAATTTTATTCACATGTTGTTATTATGTCGTAACATTAATTAATATTTCGTGACAGGCGTAGGTAACAACGAGGAATCAATTGATGTCGTACTATCTGATCAGTGTAACGCTAGTGAATCGGATGACGCGTCTTCGAAGTATACCATATCTCCTGGTGGAACCAAATATTGGAAACCATATTCCGATGAAGAGATTAAACCACAATTGAGCTATTTTTTTTCTAGTGTAGAAGAATGTTATGAATTTTATAAAAACTATAGAAGAATCTGTGGTTTTGACGTACGACGTGCCTCAGAGAAGAAACATCAGGATGGAACCAGTATTTTCAATCAATTTGTGTACAACCGGTCTGGTTTTAATGAAGTTAAATTTGGTACTTCTGCGGATAATGTTCCTGAGAATAATATAAACGTTCGGAGAACAATGGTTGGTAGATGCGGATGTAATGCGAAAATGATTCTGAAACTCAATGCTTCTAGGGGATATATTGTTTTTACTTTTATTGAGGAACACAACCATGAGTTAGTGCCGGAGTCCGGGAGACAGTTTTTAAGGGTTAGTAGGTCGATGAATTTCGGGCACAAGTTATGGCTCATTGATACTGGTAAAGTGAACATTGGTTCAACGAAGGCTCACAGTTTATTGAAGCAAGTTGTTAGTGGATATTCAAACATTGGTGGTACAACTACAGATTTTAAAAACTTTAACAGGGATGTGAAGGAATATATAGGTAAATGGGATGGTCAAATGATTGTTGAAAAATTCAAGCTAAAGAAAGAGATTTGCGAAGGTTTTTTTTATGAATATGGAATGGATTCAGATGGTCATTTGTCCAAACTATTTTGGGCAGATCCTATTGCTCGAAGAAATTATGATTTGTTCGGAGATGTTGTCTCTTTTGATGCCACTTTCCACACCAACAAATAAGGATGTTACATATGTCCTTCAAAATTTAGTGTATGTACCCTTATAACTCTAGTAGGTTGGTTCGGCCCATATAAATTATAGTTACGGAATCTTGATATTATTCTAACAGAATCTTTCAATTATATTATCATAATTGTTGTTAATGTAGTTGTATAAAATTTTCTCAGTTTAATAGTTGGTTCATTTTTCAAACAGGTACAACATGGTTTTTGTGCCTTTTACAGGTGTTGATAATCACAAAAAGAGTGTGACATTTGCGGCCGCGCTGCTTTCAAAAGAAGATATTGAACACTATAGGTGGGCATTTGATGCTTTTAATAGAGTGATGGGTCGAGAGCCTGTTATCATTATTACCGATCAGTGTCCGGCTATGAAACAGGCCATACCTGCTATTTTTAAATCAACAAGGCATCGGCTTTGCATGTGGCATATCATGAAGAAGGTTCCCGCCAAGGTATTTTTGAATTTTTCTTAGTATAAGTAACCGAATAGATTTTTATTAATAACATAATCCACTTTATCAAAATTCAATCTCATATTATAACATACGTAATCTTGTTACAATTATCATAGAATCATATAATATTAATCATAGAATCTCATTTGGTTTAATATAAAATCGATTTTAGCAAGTGAAAAATATTGTATATATTTATAATTTTTATCATATACTATTGTTATTATAACTAATCATAGTATTGAAGTTTTTGAACAAAATCACTATAGTTATTCTGATTATTTAATATATTTAATATTGATCATTGTAGGTTGGCGCTTCAATGCCTGGATTGAATGAGTTCATGTCTATGATAAATAATTACATATGGGATGAAGACATTGAGCCCTGTGTTTTTGAAAGAGAGTGGAATAAGGTAATACATGATTTTGGTTTGAGCGATAACGAGTGGTTAAGCGACATGTATGATAATAGGCATATGAGGATCCCTGCTTATTTTAAGGATGAACCTATAGTGGGCATATTGAGGACAACATCTAGATCTGAGAGTGAGAATTTTTTCTTTCAGAATTTTCAAAGTAAATACGATACTTTGAGTGAATTTTGTATACGCTTTGATAGCGCGATGAATAGGCAGCGATATGTTAACGCTCAGTTAAAATTTGAGTCTTCTAAATCATTGTCTACCACTGACACCCCTATGTTAATTGAGAAGGATGCTTCCGAGTTGTACACACGAACAGTATTCTATGATGTACAAGAACAACTTAAGGCATCGTGTTATGATTTAAAGATTCAAAGGCTTTCTGAAACAGATGGTGTGAAGTTGTTTGTTATTAAGGATAAGACTTCAAAGGATAAGTTGTTTGAGGTAAGCATTTAAAATTATCCTTTTATTTATTTATTTTTTGGTTAAAATTTTTCAGAATTTTATTTAAAATATTACAGAATCTATAGTTATATTCCGTAGCATCTTTTGACAGGTCAGACACAACATCTCAAATAACTATGTGGATTGTTCTTGCAAGATGTTTGTGAGGGTTGAAATATTATGTAGTCATGCATTTTATACTTTAAATCAGGGTGAAGTTTTTAAAATTCCTCGTGAGTTTGTTCTAAATCGGTGGATGAAAAATACAGAGAAGCGGTTGCATGGATCATCGATTGACGTTTCCCAACAAACCCAAATGTTACATAACACCAACGTTAAGTTGAATGATATCTGGTATGATATTCAGTCTGTTCTAAGTTTAGCTGGAATGGACAACGATTGTCTTGAATACTTTCATTCTATTATGAAAGACGTTAAGCGTACCTTTCGTGATGCTAAGGATAATATTGACAATCAGCATAAGAATGGTTTAATCCAATCTATTATGGGATCACAACCTGCTGAGGTTACTATCCAACCACCACAGGAGAGCAGGAATAAAGGTTGCAGAAAAAGGATACTCAGTGCTGCTGAGAGGTCACAAAGTGGGAGGAAGAAACAGCCTAGATTATGCAAAGCTTGTGGAGAAATTGTGTATCACGATTCCAGGAATTGTCCAAATAAGATAAAAAAAAATAGGATTTGTGATGTAATTTAATATTTTATGTATTCATATGAAATATTGTAGCAATTAATTAGTAATATATTTGATTTATAGTATCAAGGTCTATTTTTCTAGATGATTTTCTATTATGGATATTCATTTATAAACTCTAGACAATTTTATAAGAAATATTACATGAATATGAAATTTATGATAAGAGATTCGTAACTTAGTTCATAAGTTTCATTAGTTGGTGAAAAATGTTACATTAATTATAATGAAAGATTGAAATTATATGATTACGTATGTTATAATACAAGATTCGTAATTCAACACGATGATTACATTAGTTGGTGAAGGCGATCCTATTAGTTACAATAAGTAATTTATAAAAATAAAAATATGATTCTCGTATGTTATAATAAGAGATTCTATACTTTTACGCAGATGATTCTGCTTTGTTATTGATGGCGATTCTGCTCCATACAATCGCTGATTTTGGAAAAAGACAATATTATCGTATGTTATAATAAGAGATTCTATACTTTTACGCAGATGATTCTGCTTTGTTATAAAACGATATTCGTAATTAAACGCACAAGATGTCGTAAAATATTTAAGGCTTTTGTTAGTTATAATAAGGGATTCTACCAAAAGACAATATGATTCTATATGTTATATTAAAATATTATGTAATTATACAAAACATATTCGTGATTTGTTGAAGATAATTGCTTTTTACATTGTAAGCTATAGTAGCAGTTTCTTAATTGAAAAAGAGGCTATGTTTTAAGAGCAAAAGAGATTATGTGACAATTACATAATCCCTTGGTAGAAAAACTTATACGTAATCACTAAGTAGAAAAATTTAATAAATCACCTAGTTGATAGATAAAATGTTCTTTATTAATTAACATAATTGCATATTATCTCCATTGATAATCTCTTATTTCATTCCTACATCTTAAAAATCACAAAAAACTTACAAAGATCACTATAGTTATAAAAGAATCTCAATTATTAACTTACGAATCCCTTGACAATTCTTACGAATCCCAATACTTTTTTCGTAACCTAATGTCAAGAATTAGCTAATATCGTATACATATTCCCTTTGATATAAGACGTAATCTCATATTGTATTTTACGTAATCCAATTAACATAGTTCTGAATATTAATTTACATTAAGCGTAATTGCATATATCGATTAGAGAATCTAAAAACTTTTTAAAGAATCGTCATTGAATTAATCGATTGTGTTCAATTTATTATAAAAAACTTATAAAATCATTAATTAATTGTTAAAGAAACACTAATTATTTTTACGTAATCCAATTAACATAGTTACAAAAGCATAATTTACATTAAGCGTAATTGCATATATCGAGTAGAGAATCTAAAAACTTTTTAAAGAATCGTCATTGATTTAATCAAATTATGTTCAATTTATAGTAAAATAAAATTTGAAAAAGTTTATTGAAACTTTACCATATCCAAATCCTCAAAGTTTGTATTTGAGTACATTTCCAAATGACCTTTAATGTTAACTTCAAATCTTTTCCATCTTTTTTTCCTGATCGCTACCCTCTGAATTATGTAGTGTGTATAACTTCAATACATGATAATTAGTTAGGTTTGTAATGTAAAACACCTGAAATGTTTAACTCAAAAAAAATATAAAAAGTTTTAATATTTACTATACCAGTAGTGTGGGAGGGATAAAGATCTGACGTGGTGAAACATCTGACCTTTTTCTTCATTATTGTTCGTGAGATGTGTCCGGATGTCAATCACACCGCACTCCACTTGTGTTTTGTCCCTCGGTGTCTCTATCACACTTACAAAACTTCAATGCCATTCCAATTGAAAGCCACATACGTCAAATACCAAAAATTATAAGTTAATGATTGTATATTATAATGATTCTCCGATTATTATTGATTATTATATAGATGAAATCAAATGATATAACTTACATGTGGTCTTTTTCACACGAAGACAACCAATCCCAAACATTTGTTCATCCTCACATGGCTTCTTGCTTAGGTCGATATCCTATCAATATAGGGTGACCTTAAAGCCACCGGTCCTATGCTCCTCTTAGCCTTCATGGGTATTTTGTGTGTGGAGTCTTATTAGTAATCACAATATCCGCAATCCCTTTTGATAAGCAATGAGAATCTCATATTGTATTTTACGTAATCCAATTAACATAGTTACGAATATTAATTTACATTAAGCGAATTGCATATATCGAGTAGAGAATCTAAAAGTATTTTTATAGAATCGTCATTGAATTAATCGATTGTGTTCAATTTATTATAAAAAACTTATAAAATCACTGTAATTGTATAAATTGTTAAAGTAATAGATTAGATTTTACATATGCACAAACTCTCCATGATTTTAAATAGCCTTTGCTAATGAAGCTTATAAAATTAATAATTAACTGATAAAGAAACACTAATTATTTTTACGTAATCCCTGTTGGTATTAAATAGAAAGGCGTAATATACTTTAGAATTCAGTTATCATAGTATCGGTATATCTTAGTATAAAAAGCATAAACCCTTTTAGCATTCTCGTAATTCACATTTTAATCGTTTGTTGAAATATACTTTACAAAATCTCCTTTGATCTCAAACATAATCTCAAGTTATAACTTACGAATCCATCGACAATTCTTACGAATCCCAATACTCTATTTCAGAATCATATATCTAGTATTACAAAACATACTAGTATAAAAATCTTAAATTTTAACCAATTGTTCATGTATATGAATTAATAATTTTAAAAGTAGACTCATCTTAATCAACTTATGGAATCTCTTACTGTAATAATGTAATCATTTAATTGATATTACGTAATCTCAGATTTTAATTTACATAATCTTTGATAATTAGTTAGGTTTGTAATGTAAAACACCTGAAATGTTTAACTCAAAAAAAATATAAAAAGTTTTAATATTTACTATACCAGTAGTGTGGGAGGGATAAAGATACGACGTGGTGAAACATCTGACCTTTTTTCTTCATTATTGTTCAGCAGATGTGTCCAGATGTCAATCACACCGCACTCCACTTGTGTTTTGTCCCTCAGTGTCTCTATCACACTTACAAAAACTTCAATGCCATTCCAATTGAAAGCCACATACCTGTCAAATACCAAAAAATTATAAGTTAATGATTGTATATTATAATGATTCTCCTGATTATTATTGATTATTATATAGATGAAATCAAATGATATAACTTACATGTGGTCTTTTTCACACGAAGACAACCAATCCCAAACCTGTTGTTCATCCTCACATGGCTTCTTGCTTAGGTCAGATATCCTATCAATATAGGGTGACCTTAAAGCCACACCTGGTCTTGCGCTCCTCTTAGCCTTCACTGGGTATTTTGTGTGTGGAGTCTTATTAGTAATCACAATATCTGTACAAGTTTGTGTTACCTTAAGTGAGAAGGAAGGCCTGTCTTCTTTATTTTTTAATGCAGATGCCTCTTCAGTATCAACTGCATCTAATACTTTTGCTCTGAAATCTTTATCTATTTCCAGACACTGTGTGAAGCCAATATCAGCATCGTCGGTTTGAACCGGTGTATTCTTTTTTTCCAGAGGAGATTACATTGGCTGTTCATTAACGGAGACCTTTCCCCTTATCAAACTTTCGGCCAATTCTATTATTTCCTTTAGTCTTGGATTTGAAGGAATGACCTTCTGCGCAAGACTAATACTTGATTCGAAAAGAGTTTTTGTTTGGATGTATTTAGAAAAAATTTTCTCCAACTGTTTAAGATAATCTGGTAGAAATAATAAACAAGTTTAAAAGCGAGAATCATATTAATAAATTTAAAGAATCTAATTATGTTATTTTCGAATCATATATCTAGTATTACAAAACATACTAGTATAAAAATCTTAAATTTTAACCAATTGTTCATGTATATGAATTAATAATTTTAAAAGTAGACTCATCTTAATCAACTTATGGAATCTCTTCGTAATAATGTAATCATTTAATTGATATTACGTAATCTCAGATTTTAATTTACATAATCTTTGATAATTAGTTAGGTTTGTAATGTAAAACACCTGAAATGTTTAACTCAAAAAATATAAAAGTTTTAATATTTACTATACCAAGAGTGTGGGAGGGATAAAGATCTGACGTGGTGAAACATCGACCTTTTTCTTCATTATTGTTCGCCAGATGTGTCCGGATGTCAATCACACCGCACTCCACTTGTGTTTTGTCCCTCGTGTCTCTATCACACTTACAAAAACTTCAATGCCATTCCAATTGAAAGCCACATACCTGTCAAATACCAAAAAATTATAAGTTAATGATTGTATATTATAATGATTCTCCTGATTATTATTGATTATTATATAGATGAAATCAAATGATATAACTTACATGTGGTCTTTTTCACACGAAGACAACCAATCCCAAACTGTTGTTCATCCTCACATGGCTTCTTGCTTAGGTCAGATATCCTATCAATATAGGGTGACCTTAAAGCCACACCTGGTCTTGAGCTCCTCTTAGCCTTCACTGGGTATTTTGTGTGTGGAGTCTTATTAGTAATCACAATATCTGTACAAGTTTGTGTTACCTTAAGTGAGAAGGAAGGCCTGTCTTCTTTATTTTTAATGCATGCCTCTTCAAGATCAATCGCATCTAATACTTTTGCTCTGAAATCTTTATCTATTTCCGCATTAATCGTGTGAAGCCAATATCGGCATCGTCGGTTTGAACGGTGTATTCTTTTTTCCAGAGGAGATTACATTGGTCGTTCATTAACGAGACCTTTCCCCTTATCAAACTTTCTACCAATTCTATTATTTCCTTTAGTCTTGGATTTGAAGGAATGACCTTCACAAGACTAATACTTGATTCAAAAGAGTTTTTGTTTGGATGTATTTAGAAAAATTTTCTCCAACTGTTTAAGATAATCTCGTAGAAATAATAAACAAGTTTAAAAGCGAATCATATTAATAAATTTAAAGAATCTCACATTGCATTCATCATGATCATATATTTTTTGATACGTAATCGTATACTTTAATTACGTAATTATTTTTATCATTTAAAGAATCTAATTATGTTATTTTCGAATCATATATCTAGTATTACAAAACATACTAGTATAAAAATCTTAAATTTTAACCAATTGTTCATGTATATGAATTAATAATTTTAAAAGTAGACTCATCTTAATCAACTTATGGAATCTCTTACTGTAATAATGTAATCATTTAATTGATATTACGAATCTCAGATTTTAATTTACATAATCTTTGATAATTAGTTATAGAATCTCAATAAATAAATTTCAGAATCATATATATACCAATACAGATCCTACAGTATATTAATCATTTTCTACTTTTAACTTATATATCAATTGAACATTGCACAAGAATCTCCAAATTTAAATATAGGAATCCCATATTTTTAACTAAAAGAAACACTTGTTTCAACATCAAGTATAAGTAGGTTGGATATACGAATCTATAATATTTATTATCTATGTTTGATTCTTATACACAATCTAATAGCAATAAGAAGAAAAACTAAAGCATACCACTTCAATATTTTCATTATCGGACTCCGATTCAACTTCCACATGACTTTTTCCCTTTGTGGTGACTTTTTCGCTCAGTATAATTTTTGATGGATTGCTCATCTCTAATGCTCCCATCACAAAAGAATTTGTACTGAGTTCAGCATTTTGCCTTTGACGTAAGCCCATGGATGTCCATCCCAGAAAGCTGGGAATTCTTCTTTCGACAGTCCTTTTTCCTTTGTAAAGGACTCGGTCCACATACAACAATTGTAAAAATTAAAATAATAAGCACTTGACATTAAATCGAGATAATGTTATAAATATACAAACATGGTTCAATAGAATTATGACGCAGCGCGGAAGTTGAAATCTCGGAATCCACCGAGGGTTGATCTCCGAATCCACGAAGAGCTTCGAATCCACGGAGAAAATATATTAAACGAAAATTTTATTGATGAAAAGATATATTGATTCTAGGGTTACATGACTCTTCTTAAATAGAAAAATAAAAGAGACTCCTAATAAGACTGGAATTATAAAGAAATAGAAAGTATCAAATCCTACCCTAAAAGACTCCTATAATATAGGAAACAAATCAGTCCTAATTAAATCAAAATTGATTTTATTTCCTAATCTAAATTGACTCTAACTTTATTACTAAAAATAAACTAAAGGCTGATTATTTTCAGATTTTAGCCAAAACTGAGGATTACTGATGAGATTATATAAATTTGATAATCTGGTTGGCTCCGTCTCGTCGAGATAGGCGATTTACATATATAATTTGTCAGAATCCGCCTTCCGGATCAAAAGATATGATCGTTTCTTTGTAAAAGCGAATAATATGTATAAGTCGGCGTTTAGCTCGTGATTGTCCCGCTCCACTATGAGATTGTTCATTAAACGTCCTACATCAGTCTCCCCTTGTTGAAAGAAGCTCGTCCCCGAGCTCATATTTGCTTGAATAGTAGCTTCATCGATAAATATGTTTCTTCTCCTGCATCGATCAGCATCCGCCTTATACTTTACATTGATTTTCTCCATTTGTTCTTTTACCTTCTCGGCTAGGAATTCTTCTGTATCAAACTTGTGTACGAATCTTTTTGGCCGCATGTATATGTAACGGCAATATGTGGCTCAGAGTTGACATGAAAACTCCTCCAAATATTTTTCGTGTTGGTCCTCATATTCTAGTGCCTGGTATGCCATCTCATTATTGTTGAAATTATTGATGCTCATTGCTTCCAAAGAAGAATTTTCTCCCTCATACTCCATACACAATTCTTTCACCTCCTTTGTCTCGAGCCCTCCACCAAGTAATTCACACATATCATCAATTGTCCCACTCTCTAATTTATCATTCTCCTTCATCGGGACAACATCAATAAGCGCAATATTACTCACAACCTCTTTGGGAATATCATGCATAATATCCATCTTCACTATCATATCATCATCAGCACCATGTATCTCATGTATAACGAGTGTTTGCACCTTAGGAGGAATTTCGGCAAGGGTAGGTTCTTTTTCCGTTGTTGCTACTTCAATGCTCGTCACAAATCTAGGTTCTTTCTCAGAGTCAAATTGGGGCTGCTTAATCCTTTCATGACCATGATTAGAGTGTGAACTAGGATGTTGGTTGAACATATAATAATAGATTGGAAGGAAACGAGCTTTTAATAACTTTTTCATCTTCTCCCACCTATCGACCTTCGGCTTTCTTTGGCGAGATCGATTCATGCATACTGATTCCCACCAAGCAGATGCTCCACCCTTAAGTCGGTAGGCCACCAACTTAACCTTTCGTTCATCTGGGATCTCCATATACTCAAAAAATCTCTCCACTTCTGCAATCCAGTCAAGAAATTCTTCAATATAAAGTTGCCCGTTGAAAGATGGCAGATCCATCTTCATCTTGAACCCTCCAGCATCATAATTGTCCCATCGACGGCGGTCTCTGCGATTATAACCGCGGCGTGGGGCTTTATAGTAATCGCTGTCGCTGTGGAATTCATCTTGTGGAGTCGGATCACGTCGTTGGCGACCATCAACGCGATTTGAACTCCTACCGTGTTCAAACGCTCTACCGCCAACGCAAGTCGCTCCATGGTAGTCTTCATCTAATTAACATCAGTCTTCAACTCATCGAACTCAGTTCGAGAAATAGGGGCTTCATCACCTGCCATCGGATCGGAGGAACAAGGCTCTGATACCAATTGACGCAGCGCGGAAGTTGAAATCTCGGAATCCACCGAGGGTTGATCTCCGAATCCACGAAGAGCTTCGAATCCACGAAGAAAATATATTAAACGAAAATTTTATTGATGAAAAGATATATTGATTCTAGGGTTACATGACTCTTCTTAAATAGAAAAATAAAATAGACTCCTAATAAGACTAGAATTACAAAGAAATAGAAAGTATCAAATCTTATCCTAAAATGACTCCTATAATATAGGAAACAAATTAGTCCTAATTAAATCAAAATTGATTTTATTTCCTAATCTAAATTGACTCTAACTTTATTACTAAAAATAAACTAAAGGCTGATTATTTTCAGATTTTAGCCAAAACTGAGGATTACTGATGAGATTATATAAATTTGATAATCTGGTTGGCTCCGTCTCGTCGAGATAGGCGATTTACATATATAATTTATCAGAATTCGCCTTCCGGATCAAAAGATATGATCGTTTCTTTGTAGAAGCCAATAATATGTATAAGTCGGCGTTTAGCTCGTGATTGTCCCGCTCCTCCATGAGATTGTTCATTAAGCGTCCTACATAAAATTAAGAATGATTAAGTAAATTATAGAAAATAGTTAATTGCTTACAACAAGGAAGGCCAGGGGTCCTTGGTAGAACTTTCTTGTTGGATTCTCTGCCCACTGTGTTTTTGAATCAACCAGAGAATCTATGATAAGGGAACACATGTCGTATTCCGCTGTCTCATCAAGATTCCCCTCAAAACTAACTATATGCTGATCTACATACGGATTCCCCAATGAATGTATGAGGGTGTTTGTCATGACCACAAGGAAATTAAGCTTGAACATCTCATCAACTGTTGAAGTATTTTTAATACTCTGGCATACAGCCGATGCCGTTATTTTTGTGTCCTCCTGACACATTGAACTGCTCCCTCCAATATGTTCTTCTTTCATTATTCTTAGGTGTAATTATCTTTCTAGGTCCATTTGGTAGACCTAAAACATCAGCTACATCCTCCTCTCTTATAAAGATCTAACCACTGGATAAGCGCAGTGAGACACTTGCATGATCGAAAGCTTGTAGAATCTTGTACCCCAATTTGTGAGGCAGTTCTGTTAATAAAAACTCCAGAAGATGTCCAAAACCAGCATGTCGAACCCATTCCTTTTGGTCTTTTGACAGATTGGCAACCATATCTGATAGAAGTTTGGGGGAAATTTTTATTTGTGTAACTTCTAAGTCATCTCTTGTCTTATGTTTATGTGAAATCTCCCCCTGTAAATTTATTTAAAAAAATAAGGTCATGTATATGTCAACTTAACTAATCACAGCTTTAGAAGAATCCTAATTTCATTGTTACGAATATCATAGTATAATTAATGAATCTTCAACAAATTATTGAACCACACAATATAATCTACGATTCAAGTTATCATTATTTACGAATCTCTTAGTACAAGTCACGTAATCCCCTTAATAAATTACGAATATCATATCACATCATTCAGATTTAACATACTTTTTGCCATGGAATCATGTATTGTAAATTACATAATTTCCTAGAAACTATATAGCATTGCTTGCATCTACTAAATCAATAATTTATTTTATTTTTACAAAATTTAATAGTTTATAAAACTAAATCTAACTCTTCGAACAAATAAAATCTCAATGAATATTGAATCAAAATTTAGTAATTTAATTAAATATACAAAATAGTATTTACCTCTTTCTTAAGTTTTTTCAATTGTGCACTGCTTGTTTTAATTGCCTGTGCCTTTCTTTTTTTGCCTTTTTTTTGTTGCTGTGATTCCATTCACATCTTCGATTGTACGATGAAATCATCATCGTCAGCTGTTGGTTTGTAGCAAGTTGGTAGTTCTGCTGTACTTGGAACTTCTTTGTTTGTAAATTCCTGCAATGTTTCATGCGTCGTAAGTTCTCTATTTCTTTGGCCCTTTTACATAATTTTTATATCCTGAAAAATTAAAAAATTACAATGTAAGTATAAGTCTTTAGTGAATTAAATCATATAATCACGTAATTATTACCACATGATCATCATCCATTAAAAACTTAATTTCCATATCAACTAACGTAATCCCTTGGTAGAAAAACTTATACGTAATCACTAAGTAGAAAATTTTAATGAATCACCTATTTGATAGTTAAAATTTTTATTTATTAATTAACATAATTGCATATTATCTCCATTGATAATCTATTATTTCATTCCTACATCGTAAGAATCACAACAAAAACTTACAAAGATCACTATAGTTATAAATGTAATCTTATTTTGTAACTTACGTAATCCCATACAAGACTTTACAGAATCGCATGACATATCTAGCGAATATGAACAAATTGGTTACGTAAGCTCGCTTAATAATATACGTAATCTCTTTCAACATTTAACGTAATCGAATGTTATATCATTCAAAATCTCAACATATTAATTACAGAATCTTAATTATCACATTACGTAATCCCTTTCTCTAAATTAAAGACTCTAATGTTATAACTTAAAGAATCACAACTTATTTGTTTTAGATTCTTAATTTTCAATTTACAAATTTACTTTCAAATTTTAACACAATCACATGTTTTAAATTACTAAATCTCAACTTATTTTTTACATAATCTTTTCACCAATTTACAAAATCCCTATCAATATTTTACGTAATCACAAATAGTATTTTCTGATTCTTAATATTTTTATAATGAATCTTTTAATACAACTAAGAAGAATCGCTTTCATTTACGCATAAAACCGTAAAAATAATCGATTTAATCAATCGCTTATTGTTACAAAGATCTTCTAGTACCAATAACATAATCAATCTGTGATCTAACTTCATATTAAAAAATAGAATCGTTGTTGTTAAACTTAACGAATAATCTAGTGCTTAGAACATAATCGTTTATGTATATTTACGAATCTCTTCTAACTCATTTACTACTAACCTCATCATATCAAAACTTTAACAGAATCTTTTAAAAATTTCGTTTCTATATAACAAAACTAAAGAATCCAACAATGTAATAAACAAGAATAGTTAAAATTTTTAAATGGAATCGCTTATAAATGTTCAAATTCTGAGAATCCCTAACATTTTTCAATCGTAATGCGTTTAAAATGCATGCAACATAAAATCAAAATTACCTTGCTATTTCAAAACATTAAAAAAATAACTTTTTTAGGTATTCAGAAACAAATTAACGAATATTACCTTTTCTCCGCACTTGTTGACCCTGATTCTCTGATTTGATTGTCATTCTGGCTATATAATTGAGATTCTGTTTTTGTTGAGCCTTCGTTCGAGCGAAATTGGGGTTTTTTTGTGCGTTAGATCTTCGTCGGCGTGAAACCCTAGTTGCTATCGCCGATTTTACAAGGGAATAGATGCAGTTACTGTTTCCGGAAAAAATCTGAGCGTAGATATTAATTGCAACCGGCTAGATTTTGGAATTTTTTTTAAATAAAGTAGTTTTAGGCGGTTTAGAAGGTGGACAGTTTTTCCCTTTTAAAAAATTCTGATATTTACTTGATTACCCTCATTTTAGTTTGTAAGTTTTTTTAATTACAAAACTGCCACCTAATTTTGTGCAGAATCTCAGCCATTGTTTTTACATAATGGACGGTAGATATTATGTTCTTAGTTCTCATAAATATTTGGGTTCTCATTAGAACCAGCCTCTATATATATATATATATATATATATATATATATATATATATATATATATATATATATATATATATATATATATATATATTATTTATTTATTTATTTTTGATAATTCAATCGAAATTGGAATCAAGACTGTGAGCGGGAGCCACATCGAAACATCCTGATTGTCCGAATCACTTATAACGAGTAGAACTAGTTATACATTAATGAAAGTCATGTGGAAAGGGTATAATAGATCCCATAAGGGTCAGAAATGGCAAGAGAATTTTGCCGCTGATTCCGGCTGTAAAGGGAAAAGAATTGTTTTTCTTGGGTCGGTTAACGAGGACATGTAGCCCCATGTGGCACGTGCCCTTTCTCCATGAGGCTCGACAAGCAATACACAAACCTATGCTATCTCCCTAAATGTGTTAGTAATCTCCATCCTTTCCTATTAATTCTTAAAATCTTGTCACTACATCAATACCACTTAATTGTAGTGAGGAGTAACCGAGTAAGGATTATTATTTTCTATTTTAACAGAGTATTTTAGACAATGAGAAGATCACTAGAAATTATTTAGTAGTTCATACCTACTGCGTTAACAATAAATCACAGGATTGACTACCCTTGCATTAATTGAATACAAGAGAGCTTGGGGATTATTATTCTATTGATCTCAGGATTATTCTTCGCTTAGTTGATTGTAATACATTTGATACTTTCATGATTACATCACCTCCTTAGCACTAATGAGTAATCCTAATTTGTAACTCTTCGATATCCTTATATCATTAATTTGTTTCCGACAGTCATATATCAATATGTAATACAAGATTGAGATCATATTCGTTGTGGCTTTAGCAGTGAAGGGACCAATTTATTAATCATAATCATTCAATTAATATCTAAACGATTATGATTGGGTGCTTAGAAACTAACATTGCTCGTTTTATAAATAAGAATAATGGGTATATAAATAAGAATAATGGGTACACTTGTCATCAGAGGGGATTCTCTCATAAAATGTGACATACCGAAACTTTAGTGGGAGGACTATGATGGATAGAATCACCCACAACAATATTAGAATGAGAGTCAGCCGCGTCATTG
Source organism: Asparagus setaceus (assembly GCA_012295165.1). NCBI lineage: Eukaryota > Viridiplantae > Streptophyta > Magnoliopsida > Asparagales > Asparagaceae > Asparagus > Asparagus setaceus. The sequence continues at coordinate 28,811,119 of CM022701.1, forward strand.
TACATAAGAGAATACTATCCTCAGATATATGAATCCATAAATCTCTGTAAAAATTATTCTTTTTTATCATTGTCTGATTAAGACAAATCATAATTATTTTCTAAATTGTAGATGAGTAGAATTGAGAAAGTGAATTGGCTAAATATCATAAAACCCCCCTTAACTTTGGATGATTATCAGAAAACCCCCCATAACTTTGAAAATATCAGAAAACCCCTTAAGATTAGGGGTTATCAGAAAACCCTCCTTAACTTTGAGATTTTATCAGAAAACCCTCCTTAACTTTAAGATTTAGGGGGGTTTTCTGATAAAATCTGAAAGTTAAAGGGGGTTTCCTGATAAAATCTAAAAGTTAAAGTGGGTTTTGTGATAATCCCGATACTTAAGGGGGGTTTTTCTAATATTTTGAAAGTTAAGGGGGGTTTTTCGATAATTATCCAAAGTTAAGGGGGGTTTTCTGATATTTAGCCAAGTGAATTTTCTAAGTAACTATTATGATACAATGAATCTGAATAGTTATAAGTGCATGTTCACATGTTGGTGCCCATAACTAGGGCCATGACCTCTAATAGGAAGGAAGACAAAGAGATGGGTAATAGTCTCAGTTTTCTAGGTAGTGACCAGTGAGACTTGCTGTCTCCGAGCTATCTTCAGCTGCACTAACTTCCAAACTCATCAAATCCAACTCCAACAATATCACTAACTCTTGAAACAAGTAACAAAACAGGATACAACCAGGACACTGCCCATTTTCTTTATAGTTGTTAAATTAAACTAAGTAATCTTCCCATTCGCTATTTAAACCCCATGTACCTCCAGTTTCTCTACCACAAACTTAACCTCTCTCTTCTCTCCTCTTTTGAGTGGCAATGGCTTCTCCTTCATCTTCTTCCTCCTCTTTCTGTTATTACCTAGTGTGTTTCTTGGGCCTCTCCATTGTGAGCAGTATAATGGCTGCTTCACCAAAAAAGCCCGTGAACGTCCCATTCCAAAAGAACTATGCGCCTACTTGGGCTTTAGATCACATCAAGCACTTCAATGGAGGCAAAGAGATCCAACTCTATCTTGATAACTACACAGGTATATATTTACTAATTAAAATACGTATAATTTGTAATCTTGCTGAAACTATCAAGAACATTGCATGTAATTAATTTTGATATTGCATCACTTGTTACAGGAACTGGGTTCCAGTCCAGAAGCTCCTACCTGTTTGGGCACTTCAGCATGCAGATAAAGATGGTTCCTGGAGACTCTGCAGGAACTGTCACTGCCTTTTATGTAAGTTAATCTTTAGTTACCAGTCTATATATGCACATTATTGATATTTCTTTTTTCTAACAATTGAATTGGTTTGGCTTCAGCTATCATCTCAAAACTCAGAGCATGATGAAATAGATTTTGAGTTCTTGGGGAACAGGACAGGGCAACCCTACATATTGCAGACCAATGTGTTCACTGGTGGAGAGGGAAACAGAGAGCAAAGGATCTACCTCTGGTTTGATCCTAGCAAAGCGTATCATTCCTACTCTGTTCTCTGGAATATGTACCAAATTGTGTAAGTTGTTGCTACCTCTTAAAGATATCCTCTCAAGTTTTTAAAATGCGTTACTCCTCACTCGTCATCCTGAACTTTTATCTATATAATCATCAATTTTCAATATAAATATGATTGTTACTTATAAAAACTTATAAAGTATTTTCCAGAGATAATGAAAACCTTAGATGGATTTTCTTATTTTTATCATTATTATTAGTAGGAGGACCACTTATGAGTTATGAGTGTGTTTAAAGTCTTATCTCTTGAGGCTACTAAAATAGAGTCTTATCACTGGTTATGATGTTACTATATATAAGTTAAGTTATGACAACTTGCTATGTAATGCAGTCCTCTATCCCGAGACGCAAATTAATGTGGTTGATTTACAGTGTGTTCAGAATCTAAACTCTACTTGAAAACAAGTAACAGTAAGGTAGATCTCAGCCACAAAGGGAAAAAATATTGGTAGTTGAACATTTAACCTATTTTAAAACAGTTTTAGTTTCAACTTGGAATCATTATGGCTTCAGATGATAATAATATACAAATATGTGAAGAAAACCTAGTATTGGACCCTCAAATCACAAATAATTTCAAAAGAGATTAAGTTTATATGATTTGAGATTAAATTCCTCAAATTTAAACTATTTGAAATTAACTCTCTAATTATCTTCTTCTCTTAATACTATAAACAAAACAGAAATTTTTTTGAAATATCAGTCACCCTTTTAATGTTAAGATTGCCTAGTTTGACCTAAAACCTACTATGTTATATTTTTCTTTTTCTTTTTTTAATCTAGAAAGAACAATGATCAGTCTTATCTCTTGAAAACTGTTTAGAAGTTATTTAGATGAAGATGCATGTGGGCTAGGACTTTAATTAAGCATCTCACATGATGAGAGAGGGAATAAGTTGGTGGGGTCAGATTGGAGACCTTGGACTTTGGATTCTTGGATTGGTCCTTCAAAATGTAAACATGTGCTCTCTTCTGATAATGACTTGTTCTTTCACTAAAAGCAAGAATCACTGCATGATTAGTGCAAAATTTAGTAGTAATTGTCGACTTAGTGAATGGGTATGGTATTTGAATATAAGATAATGATTATGATTTGTTAGTATTGTAATTATCATTATAACTCATGTCAATTATATGTAGTGTTATTCTTTTTACTTAAACCAAATCATAACTATTCATTAAATGATAGACTATTGTGATTGAAAGAGTGAACTATTTAATGTTTATTTAGAGTGAATAAGCTCTGAATCCATTTGAAAGGAAGATATGAAGAAAATGAAGTAGTTGGCTAAAATAGTTATTTAGTTTTTCATGCTTTTCCTTGAGTGTTTGGCTCAGAAGTTGACATGATTTTAAGTATTTCTTATCTAAATCACTATTTTCTCAGAGAAAAGGGAAGCTAATATATAGCTAGTATACAAAAATCATACTAGTATGGTTGCTACAGTTTGAGCCATTAAATGGACTAACAAGCCCATAATAGCCATTCGGCGAACATCTTTTACTTAATTTTCTATCCTTTTCCTGTCCAGTTTCTTTGTGGATGACACCCCCATCAGAGTCTTCAAAAACAGCAAAGACTTAGGTGTCAGATTCCCCTTCAATCAGCCCATGAAGCTCTACTCAAGCCTTTGGAATGCAGATGACTGGGCCACAAGAGGTGGCCTTGAAAAGACTAATTGGGCTAACGCACCTTTTGTCGCTTCGTACCGGGGATTTCATATCGATGGTTGTGAGGCCTCGGCCCACGAAAAATTCTGTGCGACTCAGGGTCGACGGTGGTGGGATCAGGAGGAGTTCCGGGACCTCGATTCTTATCAGTATCGACGACTTGGGTGGGTAAGAAAGAGATGGACGATATATAACTACTGTAATGATAGTTCAAGGTACCGTACGATGCCACCGGAGTGCAAGAGGGACAGAGATATTTAAAGAGAATGAAGGGGGAAGTTGTTTGCGCTGATACTGGGCTTTGTTGATTATATTGGTTATTGTATTTTTATATTTCATGTCTTCTCGTATTTATTCATGATGGATATGAGGGGTAGTATGGTGCGGAATATGTTTTCTTCTTTCCTTGGAAAATTTGTTGAGGTTTTATGATTTATTATTTATGTTGTGGCCTAGACAATCAGCTCAACTTCCCGTGGTTCGTAGTTGAACCAAACAAAGCCCATAAACACTGGGCTAGGGATTGAACTTGAAAATCTCACGTTGGTTAGGGGCCCAAACCTAGCCTATACATATATTTATATGCGTCCAAGACTCCAACTGTACTGAAATTGCAAAGTTTGTTGATGGTTGAGAAATATAATGTTACAGTTTAACATGTCTTGAGCACTGTTTTTCGTGGATTGAATCTAGCTATTTTACGCAGTGTTTTTTTTTCTTCTTCTTCTCTTTTTTTTAATCTGTTTTAAATGTGTGATCAATAGGATTTGTATCTGCTTTACTCTGATGTCACGTTTAAATAATGACTTTCAACCACTTCAAAATTTTTGCTCTGACACAACTAATTTGATACTTAATTAACCAAACTCAAGCCTTGGAAAATAGCTATTAAAGGATTGGAATTCAAAGCTCCATCAGACCAATGTAAACTGTCCAAATAGTTAACATGAGACTAAGAGCATGTTTGGGAATTGATCAAAGTGGCTTATAAGCCAATGACCAATGTAAACCATCCAAATAGTTAACATGAGACTAAGAGCATGTTTGGGAATTGATCAAAGTGGTTTATAAGCTACTGGGACATGTTTGACAAACACCTTTTTTTGGCTTATAAGCCCAAAAATATAAGCTGGGATAACCCAGCTTCTTGTTTGGTGGCTTATAAGCCACATAGTTTGACTAAGTAAAAGACCACTATACCTCTTAATATTTAAGAAAATTCAAAAGCACTCTATTATCTATCTCCAACCCTTTTTTGGTCATTTTGACAACAAAAATAAATTATAAGCCACTCTTTTGCCAAACATTCTACTATTGAAAATGGATTATAATGCATTAAGTTTACCAAACACTTAGGATTATATCTACTTGAATTGTAAGCCATTTGTGGATTATAAGCTAAGTAAATTATAATCTAAACTTGTCAAACATGGCCTAAATGTACTCTAATATCACCATGTTTATACAATTTCGACGTCCACACAGCCTGGCTTTTGCACTTTATATGAGTTCTGGATGAGTAGAACTGTACCATATTATCATTTGGGATTACACTGACACTAGTTTCAGGCTAACATTCTAATAAACGTCATTATCATGCATCCATGTCACTCTCCTCTTATCTTGCAATGCAAAAGCATGGAGTTAGCTCTAATATCATGATCTTAGAGTCCCTTACATTACATCAAATTTCTGAAACTATGATAAGTATACTCCAACGCAATGTACCAATAACAATTTTTTTACACGTATTTTAGTTAAAATTTGAAAGTTCTTCTTGAAACATTCAAATTGACACTATCACGGAGTCATTCTCTCCTAAATTCAATGCCTTCATTTTGAGGCAAAATTTTGTTTATTAACTGACCTCTCAACTCAAATACTGACCTCATCCTTCAATTTTATACAGACCATTAGAAGTTTTAGACTTCACGTGTTGCAGACTTTGGGGAATAATAATAATAACATCTCTGGACTAATTGACGTTTTATCTACCTTGGGCTTGAAAAATAAGAAATAATGCATTCATTATGGCTCCACATTCATCCAAGAGAAGAAAATGGACAAACAAGAAAAGGAACTTCAGGGATATGAAAAATCTAGAAAGAGACACTGCATAAAAGTTCCATCCAAACTCAAGCAGGCTTATAGAGAAAGTTTCTTTATAGACTAGCATAATTGCCTTATTAGTAAAATTTATCCTAATCAAAACCTTTGTCATTTGGATCTCGACAGTTCTCATAATATATAGTCTTCTTTAGGATTGTCCTCATATGCTTATCGTAGAATAGTCTATGAAAATATGAATGGTGGAGCCAAGCTCCTCCGGTTCATAACCTTTTGGAGCTTATACATAATATCTAGTGGTATCATAAGACACTTCTGAATTGTCTATTTCATAGATAGCTATTTACTTTTTATTGTATTTACTACTTGGGGTATCATTAGAATCGAATTAGGATATCAATAAGTTATACATGACATGCTTTTACTATTAATAAACTAATTATATATACGGGAAATCACTTGGACAAAGTTAAAGATCCGCCACTGTTCATAACAAGTTGTAGTACAAAGCTATCGATTCTCTTACAAATAAAATTTTCAGAACCGGCTATAGCGAATAATGTTTATATGTCCTCTATTTCCACATTCTCACTAATCTTTTTCCAAAACATATATCCTTATTATAAAAGTCCTAAAATAATATGCATTCAGAGACAGAAAACTCAAACAAAATAATGCACAAGTTTGAATTAATTAATGTTGTAATCAAGGGATTGGATTTAGACTTGTAGTGAGCAATTCAAGCACTACTCAAATTGGCTAAGTGGTTGCAGAGATTGACAACTAATTAATTTACGTGCTCCAATACTAAAATGTTGCATATATGAGAAGATCAAATTCCTTTTTGATATGGATTAGCTGGAGGTTAGCATGTTTGTATCAAGGTGGTTTGCATTGAATAGGCTATTAGCTGGCCAGTCATTGGTTGCCGAGTTGAAGCAGGATTCAAGGATTAAGTGACCAAGAGTGATTTTTTTTTTTTTTTTCTTTTTCATGTGAGACGAAGATTATATCTTTATATTTGATTCATGATGAGTGCTTCTTTTTTAATTGAGATGAGATTGCAGGTGGGAATATTAGATCTACATGATTCAGTTAACATAATTTAGTCTGGAATTGAGCAAGACATATCAACCAAATCAATTTAGTATTTAAAGGCTATCCAGATAATTTCCTTAACACATTTACATAAATAAGATAGTTTAATGGACCAAGAGTGAAGCAAAATCAAGAAATGGTTAATATGTGTTGAAAAACGAGACAACATCTGTACAAAACTAAACTGATTTAGGTTAAAACTGATTCAATAGAATAGTAACCAAACTGACCCTAGGTCACGTTGACGCACAGCCACCGCAATCTGACACCGTTGTTGCGCACCAACTAGTATTTTATATGGAAGTGTCGCCTGTGAAAGTGTCATTGGAACACCTAATTAGATCTCCTCCTTCTTCGTAGACCAATCAATCACCCGGCAATGTGGAAATACCAATAAACATGTTCGAACTAAAGAGAATGGTAATTTACCACAGAAAAGTAAACACAAGAACAATGATATGCAATGTTTACATGATAAAGAAATTGTGATATCCCAAGATTTAGTCCCACATCAGATATTGATTAAATGATTGAATGGTTTAAATGATGGGTCTTAAGAGCCAAGTGTAACATTGGCTAGCCAATTTTGGCAGTGGATTGAGCCAAACCTCGTGTTACACTCCATGGGTCCTAGGACTTACATCGCGCCAACGGTCCCGCGGGCTCGGGGCATGACAAATGGTATCAGAGAAATTAGTCATCCGAAAATATGGAGCTAAGTGCTATGCATGACTAAGTGCTACACCGCGTGAGTGCTGTGGGAGCCACCTCTAGAAACTCAGAGGAGGATGCCGCGACGGCGACGCTCCGGTGCCTAAGTAATTTGGCCACCAATCATTGGATTGAATTTGAATCATGCCAGACTCCGCGGCCCTGTGACTTACATCGCTCCAACGGCCCGCGGGCCCAGGGGAGTGACAGGAATGACAGCAGCCTGTGCCGTTTTCGTCTCATACTATTAGCTAATAACCAGCTATCCAAATATTGAACCAACAGCGAGATTTGAGACCCAACAAAAATCCTAGTTCACATGCTACCCATCAACACGCCCTTTTCACTCTGCCACGAAGAAAGTTCAATTGGACGCAGCCAGCACCCCGCAAGTTTCCTTTTCACTTTGCCCTTTCCTTTCAGGCACGATTTCATATATAGTACAGTGCATGATTTTATTCATCCATTCATATTTGAAATGGATAAATAACTAGATTGCTATTAACAGTAGTACACAAAGATCAGATTGGTATTAAAATTATCTCTAGTGGTAATAAGGTATTTAAATTTGCACGATGAGACAAATAGGTCCAAAAATATATTTTCTGACCATATTTCTTGCGATCACTCAGGTGATCTGCCACTTGTAATTAGGTGTCATATTTATGATGACGTGACAACTATAGTTAGCCTCATTCAATCCATTAGAAGGAGAGATTTTCAAATTAGGGTAAAAGAAAAGATGAAATTTTTTTCTTAATTGGGAACTTCCTCTCCTTCTTCCTTTAAATTAGAGTTCTTCATTGATTGAGCTCTAAGAATCAATGTTCTCCAGCATGGAGACCCCCCAATTTAATAGAAGAATGAGAAGAAGCCTCCAAATTCAAAAATCCCTCTTTTTTTTACCCTAATTTTAAAGTATCCCCCTCTAATGGTTTGAATGAGGCTAGCTACAGCTGTCATGTCATCATACATATGCCACATAATCATCATGTGACAGATTACATGAGTGGTCTACGAAAAAGTTGGCTGGAAAATTTATTTTTGGGCCTATTTATCTCGTCGTGCAAGTTTAAAACCTTGTTATCGCGGAGATAATTTCAATACCAATTTGATCATTGGGTACTACTTCTAATACCCATCTGGTAATTTAGCTAATTTGGAATTGAAATGATAGGTGTACTAAACTGATCCTTCTGCGAATCGCATAACGTAGGAATGATCAGGAGGGTGTAGATTATCATGTTGAAGTGATGGAACCATTGGGACTATCATTATGTTGATGTATAAATTTATTATCAGAACAAGTCGTGCACTAGAGAGTGATCTTCTTAACAGTATGGGCACTGGCGACGATAGACGGTCATATGCATTAATAGCTACGGTTGAAACTACATGATGTTGCAACTATATTTATTGTTCCAATAGCCTCCAACTAAACATTAGCCTTATTTGGCAAGGGGTTAAGAGAAAGGGGTTTATCCTCTCCTTTACTATTCAAACGGGTTAATTTGGTCAAACGGTTAACAAACCCTTTACAATGATTAAAGTTAGTTAATCACTCATTTAGAGGGGTTAACAAATCTGCCTAAAGAGGAGGATTAAGAGTTGCTTCGTCTCAAAATAGGAAATGAAACTTTAAAAAAGAACATAATTTTGGATATTTATGGCAACTAGCCTCCCTAACCCTTTTTTATTTGCCAAACAAAAAAAACTTAACCCTTCATCTTGACTATCAAATCCAAACGGAATTAAATTATTTTTAACCTCTCGTAAATAGTTAATTAAGTTAGTCCTTCCCCCTAACCCTCTTCCCTTAACTCCTTGCCAAATGTTCTCTTAACTCCTTACCAAACGGCACCTAGTAGGGACTAACGAATCACTAGTTGCTTAATAATGTGCATATCAAATATGATGTTCTCGGTACTATTGCTATTGAGGCAATTATGCGACAATTAAAAAAAAGACAATTGTCGAGATAGCTTGTAAACTTCATTTTCAAGCTTAAAGTCATTATTTTTATTTTTCTAGAGTGATTGTGTTAATTCTGACGATACATTTAGAGTTGGGAGTACTCTTTTCTTTTCATAAACAATTATTTCATATATAATATTTAATTGGGGTTTTCGAATTTTCATAAACAATTATTTCAATATAATATTTAATTGGGGTTTTCGAATTTGATACCTTATCCTTTCTCAAAAAAAGAAAAAAAAAATCTCAATACCGTTGAGGGTGATGATTTATATTTTAGTTTTAGTATTAAAAAAAAAAAAAAGAAACAGGTGTGTCCCTCCAAACTTTAATCCCTGGCGACGACACCTGGAAATGAAGATCCCTTGCTATGGCACCTGAGGGTTGCGTTGATGTGAGATAAAAAAAATCAAGGGTGTTCTCAGTAAATCCCTTCAAAGCTCGCGGGGCTTTTGTGAAATTAAACTTTAATCTCACTAAATCCCTTCAAAGCCCACAGGGCTTTTGTGAAATTAAACCTTAATCTTGGGGTTTGGATTTCTTTGTTATGTCTTTAACCACAGATACCTTTTTTCAATTAATTATAATTTTCCAAAATTCAATAATATTTTAACGATTGTGGATCATTTCTAATATAACTTAGCATTGGTAATTGCTCGAACTAAACTAGGTACGTTTCACTTTTTACTCGAGATAAATCATCCATTAATTACATGATAATTATGATCGATTCAAAACCAGCTTCCCTACCAGCTAGTGACATTAATGAAGAGGATTCAAATTCATATACTTATTGAACATATAATAGAATATGGATAAGATTATTAATTGATGTGACAAAAGAAATTGTAGAGGGGCATTCTAACTTGTAACCCATGAATAGAATTAATTTAGCACCAACTAATTGTAGGGATGGGGACGTGCAAGTCGGCCGAAAACAATTTGAAATTTGCTTGCAAAGTTGAATGCGACTTAACGGGCGCATTGTTTTTATGAATCTGCTAATCAAATGTTTTGGTGGCTTAAAACTTATGGGCTTTTCTTAACGGGTATCTATGGGGGGTAAGGGAAGAGAGAGACTTTGGATCCCACTTGATATACTCATCTCTCTAATTGTCTCTTTCTTCCCTTAATAAGCACTAATGGACACTCATTAGAAAAACTCATAAGTTAATTGCAGTATCTGAACAACCTATTAAATAGTTCGATTAAGCTAGTAGCTAGTTTCACCATTATTAAGTGGTTGGTTTTCTATTAAAGTTAGAATTGTGTAATGTGTTCATAGTTTGATGTTTTACAGTTAGTTATTTTGGTAGACTCGGGAAAATGTTCCTGCCTATTATTATAGTGGGACGATAGCTATTAATTTCAGGAATCACGACTTGAATGTATAATTACATGCTCAAAGAAACATAGTCAATTCTATTAATGTAGGCAGAAAGTTTTCATTTTTCAACAGAGATAAATAATAATAATAATAATAATAATACTTGTCTAGAATTCTTGGTACACGTTATTGTGCATAATTAACATAGTCAAATCAGTTTCTCAGAATTCATTTAACTTAGAAAGAGACAGAAGCTCCAACATGCTAGAAACAAGTAACCATTAATGATGATTTACAAATTCTATAAGAAAAATATAATCACACGTACGTGTTCTTATGATGTTTACTTGTATTTTTCTTAGTGTAAATTTAAGCCCATCCAAGACCCAGCCTTAATTAGCCCCTTAACCATGACCAGACCATGGACTTGACCTTACAATGTTGCGTCCCTTGCAAGTTAGCCATTCACAACCTAAATCCATGATGTCAAATAGCCTAATGTGCAAGTATTTGTTAACTCCCCCATCAAATGTGAACATATTGAATCATAAGTTTAGGATAATTTTTGTTGTAACAATTATATACTATTTATTCATCGCTAAATGGGCACAATGGAGAGGTGTCATGTAAAGCTGCCAAGAGAAGCATATAGTTGGCAAGAAGAAGAAAAATACATTGAAAGAGATGTGTGCATACTATATGGATATTGTTAGATTAATATAAAACATGAAACGATTCTCATCATAAATTTGCGGTTTTGATTTTCAAAGAAAAGTTTAAAATGTTACAAAGTAATCTAGATTCAAATTCATCAGACACACATTTAAAGCGTATTAAAGAGAAACATACATGTGCATAAAATAATCTATATTTTAGCTCGAGTTCTGATCTAGATGGGAGACAGTATTATGAAATTAAATGGTGGTTGTCATCCATATAACAAATAGGGGAAGGACTTGTTCTATTCCATTTAGTGAGATCAAATTATTGAAGGAGAATCTGAAAGGAGGAAAATTTGCAAGGAAAGGGAAGAAAAAGAAAGGGGGACAAAACTGTGTTATTCCTAAAACACGTTTTTTTGAATCTTTGGGGTCCAATTAACCTTATGGAATTGACTATGATTAACAAGTGGTCGAGTATGTACGCATATAAACTATGAGTCTGTGACCCTTTTAGGATATTATTATTGTCTCTGTCTCTTATAATCAGTCCACCATTTTGGCCAATTTGAATAATAATAAAATTATGAAAAGTAAAAAAGAAAAAGAAAAAAGAATGATTCCCTGAATTAGGAAGAAGTTTGGTTTTATGGGGGCCAGTTTGTTTAGGTTTCAGACACTAGTCATGTATACCTTGTAAGTTCTAGTGTAAGTTCCAGTTGGTGCATGACTATTCATTATGAACTTAAGTTCATAGGAGCGCTTCTATATATATATATATATATATATATATATATATATATATATATATATATATATATATATATATATATATATATATATATAGAAATCTCCTATAAACTTAAGTTTATAGGAATAGTCACACACCAACTTTTCTATCCATTGATGTTGTCTTGGGATCCATGAAAGATATGAAGCCCATTTTGAGATTTGTGCATCTTTTTTTTTTGTCCCACAGGTTACTTTCTTTACTTTATTTTTTTCGTAGTGGGTGGTGGTGGTGGAGGAACCGTGGAAGGGAGTTAGAATTAGATAGTTGCGGTTTCATTCAAATTTCAAATTAATGTGCAGTTATTTCCATCTATTGTTAGGGTGTGTTTGGCAACAAGTTAAAATTGGGCCAGGACTGAACCTGGCCCAATTTTAACTTGAATTTTGCTTGGCAAACTTTAAGGTCAGCTCTGGCCTCATTTTTTGTATGCAAATAGTGTCACTAAACGGTTTCTTTTGGACCGGGGGCTGGTCCAAACCAAAACTGCTTAGGCAAACCGGCCAGATCGGTCCCGCCCAATTTTGCTCCATTTGCCAAACTGACCCTTAGGTATTCAAAATTGATAAGGATAGTTGGATGGGTTTGCTCTTTGCTCAACAGTTCCAGGTTCAAATATTCTTGTCGTTTTCTTGAAATTGAGATGGATATGGAGTGAGGCCCAATTCCGACAACTATAATTGCAATTGTAGATTGTAAACTTTTAAAATTGAATCGATCAATCAATTACCGTCTATCTTCTTCATTTGCATTTGTAAGGAAGAAACAACTTATAACCCATGACGATTAAAGTTTTATGGAATGTTTTTTGGATAAATTATACTAAACCCTCAACAACTTTCAATGTTTTGCAAACTTCTAATAAATTTCAAAATCACACTAAACTCCCAATAACTTTTGGAGATTCAAACAACACCCAATAAATTTCTGCATTTTAAAATAAAAATAACAAGTAGGTTTCATGACCTTAGCCTAGTGCAAGTAAGAAAGAAGAGAACGAATGATAAAAGATGAGAAATCAGTTTTTAGGGTTGAAAAAAATAAAAAAGTTATAAATGGATTTAAAAAAAAAATAATTTAAGGGGCAATTTGGCTTTTTTAAGTCATGTGAGTTGCGCTTGTCCTGTCCAATGTAACAGTATTAACTTTGGAGTTTTTCAGTAAAATTTTTTTTTTAGTGGTTGGGGGTAGGGGTGGAAACGAACCAAATAATTAATAAACAGTTCGGTTATTATTCGTCCAGATATTCGGTCACATTCGATTCGGTAGTTCATTTAATAACAAATGAATATTTTTTAGTATTCGGTGCATAAACGAATAGAATTTGACCAGAGGTATATTCGATTCGTTTGATTAGTAAATATTCGTTTATGTTTTCTACTTCTAGATTATTATATTGTGTTATCTTTTACGTGTGCATAATTTTATAAATATTGCTATTTATAAGTATTCTATTAATAATTTATAAACGCACACTATAATAATTCTTATATTGAAATATCATAATAACAATTAAGTAAAACATTATAGAAAATAAATAAGAAAAACTTCAAACATAGAGTTTGAAGTCAACACCTCATGGTTGAGGATCTTGTGACTTTACAAGTGTGCTATTGAGATATTCGTGAACATTTGACAAATATTCGTCTAATTAACGAACCAAATTTGAACACCCTTTCCCTATTCGACACGAATTCGAGTTCGACTTCGAATTGAAAATTAACCGAATACGAATATGAATACCATACTATTCGATTCGATTCGGTTCGTTTCCACCCCTAGTTGGGGGTAGTACGATCTTGAAAGTTAATGGAGGTTCATTACAAAATGCTCAATGTCTTGGGGCTTTAGTGTAAATTACCCAATATTTTTTCTTAAATAATGTCTAGATAATATTAAAGGAAATATCTACAGTCCTAGCTAACAGATATAATTATATTTCCTTAAATGGATGCGGAGATTGTGGATGCCCATGCCCAGAAATGGCTCTCCTATTCCCAAGTACTAGGCCAGTCAAGTGCTTTCAAGAAGGAAGAGTAGATGGGGGCACAATCACCAATCCCGTATCACCCCCACAAAGCTGTAACTGCAGCGCTCAGCACCTGCTGCGGCGTGGAGCAGCGCCAGTCAGCAGCAACAGTGCAGCGCAGCACGTTCTCCAACCCCACTCTGTCCTCCCTCTCTACTTGTCTTTCACTGCACGTTAGCCCACTATTTACCGTCACATTAACAAAGCTAATCAAATACGGGTGGATTGGTGACACTGGTCATGAGTACAGGGGTGAAAAAAAATACTGATATATGCAGTGAAGTATTCACAAGAATCATGACCGTATCCGAAATATCTGAAAGGGACGTTTCATAGCAACCCCCTTTAAAATAATGTAATTATACGGAAAATATTTTTATTTTTAATTTATATATAAATTATTTTTAAGTTTATTTTTTACAATCAATCACATCTCAGTTTCTTCACTTAAAATTTAAAATTAAAGTTGATTTTATTGCAATCAATCACATCCTAGTGTCTTCACTTAAAATATTATCCTTAAAAACTTGCATTTAATGTACATGACTTATTTTTTGTGTTCAAGTCTTGTTAGAATACAATTCACATATCTTGAACTTAAATTTTAAGCTAATTTTTATTTTTTCTTGAAAATTTGATTAGAAGGTGGTTGATTGCAACAAAATCTACTTTAAAGATGGTTTATGTATAAATTAAAAATAAAAGGTGGTTTCCGTACAATTACTTTATTGTTAAGTTGATTTCTAGGAAAAACCCTATCCGAAAAATATGTTGATAATACAATTGTAATTGTTTTAATCGTTAGATTTACCAACATTAAGCTCTCGTGTTGCTATGGATGTTATTTACCAAGATATATCTATCGCCAAATTGATAATATGGTTTTATACATAACTGCTTATAAAAACTTTAGTGATAAAATTTTTACTACTATTTACAGAGTGAATCTCCAAACCGCTTAACAAAATAATATACTAATAGCAAGTTTTATCAATTTTCTTTAATAGAATAATAAAAGATTTATATTTGTGAAATATCCGATTAAGGGTAAAATCATAATATGCAATAAAAAGTAGATCTGAACGGTGTTTAAAAATGGTAGAACAAAAATATTTCTTCAACTTGAATAGTGGATAAAGGGCAAAAAATATAATGGAGCATAATCTTCTGTAGTAACTAACAATGTTCAATGTAAAAAATCAATAAGTCTATGGTTATAAATATTAGTAGCATTAACGCATCGTTTGGTACATGAGAATCGAGTGAAATGAGAATGGAATGGACTAAGGAATGGAATGAAATTAATGTGACTAATGAATGGAATGGAATACTAATTTCCATTTTCACGTTTGGGTGCAAATTATAAAATGAAGTGGGAATGAAAGTATTTATAAATTTTATATTTTATTGATTCCCACTTAAGTGGGAATGCCCATTCCCTATCATTTCATTGGGAATGCTCATTCCCACATAAAGTGGGAATTGATGAGAAGTGGGAAGGGACATTCCAACTTCAAAAAAGAGGTTGTGTTTGGTAGAAAGGAATGAGATGTGAGAATTGATATTTCATTCAGTCATTCAGCATTAAACGAGTTAAGTAAATTTAATACTTTGTACTACACTCTAGAATAAATCATTCTTGTAGCATGAGCAGTGATTTTATGTTAAAAGTAGTAGATATATTTTTTTTGAGTAGAAAAGTAATAGATATATAGATTTGAGATTAAATTTGATGGTCCAGGGATAATTCTAACTTTAAGATTTAGCAAAGATGCTTTATGGATTCTCCTGTATCGTCGATCTATATTTTTTAAAATGATAAGTTTTCTCATATCCGTTGTATATCTACATGTATTCTCTTATTTAATCGATATTTGATTTTAGCATATATCAATATGAGTTTTCCTTATCCATATACATGATTGGCAAACTGATACGGTATAATAATTATCATATCCGATCAATATCCGTTTCATTTGCACCCCCTACTCTAGTGTCATGACTATATACAATATAAATGTAGTGCTAAGGAAAATCTTTAATTGCAGTGTACAACCTACACAACTTTATCGAGAAAAGAGGTTTGAATTGTATCTGCAATTGCAACCAACTTAAATAGAATTCTGAAAAATCTTAACATGACATTGATGTCAAGCAATAATAAACATAAAATTGAATGAAACAATTACCAACGCAAGTACATGTGACCAAACAGAATCCGGGAAACTTTGTTTAGAAGACTCCTACGCTTGAGGGAGAGCACAAATTAGAGGCATCCCATTACCTGAAGGACTCAACTATTTCAAGGAAAACCCCCAAAATTGGGATCCATGCCAAATCCCTCTCAATTTCAAAAAAGATAATTAGATATTCAATACTAGGACCACTGAACAGGGAGCAAACGTGCTTTAACCATTCTGGGGGACTCGGTGGGTTGTAAGTACTCATAAGAATAGACACTTGAATCACATGAATGCACCTCAAGGCCCAATCAAAACAGCCCCTACTAAATTAATGTCAGAGTTACCCAGGCCCTATTCCTACTCCCTAATCTAATCTAATCTAATCAACTACAGAATCATAAAAAAGTAGAGATCCGAAAAATATGGCAATCTCTCTCTCCCCCTCACCTCAAATCAAGAAAGAAAGAAAAGAAAAGAAAAGAGAGAAAAACGCTGACATGACTTCTTCCCGCCAACTAAAGACAAACGAATTGGGTCAGATCCGACCCATCAATTGTTATTTCCTTAATTAATCTCACAAACGCATGTGCAATTATATAATAATTGAAAATAAATAATAGCAAAAGATTAAGATTACAGTCAATCCCCTTTCATCCAACAACCGATTACAAGAAAAGAAAGGCGCTGGGCGCGTGAGTGAGACTGAGAGCGGGTTGAAAGGAAAAGAGCGTGATACTGAGTAGTTGGCCCGGACGCCGAGTCATTTTCTCGTGGGCTCTGCCTCTGACTACCATTTAATCTAATCTTTCCATCTACTGCTCTCTGATTCTCCTCCTCTGCCGCGCATTTTGTCCTGTTTGACTGTTCGCCCGCTGGCGCAGGCGCTGGAGCTTGCCCCGCGCGTACGGTTCACAATTCCCTTCCCCGTCTCCATCCACACCCTTCATTCATTTATGTGTGAACGTTAAAATCAAACCTTTCCTTGTCTCGTGCACCTCTCCACTGTTTCCCTATCGAATTCTGTTTTTTTCCTTTCTCTGGTCTCTTCTTTATTTATAGACATCCACCTCCACTCGTCCCTCTCTAGAGCTTTCCTCCCCCCATTTCATCCTCTTTCTCTGATTTCTTCATCATCGTCATGGCTGTGAAAGCCCAATACTCCTTCAACGGCAACTACGCATTTCCACCGGACCCCCTCCAAACCGTCAGAATTACGACTAGTGACGTTAAAGATCAACTGGATCAACTGGAATCAAGAAAGCGAATGAGAGATGACGAAGTCGGACAACTCCCTTCGAAAATCCAAGCGGTTCCTCACTACCATCGGCTGAACCGGCTGGCCGCATCCTCCGCAGCATCCACCAGCGGTCGACAGCACGTGACGGACTTGCACGCCCTCATCCACCTTCATGTACTGCTGAATTCATTCAAACATCATCTTGAATTTTCATCGGTTTATTTCCCTTACTTAACATGCATTCCTTTTCCCATTTTTCTATTATGATTTCAGAACGCTAAAGTCAGGTCGGAGCTCGCCGAGATTCAAAAGAGACACTGCGCAGAATTTCTACGATCGTACCAGAATCAGGCAAGTGATAAAATCGCAGAAAGGGACGCGGAGATCGAGAGACTGAAGAGGAAACAGACGGAGTTAGAAGCCGCGCTGAAGCAAGCGGCGGCGGAGAACCAGACTTGGTTCACCGTCGCCAAGAACAGCGAGTCCCTCGTCGCCGCCCTCAAATCCAGCCTCGATCAGGTCCTCCGCCGTAACGCCGGGGAGTGCCACGTGGCGAGCGCTCGGGCGGAGGACGCCGAGTCGTGCTGTTATGAAGGGGACGGCGATGATGATCGTCGGAAGGGGAGAGGGCTGTGTAGGGTTTGCGGGGAGCGCAACGTTTCGGTTCTCGTGCTGCCGTGTCGGCATTTGTGCTTGTGTTCGGAGTGCGAGCCGGTGGCGGACACGTGTCCGATCTGTTACGGGGTGAAAAATGTCGGCTTGAAGGTGTTTATGGAGTGATAGAGGGAGGGATTTTGGGCGCGGACGTGGTGGACGGTTGGGTATGCGGTGTGCTGATCCAGTGGGTACATTGTAAAGTTTTTTTCTTTTTTCCTTGTGTAGAAATTTTAGTTATTTTCTATTTTTAGAATTGTTTTTTTTTGGGTGCCTTAATCAGGAGGCTTTTGTATCGACAATTTTAGGGCGTTATTAACTCAAAATTTAAATTTATTAGTATTGGGTGCACAATATAAGGCATTGGCTCAGAGTTCAAATTTGGTTCATGGAAGAGATTAATTTTTTAAAAAAGGACTAGAATTGGGCGGAGAACACTCAAGCCAAACTTTCTTCTAATTTTAAAACTAAAATGTGCAGGTGACATGAAATATTGAACTTTATTTTATTCACAAACATTTTTGTTCAATATAATACTAAAAATATATAGAGCCTGTTCGTTTTAGGCTAGATTGCACTTAAATACTTCTGTTTCACACCTTTATCCTTAAATACTCTTAAGTTATAAATAATAGCTCTTTAATATCTTAAATTACAAAAGTAGTATTTTAATACCTTAAGTTCTAAAAAATGCAATGAGATCAACATTTAGCACATGAACTATTTCTAGGAATATTCTATGTGATTAGTGCATGCCATTTTTATTAAACTTTACATTCATTTTATGGAGTGATATTTCTATCATAACAAGATTTTTAAACAATGGTTATACTATTTTAACAGTGGACAACTTAGAGTATTTTTGCTATTTTTACAACTTAGATATTTAAGTGTAAAGACGGTGAACAATAGGGTATTTAAGTGCTGTTTAGTCTTGTTTTCAAGTAAAATGTATAATATTGTTTGTTTTCTTACAACTTTTAGAAATCTACGGAAAAATGGATCAAGATTATTCATGGAATGAAAATTCTCAATTAAGTTTAAGTTGGAAAAAGGATGGATAAATTCTTTACTTTTATTTTTCTTTTTAGGGAAAAAGGAATGGGACATCGAATTGTTACATTGTAATAACCACATCCCCAACTCAAAAAATGTGGCTCATTAAGTATTTAGTTGCAAAGTCTCAGAAACGTCA
This sequence comes from Asparagus setaceus, assembly GCA_012295165.1. Classification (NCBI taxonomy): domain Eukaryota; kingdom Viridiplantae; phylum Streptophyta; class Magnoliopsida; order Asparagales; family Asparagaceae; genus Asparagus; species Asparagus setaceus. The sequence goes on from CM022701.1 coordinate 28,830,271, forward strand.
GTAAATTCTTGTGCCTAAGGATTTTGAAAGAAAATAATAATAATAATAATGAGAAAGTTTTTCATTATTTTTCTTTCAATAAAAATATATTGAGAAAAGTAAGATTTCGGATAATTCTAAATTTGTCAGAATCACCTGATCAAAATTTCCAACATACTTCTGATCTAATTAAGTCACTAATTTTATTTCTTTTAACATTCAAATTAATTTGTTGAGCTATTGTAACACCGTAGCAGACCAGTCAAACAATAACAATTGACCGAAGGAAGGAAAAGATGCGGTTCAATATTAGGCAAACTATATGCCAAAACTCGATAAACTTTCAGCGTAGAAAATCTAATCTTCTGGAGTCACACAATGTCATGTACTCCATATTATCGGGATTACCTCTAATGGTCGGATATCTGTTCAAAATTTACTTGTTTCACTCTCAGAAATAATAGTAGGAGTCCTTGTTTCCCCAGAACTATAATGTAAACATGAATTTGAATTGTCATTTGGTTGCCTACGGCTCGGATATGATACTTATCATATCTGTGTCAGCTTACCAATCACGGATACAAATAAGAATATGGATATGCCCCGTTAAGAAAAATTCATATTCATATCGGCTAAAACCGGATACAGATATAGATATGCATGCAGATATATAAGTGGATATACATGCGGATACAAAGCGAATATAATAAAACTAGATAATATTGAAAAAAAAAAGTTCATATGATACAAGATAGTTCATTAGTATGTTCGTTATATCTGAAAAGCTAAGATTATATATCCTGATAATCAAAATTAACCTCAAATTCATTAGTCTAAGGATTAAAACTATTGCAAAAGTATGTTCAATATATAGATTTGGAATTTCCAATGCGGATCCAGATATTTCACTACATAACTATATCCTACCGGTTCTAGATTTTAATAACCTTATATGTATATCCTAACGAATATGGATACAGATATTTCCTCAGATCTGAATATTTTTGTGCATCCATAATTGTCATCCATTGCCAACATCACAACATGCATATTTGTCAAAGTAGTGATATGTAACTCCACTCACCTGTATGAGCCTATTATCTCTTGAAAATGAGGGAACTTACCAACTTTGATGCCCTTTCACCAGCATCTTTTATGCCCACATCTTAATATTTTTTTCCTTTTATCGCCGTCATGATATATAGAACCAAATAACTTGAATTAATATAGAGATACATAGAACCTCCAATTCATTTTTCTTCACCCTCAACTGATAAATTCCTTTCCTTTTTGACCATTACCCTTAGTTTAGGTATAAGCAAGACAAAAGGACAGATTTCTCTTATGTCACAAGATGCTATGCATTGGAGGTTATTTTTACACCTAAACTTTAATCATCATTTCTCAATGCATGCTTGTTTGTATAAAGACTTTAACTAATTAATGAATGAAAGCTATAAACCAAAAGATGCCCCATATCTGAGTCAGAGCTTTGGATGCTAGTGAGCGAATGGAACAGCAATTTAAACACGACTTTCACCAAGCATCACTCTTTTCTTTATACAAAGAGTCCTAGTTTGGATTGTTCTTTTTTCGTTTTTTGTATGAATGGGGCTAACATAATGACTTGGCTTTCTCTTATTTTGATAAGGAAATGAAGTGGGGTGGGCCTAGGATTTGGCAAGGTTTGTTTCAAACAGATGCCATGTAACTTTTGTACTTGCTCACGTCTTCTAGCTCTTATATGATATTTTTTTCGTTCATCAATCCATTCATCTGAATTTGGATAATTATGATTCCCATATAATGTAGCTGATGTCATATCTTCAAAAAATGTACATATTCTCACACTAAATGCCTAGTTTTAAGAATGATAAAGTGATATCTAAAAATAAATAAATAAAAATCTAGAAGAGTAATGATAACTAGACTATTCCTCACAAATTAATTCTACGCTAATAGAGAGAAAGACATGAAGTTTATCCCTTTAACTTTTTTCAAAACTGATAACTCTTTCACATAGTGTAGAAGTAGTTTGGAAGAGAACAATGCTAGTCAGCAGTATTCTATCTAGAGATACTGAAGAGAATCCCAATTTCATCCATTAGTTCCATGTATTTTTATCGATCTATGTATTAATTACTACAGTTATTTTTCTATGAGAGAACTCCGTCACAAAGAAAAAAGAGCTTCTACTAGCCATGCGTTTTTTTTAAAGTCCTGCAGAGTTGATCTTCTCCATAACACATTTATTATAGCTTCATGAACAACAATATGCTTTGTGCTTTGAACATGCACTCTTGAATTATCAGCCTCATACATTTTTGTTTAAAACGACTTTTGTCGAAAATAGACAAAAATTAAAACCAATAATGAAATTAATACAAGAGGGTAATGCATCTTTTGAATTGAGCTCAATATATAGGTGTAGAACATGCAAAATCGCATGAGCGGTTCGGGGTTAGGTGGTAAACTCTTGGCATTGTAGTCGACTAATATGAGTTGTAGTCGACTAATATGAGTTGTAGTCGACTAATATGAGTTGTAGTCGACTAATATGAGTTGTAGTCGACTAATATGAGTTGTAGTCGACTAATGCGTATTGTAGTCGACTAATGCGTATTGTAGTCGACTAATGCGTATTGTAGTCGACTAATGCGTATTGTAGTCGACTAATGCGTATTGTAGTCGACTAATCTGATTCATTAGTCGACTAATATGAGTTGTAGTCGACTAATCTGTCAGCGGGTCTAATTAGGAATTGGTTTTAAACCCGGTTCGTTTAGAGTTTATAAATAACCCTAAACCCGATTATTTGAAAGCTAAGAAGCACGCTTTGGAGCAACTTTTCGAGGGTTTTGTGCATCTTTGGAGAGGAGATCTTTGAGAGATTGAGAGGTTTGTTTTAGGGTTTCTTTGTGAGAACTTGTAATCCTAATTTGTATTCTCTCTTTCTATTAGTGAAAATCCCCTCCTTACCCGTGGGCGTAGGCAACTTGCCGAACCACGTAAATCTCGTCTTTACTCTTTATTGTATTTTGCTATCGTTTGTGGTGGTTTCTCTCGACGGTTCCTTGGTCCATGGCTAACAATTGGTATCGAGCTATTGTTCGATTGGAAGTGGTGTAATTTCTAATTTGAGGGGTGTTCGTGATTCCCGAGAGAAGCGGATTCACGAAGACAAACAGAGGATGGCGTCAACCAAGAATCACCAAAGTGGGAAAATTCGAGATTGAAAAGTTCAATGGGAAGAACGATTTTTCTTATTGGAGGATGCGGATGAAAAACTTTCTAATTTCGCAAAAATTGCACAAGACTTTGGATGGAAAGGAGAAGAAGAACAAGGATATGTCCGATGAGGATTGGGAGGAGTTGGATCCGGAAGCACAGTCGATTATCCTATGCCTCGAGAGGGATGTAGCTTTCTTGGTAGATGGAGAGAAAGCGGCTGCTTGGTGTGGAAGAAGTTAGAGGGTACCTTCATGACGAAGAGTCTAACTAACCGGATCTACTTAAAATCCAAATTGTATACTTGCAAGATGGAGGAGGGCTCATCAATCAGGGAACACATCAACAAGTTTGATAGGATCATATCGATTTGAAAGACATAGATGTTAAAGTAGGAGACGAGGATCAGCGCTTCTACTACTGCCTCTCGCCAAGTCTTATGAGAACCCGGTGCAAACACCGAGGCTTGTGGGAGAAAATCGAAGATGGATGAGACTAGAACGGCACTTCTAGCGGACGATCTTCTAAGACCGCAACTAGTGACATGGCCATCGGCGTAACAGGAACAAGCGCAGGATTGTTTGCAAGAGGAAGGAGCAATGAGCGAGGAAAAGGCAAGGGAGGAAAGTCTAGATCTAAATCAAGACCTCTTGCGGAAAAGGATGTTTCAAGTCGCGGTGAAGCCGGGCATTTCAAAGTCGACCGTCCAAATAAGAGAGTAGGTGGAAAGAAGAACAACAACAAGACCGAGAGGAGAGAGGGCAAGGAAGAAGCGAGCTACGTTTGAGGAAGGGGCGATAAGGAATGCTATGTCGTCACGGGTGGCGAGGAGATCTCCGGAAGTGGATACTTGATTCGGTTGCTCTTACCATATGTGTCCAAATAGGAAGTGGTTTACTACCTACAGAGGCATTGATGGTGGAACTGTATTGATGAGGAATAACCATGCTTGTAAAACAAGGGCTAGGTAATATCAAAATCAAGATGCATGATGGAGTGGTTCGAACCTTGACGGATGTGAGGCATGTTCCCGACTTTGCGGAAGAATCTTATCTCAGTTGGTGCTTTGGACTCCGGTGGTTGCGGGATTGTGACGAAAACGGAGTGAAGAAGGTTGTTCGTGATTCCTTAGTAGTGATGAAGGGTGTTCGTCACGGTAATCTATATACTCTCGCACGACGGTGACAGGAGATGCAATGGTTGGAACCGAAGGAAGTGGTGGAGACCCATGTGAGCACACGGTTATGGCATAGGCGGCTTGGGCATATGTCGAAGGGTCTAGTTCGCTTGGTAAAGAGGGTCTGTGAAGAATCTGAAGGAACCTAGCATGGATTTTTGCGAGGATTGTGTGTATGGAAAGTCACACGAGGTCAAGTTCGAGCAGCAAGTTTAAGAGCGAGAGGATACTAGATTATGTGCACACGGATGTTTGGGGTCCGGCTCGGACAACTTTCAAGGGTGGTTCCGGTATTATGTCTCGTTTATAGATGATTATTCTAGGTATGCTTGGATTTACTTTCAAGCACAAGAATGAGGTGTTCGAGACATTCAAGAAGTGGAGAACAATGGTTGAGAACAGACAGAAAGAAATTGAAGACGCCGAGATCCGATAACGCAGCAGTGCATACGATGGTGCTTTCAAGGAGTTCTCGTGATCGAGGGAATTGTTCGACACCGACAACAGTCTACACCACGCCAGAATGGGGTCGCGGAGAGATCGAACTCAACACCGCGGAGAAAGCAGTGAGTATGCGATCTTATGCGAGATTGGGCAGCGAATGGTGGGCGGCGGTGGCTACTGACTTGTTACATTGTGAACCGTTCACCACATTCGACATTGGATGGTGATACACCTATAGGGTGTGGTCGTGGGAGCATGCGATTATGATAGGCTCGTAATTTTCTGATGTACCGCCTACTATCCGTCAGCGAGGAAAGCTTGACGCGAGGCCAAGAAGGCAATATTCTTGGGATATGTAAAGGCGTAAAGGCTATCGCCTTTGGTGTACGGAAGATTTAAAGTTCGTGGTCGCGAGGATGTTACCTTTGATGAGAAATCCATGATTGCTAGGGGTCCAAGGATGATGGTGTTATGGTGGTGAGACTTCTAAGTCTCGGGTTATTGAAATAGAACCTAAAGACCAACTAGGTTCTAATCGTGCTCAAGTGGGAAGTCGGTAGATGATGAGCTTGAGCAGGAGGAGGTTCAGCGAGGAAAATACAGGCACTACAACAACAAAGCAGCCGAGGATAATTTGGCTTCCACTAGGCCAAAGCGAGCATACAAGCAGGTTTTGAAGCCGGGGCTTTATCGACCCTGAAGCACTATGGGCGAGCTAATATGGTTGAATACGCACTCTCGGTGGAGGAGACGAGCGGTCTCCTTCAAGGAAGCTATTCGGGACAAGGATAGTGAGAGTTGGTTGGGCTGCGATGGAGGAAGAGATGGAATCTCTTGGAAGAATCATACATGGGAGGTGGTCCCATTGCGTAGGAAAGAAAAGCTATTGGTTGTAAGTGGGTGTATAAAAGAAAGGAAGATCTTTGAGCTTCGGTGGTGTAAGATACAAGGCGAGGCTAGTGGCTAAGGGTTTTGCAGAAAGAGGGTGTGGATTACAATGAGATATTTTCTCCGGTGGTGAAACACACTTCTATTCGGTGCTATTGAGTATTGTTGCTCATGGTGATTTTGAGTCGGATCAACTTCGATGTTAAAACGACCTTCTTACGCGGAGACTTGGATGAAGAGATCTACATGCATCAACACGAGGGCTACAAGGTTGAGGATAAGGAGAATCATGTGTGTCGTTTGAGGAAGTCCTTGTATGGATTAAAGCAATCTCCCTAAAGGGTGGCAAGCGATTTGACTCCTTCATCTTTGAAGCATGGGTTTTCAGCGATCATGATTGTTGTGTTTACATTGAAGCTTAGCGGAGGTAATTTTATCTATCTTCTTTTGTATGTGGATGACATGCTTATTGCTTCTAAGAGCGGGGTGGAGATAGATAGGTTGAAATCTCAACTTGGTGAAGAGTTCGAGATGAAGGACATGGGTGCTGCTAGGAAAATCTGGGTATAGAGATTAGAAGAGAGCGGCGAATCGACGATTGTTCTTGAGTCGAAGGGCTACATAGAGCGGGTGTCGCGAGGTTCGGGATGCAAAGTGCTAAGTCGGTGGTGACTCCATTGGCTCCACACTTTAGGCTTTACGGTAATCAATCTCCCACTACAGTGGAAGAAGGCACATGGGCGTGTTCCTATGCTAGTGTATGGAAAGTCACACGGGTCAAGTTTCGAACGCCAAGTTTAAGAGCAGAGGATACTAGATTATGTGCACACGGATGTTTGGGGTCCGGCTCGGACAACTTTCAAGGGTGGTTCCGGTATTATGTCGTTTATAGATGATTATTCTAGGTATGCTTGGATTTACTACGAAGCACAAGAATGAGGTGTTCGAGACATTCAAGAAGTGGAGAACAATGGTTGAGAACAGACAGAAAGAAATTGAAGACGCCGAGATCCGATAACCGCATGCAGTATACGATGGTGCTTTCAAGGAGTTCTGTGATCGAGGGAATTGTTCGACACCGACATACAGTCTACCCACACAGAATGGGGTCGCGGAGAGATCGAACTCAACACCGCGGAGAAAGCAAAGGAGTATGCGATCTTATGCGTGATTGGGCAACGAATGGTGGGCGGCGGTGGCTACTGACTTGTTACATTGTGAACCGTTCACCACATTCGACATGGATGGTGATACACCTATAGGGTGTGGTCGTGGGAGCATGCAGATTATGATAGGCTCGTAATTTTCTGATGTACCGCCTACTATCACGCCAACGAGGGAAAGCTTGACGCGAGGCCAAGAAGGCAATATTCTTGGGATATGTAAAGGCGTAAAGGCTATCGCCTTTGGTGTCTGGAAGATTTAAAGTTCGTGGTCGCAGGATGTTACCTTTGATGAGAAATCCATGATTGCTAGGGGTCCAAGGATGATGGTGTTATGACCGGTGAGACTTCTAAGTCTCGGGTTATTGAAATAGAACCTAAAGACCAACTAGGTTCTAATCGTGCTCAAGTGGGAAGTCGGTAGATGATGAGCTTGGCGGAGGAGGTTCAAGCAGAAAATACACGTGCACTACAACAACAAAGCAGCCGAGGATAATTTGGCTTCCACTAGGCCAAAGCGAGCATACAAGCAGGTTTTGAAGCTCGGGGCTTTATCGACCCCTGAAGCACTATGGGCAGGCTAATATGGTTGAATACGCACTCTCGGTGGAGGAGGACGAGCCGGTCTCCTTCAAGGAAGCTATTCGGGACAAGGATAGTGAGAGTTGGTTGGGCTGCGATGGAGGAAGAGATGGAATCTCTTGGAAGAATCATACATGGGAGGTGGTCCCATTGCCGTAGGAAGAAAAGCTATTGGTTGTAAGTGGGTGTATAAAAGAAAGGAAGATCTTTCAGAGCTCGGTGGTGTAAGATACAAGGCGAGGCTAGTGGCTAAGGGTTTTGCACAGAAAGAGGGTGTGGATTACAATGAGATATTTTCTCCGGTGGTGAAACACACTTCTATTCGAGTGCTATTGAGTATTGTTGCTCATGGTGATTTTGAGTTGGATCAACTTCGATGTTAAAACGACCTTCTTGCACGGAGACTTGGATGAAGAGATCTACATGCATCAACACGAGGGCTACAAGGTTGAGGATAAGGAGAATCATGTGTGTCGTTTGAGGAAGTCCTTGTATGGATTAAAGCAATCTCCGGCAGCGGGTACAAGCGATTTGACTCCTTCATCTTTGAAGCATGGGTTTTCCGGCGATCATGATTGTTGTGTTTACATTGAAGCTTGCGAGGTAATTTTATCTATCTTCTTTTGTATGTGGATGACATGCTTATTGCTTCTAAGAGCGGGGTGGAGATAGATAGGTTGAAATCTCAACTTGGTGAAGAGTTGAGATGAAGGACATGGGTCTTTGCTAGGAAAATCTTGGGTATAGAGATTAGAAGAGAGCGAGTGAATCGGCGATTGTTCTTGAGTCGGAAGGGCTACATAGAGCGGGTGTCGCGAGGTTCGGGATGCAAAGTGCTAAGTCGGTGGTGACTCCATTGGCTCCACTTTAGGCTTTCGGTAATCAATCTCCCTCAGTGGAAGAGAGGCACATGGGCGTGTTCCCTATGCTAGTGCGGTTGGCGGTTTAATGTATGCAATGGTGTGTGTACGCATATATTTCCACGAGGCGGTTAGTGTGGTCGATAGATTCATGGCGAATCCGGGAAAGGCGCCGGGAAGCGATGAAGTGGGTCCTCAGTGCCAAAAGTCACAGTTGATCACGGGTCGTGTTTTGGTGGAGAAACATGTCAAATTGGCGGGTTTGTGGACTCACGATTATGCGAGGCGATCTAGATAGACGGCGATCTACTACTGGTTATGTATTTAAGATACATGGAGCTCGGTTAGTTGCGATCGATGTTCAGAGCTCTGATGGCACTTTCTACTCTGAGGCGATACATGGCCATGGCGAGAGAGTGAAGGAAGCATTGTGGTTGTGGGGTCTTCTAGGCGATTTGGGGATTGGCGAGCGTGAACTTGTGGTGTGGCGGTCGAGTGCAATTCACTTGGCGAAGAATCAGTTCATCATGCTCGTACCAAGCATATTGATGTCGGTATCATTTTGTGCGGGATGTCATAGAGGAGGTGATATTTCTCATGAAGGTGCACGAATGAGAATCCGCGGACATGTTAACCAAGGTGGTCCACGGGTAGTAAGTTTAAGCATTGCTTAGACTTGCTTCATATCGGCTTCGTGTTGATGCGCGAGGGCATGGCCCCGGGGCGGTAATGGGTAAGGTGGAGATGATTTGAGGTGAACTACGATGAGCTTGATCCGGTGGAATGCGTAAGCGGCAGCGGTGTAGTGGCCTGTGGATTGCTTTGGATTGGTGATGGTGATCTCTCTAGATGTTCTTGGTGTTCTTCGGTGTTGGTCCAAAATTTGAGGTGAATCAAATGATGTACGAGGTGGAGAATTGTAGAACATGCACAAAACATGCACAAGGCAGGTTTTAGGGTTCGGTAGTCGACTACTAGGCATTATAGTCGACTACACCGTAGCGCACGTAAGCAAGTTTTGGTCAGAAGAGAGTAGTCGACTAATATGAGTTGTAGTCGACTAATATGAGTTGTAGTCGACTAATATGAGTTGTAGTCGACTAATATGAGTTGTAGTCGACTAATATGAGTTGTAGTCGACTAATCGTATTGTAGTCGACTAATATGAGTTGTAGTCGACTAATATGAGTTGTAGTCGACTAATCAAGGCAATTCAGCGGGTCTAATTAGGAATTGGTTTTAAACCCGGTTCGTTTAGAGTTTATAAATAACCCTAAACGATTATTTGAAAGCTAAGAAGCGTTTTGGGCGGCTTTTGAGAGGGTTTTGTGCATCTTTGGAGAGGAGATCTTTTGAGAGATTGAGAGGTTTATTTTAGGGTTTCTTTGTGAGAACTTGTAATCCTAATTTGTATTCTCTCTTTCTATTAGTGAAAATCCCCTCCTTACCCGTGGGCGTAGGCAACTCTTAGAACCACGTAAATCTCGTGTCTTTACTCTTTTATTGTGTTTTGCTATCGTTTGTGGTGGTTTCTCCGGCCGGTTCCTTTGTCCTTGAGCTCAATAGGTAAAAGATAAAATTAGTCTAATATAAAAGAGTTCTATTTTTAGACTTGAATTTATGAATACCAAATAATACTGAGCCGAGATGTTATTTCTCAAAGGAATACACATGGTGAGAGAAAACTAACTAGCAAAATTAGTACTGCTATATCTTGAATGGATACTCATACAGTCATACTGCACAAAAGAGGAAGTTGATTTGGATCTCACCTCAATCAGCACATAATGAGGAATTCTTGAATAATCCTATCTTGAATAAAAGAAAATAAATTATAAAAGCCTAGCTGCACATCTTATATATCTGACACAGAGTTGGAGTGTCTCCTTTTTATTATGGTTCATGCATGCTCACCCTCCTTGCTTAATTAAGTTAATAATTAGATTATCTCTTATCTAAAATGAGAGATGTCTTTGGCAGTGGATGAGGAGCAACAAGGAGAACAAGGAGCTTAAAGCAAAGTTGCAAGCGCATCTAAGGAACTGGTTTCAACAAGCGCTTTCAAAGAACTGGATTGACTCAAGCCTGATTTGTTACAAACAACTAGCTACCTTTGTTAATACATATTTTTGGTATATATACTTTGACTGTTTTTTAATAGTTAGAAGTTAGAAATACTTGTATCTGTTATAATACATATGGCTGGCTTTGGTTCTTTCTTATATCTATGTTTGCGGTGAATGACGGCAATGCCTTCTCTTCATCCTCATGGATGTCGGAAAGAAGAAAGTCATGTGTCCCTAATGATATATATAATTTTTTCTAACTATCCAACTATAGGACGCATTTCGTGTCCTCTTTTGTATATGCTTACAGTATTTTATAAATGAACGAGGCACTGGACCTCTGTTTTTATTCTCAAAAAAAAAAAAAAAAAATTTTGAGAGATGTCTCTTAGGTCCCAAAATGAATGTATCATATTACTGAAAATGAGTAATTATATCTGATCAATGCAAATTAATCAACAAAATTGCATGTCCTTATCACATTTTGTGCCTCTCTTTTGGGCAATGTGATATTTTAGGCTAACAGCGTGTTAAGCAGCCACATGTGGGTGGCTTATCCCAATAGATCCGCTAAGGATGAGACCTTGACCAAACCCAATAGATATAGAACCAAAACCCTTAAAAAATAATAATAATGTGGAATGGGCTAAATCCACTGTCATGTCATTTTAACTGTAACTCTAATTCTAACCTTGCCTTTTTCCAAGAGGAAAAAAATTTAAATAGATAGCTTAATCGTTAAGGTACGCTAAGGGTAGCAACCTTTAAATCAGTGCGAACAATATAATCTTACAAATATGCGTAATAATTAGAGATGTAATTAATTAATAATTAAACATGACACTTTATTAGATCGGTACCACATATATCTGATCCAATGGAAAGTTTTGCCTGGAAAAATAGAAGTTTTTGATATCTTGTGACCGAAGGATTACAGTGATCACTTCTTGTAAGCTCTCTCTCTCTCTCTCTAGAGGACTGCGCTATTACAAGGGATCACGAACCACATTTGTAGCTTATAGGTTTTGAATCAAAACTCCAAAAGATGCAATTGGATGTGACTTGGCATTTGAGGCCACTGTACTGTACATGTTAGCTATCATGTTGTAATTCTCTAATATTATTATGTAAGAAAGTTTGTGATATCAGGTAATTTCCTTATAGCAGTGGAAGAAAGTTTATTGGTTTTTCATAAATGGTAAATTAGTAAGAATATCCCCATTAACTTTGAGCAATTATCGGAAAACCCCCCTTAACTTTCAAAATATCAGAAAACCCCTTTTAACTTTGAGATTTTATCGAAAACCCTCTTAAATTAGGGGGGTTTTCTGATAAAATCTCAAAGTTAAGGGGGGTTTTCTAATATTTTCAAAGTTAATGGGGGTTTTCTGATAATCATCCAAAGTTAAGGGGGTTTTATGATATTTAGCCTTATTAATAAAACTCAATATTTCGGTGGGGATATGTCTAATTAGTTAATGACACAAACTTCTTTTGGAAAAAGAAAAGTTTAATAATAGCACAAACTATTTGCTACCCGGCCCGTTTGATTGAAACTTTACTGATATAAGTTGGGTTTCCCTGACCTCCTCGGCTCCTCCAGTCCTCCTATTAATAAGAACAAGGTTGTTTTATTTGTCAGTTCTCATAAAATACATGTTTTACTAAGTAATCCCAGATGACCTCACTATAATTAAAAGATTTTTTTTTTGAGATATTAGTCCCTTAAATCATAGCTGTTTCAACAATAGTTCCTCAAATCTTCATATATGATATTAGTTCCTCAAGTACCATTAATTTGTTGATATTAGTCTTTCAGTTGATTTCACCATTCAACAATGTGAACTCTGATTAGGTTAAAAATAACCTAGGTGGTTTATTACCTAAATACCCCCCACCCATTTAATTAGGCCACCTAGCTGTCATTTCCCCTCTCTACCAATTCCCGCTCTTTTCTGCAGAAAGGGGCGATTTTTTATAAGCTTTATTACGTATATAAATGGGTTTTCTGTTATTCTTTTTCCAAATACAGTGATAAGAAGTGATGATGGTTAGTGATGTTAAAATTTTGGTGAATCTCATTAGCATGAGCATGATTATCTTAAAGCTAATGCACTTCATTTAGGCTTAAACTTGAGGTCAGCAGATACGGGAACATGAAATGCTGATGATGAATGATAACAAGATTTAGTGAGTTACATCAACAAAGCATTAGTCACTCCTTGATTAACTTCCAACATCAAGTACAAATTGAGGCAGCTCCTTCATGCTATCTCAACTGCGGTTGTGAAGTATCCAGAAGGAAAACCAATAGAGCTAGCTGCTCCTCTCTTTTCTTTACCGAGCGACGTATGTGAATGCAGAAGAGCGGGACTTGGGAATTCACTTGGATTCGGGGTCTAAATTAGAGAAGGAGATATTGAGTGTGGTGGAGTATCAATGTCCTATTAAAGACACCTCCAACGAAAGAGCGGTTGATTTTTATGGGTTTACCGCAATTTTACCATTGGGGAAGAAGAAAGATTTAATGATCAGTTTCTTAACGGGTTTGGGTTTTGTTATGTGAGAGACATAACTGTCTATTAACATTCATGGTTAAAGAAAACAGAATATTCTCTCGCATAATGCATAACTCTAACTAACCACATACACTAATATCAACATATTAATTGATAATATTGAGGGACTGATATCAAATATGAAGATTTGAGACACTAATATCAAAATAGCTATGATTTAAAGGACTAATATCTAAAACCTCCTAATTAAAAGTACTAACAAGACATACGTAAACTTGTAAATATCAACTATACATTGTGAATACTTAAAAACTATTCTTTTCAAGTCAAAGTTAAGATGTCTAGTGACATGATTATAGGAACCATATTTGTAACGTCCAGGATTAAACATTAAAAGTAAATTACCTATATTTTCTCAAAAAGTAAATTACCTATAACACTCATGAAATATAACGGGGTACTGCAGGTTACCCAAAATATTCCTAGAACTTGCGTAAGTGTAAAGTAGCAGATCTTCCCACATTATGTATCTAATCTATCTTTGTTGGGCTAAGTTTTATTCTCAGATAAGATGGGTTCATTAGTAGCCCAGTGGGCGGCGTAGGTTATGGGCTTTTATTTATTCAATGTGTATGTATGGAGCTTTTAGTGAATCCTAAATATGGAAGAAAATTGTGATTATTGATGTGAAAGAGTCTTGAGTTTTAGTGAACTAGGTGGGATGCACGTGCATTGCACGTGGTCATAATATATTATGATGGTTTCTTTTAAGTTTATATCTTCACTATAATTGCATTGTGGACATAACTTTTTAATAGATTGAATTTATTTTGTGGGCAAAAAAAAGGAAGTTAATCGAAAAGAAAGAAATTAAATTTAGGAGAAAGTATTATAAAGAAATTTTGAGTGTTTACATATAATAATACATAAATTTAAGAGTGAAATGAGTAGAAATAATCTTCCAAATCCTTGTGAATCATGATTGATGAGCGGTTGACTGATCCTAGTTGTTATTGCAGTCATCACCTCAGTAAATTTTGTAATTGAGTGACACCTATATATATGTATTAATATATTTATTAATGTGTATAATTGATGAATAAATAGCAATTGAGAACGTATTTATAATATATTTAAAGGAATACATGTTTCTTGTTGTTGTAAAAGTTATTGTGTGCAGATGATGATCATAAATGAGTTCTAAATTTTAATGTTGTTCATTTATTGAGCTTGTTTCATAAAATTTTACGATATTTTCTTGCCATTAAAATTCACCCTACTTGGCTAAATATTGTGAAGCTCCGATTTTTTATAAATTAATAAAATTTTAGGGATTTTTAAAGTTTGGGGTTATATTTTCGTAAATTTTGTAACCTTCTAGTGTTTTACTAAATTAAGGACTTTTCTATTTAAAATGTTTGTAATTCTAGATTTTTTATAAAGTTTATAAAATCTAGGTTTTTTCTATAAGCTTTTAATAGTTTGAAGTCTTTTGGATTTTCGTAAGTTCTGTGAACTTTTCCATAAAAGTATACAATTTTGAAAATCTTTTGGGTATTTCTACTAATATTGTAAGTTGATTTTCTTTAAAAATCTTCAAATTATGGTTTTGAGTATTTCTATGAGTTAGTAAATTCTATAGATTTTGGATATTTTTTATTTTGGTCTTTCACATAATTAACATTTGTCTCCTTAACAATGATAATTTTTTGAGACCATTAGTTATGAAGATAATTTAGAAGATGAGAATATTTCATAATATGATCTAATCTTTATTTTTGTTGTAAAATTTAAATATAAAAGCGAATGATAAGATAAAGACTTCTATTTTTTTATATGTTAGATGCTAGATTTAAATCTTTAAATTGTCAAAATTTTGAATTTGTGTGTTTTTCTTGTAAATAAATGGGTTTTTAAAGGAAACAAAACCTAACTTAGGCCCTATTTCATGTTACCACACTTAATTACTCAATTCTAAGAAAACCACCCTATCTATCATTCTATTAATATAGAACCACCTATGCTTTTCCATCCAATTCTCCATCCAACAATTATATTTTGATAACTTTCCCCTACATATGTTAATTTTGTTGAGCTTGGGTATTAAAGTTAAATATTCCAAATTATTTTTATTTTAGCTTTGATACTTCATAATGCTTCTTTGATCGAAAATAACGAGTAGACTCCATTTTACTTTGATACCACAAAGCTTTTTACCCAAAAAATACCTCAAAGTTCAACAAAATCTAATTTTACTACAAGTTCAACAAAATTTGATCTTGATATACTAAATTTCAATAAAATTTAATTTTAATTGCCAAAGTTTAAAAATTAATTTTGAACTCCAAAGCTCAACAAATTTAATTTCGATATCCAAACTTAACAAATTAAACCTAAAGTGGGTAAAACCATCAAGTATTAACTTTTCGATCGAAAATTGAGTGGAAAAGAGCATATGTGGTTCTATATTAATGAAATGG
Source organism: Asparagus setaceus (assembly GCA_012295165.1). Classification (NCBI taxonomy): domain Eukaryota; kingdom Viridiplantae; phylum Streptophyta; class Magnoliopsida; order Asparagales; family Asparagaceae; genus Asparagus; species Asparagus setaceus. The sequence continues at coordinate 28,845,657 of CM022701.1, forward strand.
TAGCTAGGGTAGTTTTGAAAGTAATTAAGGGTGGTAGCGTGAAATATGGTCGAAGTTACCGGTGGTTAAATATTCCTACATAAATTTCCTAAGTTTTTAGATTTTTATTTTATAATTCTGGAAGTGGCTAAGTGTGGTGATTGAACAATTATCTATAACTTAATATAATTTTTAATAAAATTTCAAAAATTTATATATAATTTTTAATTTACTTAAATCAAATCTTAGCTTATATACATATTAGTTAGGATAGGATGAGATATTTGAAACTTATACTTATTAATTAGAGTTTAGTAGAATAGGATAGGATAATAATGTAATATCTAAAAGGATAAAGGGTATTTTTATCCATAGAAAGTTTTTCCAAACCTAGTAGCGTGAAATATGGATGAAGTTACCTTGGTTAAATCCTACATAAATTTTCTAAGTTTTTAGATTTTCTATTTTGTAATTCGGAGAAGTGGTAGGTGATTGAACAATTATCCATAACTTAATATAAATTTTAATAAAATTTCAAAAATATATGTTGATGTATATAATCCTATCACTAACCTCGGATGAGTTTAGCTTTTAAGAAGTCTTCTCTCCTAATGCCCAGTGTGATTCAGTCAGGGATTCATCTACAGAAGAAGGACTTGTGGAAAAGGCGGAGTTGGGCATTAGGAGAGATTATCTCTAAAAGTAAACTTGATTAGTAATGTATTATATCAACAGTTATAATGCCCAACTCGCCTTTTCCAAGTCCTTCTTTAGATGAATCCTTAGGAATCTACTTGGGCATTAGGAGAGAATACTACTCTCTTAAAAGCTAAACTCATCAGAGGTTAGTAGTGATTATATACATCAACAATATATATAATTTTTAATATACTTAAATCAAATCTTAGCTTTTATACATATTAATGGGATAAGATAAGATAATTGAAACTTATTAATTATAGTTTATTAGGATAGGATATGATAATAATGTAATATCTAAAAGGATCAAGGGTATTCTTGTCCATAGAATTTTTTTCAAACTCCCACTTTTAAAGGGAGTATGATTTCTGGTTTGTAATTATGGAGAAGTGGTTAGAACAATTATCTATAACTTAATATAATTTTTAATAAAATTTCAAAAATTTATATATAATTTTTAATTTACTTAAATCAAATCTTAGCTTATATACATATTAGTTAGGATAGGATGAGATATTTGAAACTTATACTTATTAATTAGAGTTTAGTAGAATACGATAGGATAATAATGTAATATCTAAAAGGATAAAGGGTATTTTTATCCATAGAAAGTTTTTCCAAACCTAGTAGCGTGAAATATGGATGAAGTTACGGTGGTTAAATCCTACATAAATTTTCTAAGTTTTTAGATTTTCTATTTTGTAATTCGGAGAAGTGGCTAAGTGTGGTGATTGAACAATTATCCATAACTTAATATAAATTTTAATAAAATTTCAAAAATATATGTTGATGTATATAATCCACTTCACTAACCTCGGATGAGTTTAGCTTAAGAGGCGGGTCGCTTCTCTCTGCCGATTGGCGATTCAGTCAAAGTTCATCTACGAAGAAGGACTTGTGGAAAAGGCGGAGTTGGGCATTAGGAGAGAAAGGCTTCGCTCTCTTAAAAGCTAAACTCATAGAGGTTAGTGGTGTGATTATATACATCAACAGTTTGGCCTAATGCCCAACTCAGCCTTTTCCACAGGTCCTTCTTTTCTGCGTGAATGAATCCCTTGGTGAAATCGGCGTCGCTAATAGAAGCGGTTTCCATTAAACTAAACTCATAGAGGTTGGTAGGTGATATACATCAACAATATATATAATTTTTAATATACTTAAATCAAATCTTAGCTTTTATACATATTAATTAGGATAAGATAAGATAATTGAAACTTATTAATTATAGTTTATTAGGATAGGATATGATAATAATGTAATATCTAAAAGGATCAAGGGTATTCTTGTCCATAGAATTTTTTCCAAACTCCCACTTTTAAAGGGAGTATGATTTCAGTTTGTAATTATGGAGAAGTGGTTAGAACAATTATCTATAACTTAATATAATTTTTAATAGTATGTATATATATATATATATATATATATATATATATATATATATATATATATATATATATATATATATATGTATATATATATATATATATATATATATATATATATATATATATATATATATATATATATATATATATATATATATATATATATATATATATATATATATATATATATATATATATATATATATATATATATATATATATATATATATATATATATATATATATATATATATATATATATATATATATATATATATATATATATATATATATATATATACAAATGTAGCTTATATACATATTAATTGGGATATGATAAGATAATTAAATATTATCCTTATTAATTAGAGTTAATTAAGATAAGATAGGATAATAATGTAATATCTAAAAGGATCAATGGTATTTTTCTTGGTAGAAAGTTTCTCTTAAACTCCCACTTTTAAAGGAAGAATGATTTAGCTTCTTTGAAATCTGTTTACTCCTTCAAGCATGTATCATCTCCTTCGACATGAACCTCTCATTTCCCGTAGCTAAATAATACTTCAAACCCACCATAAAATACCTAAGGTTGCATTAGGATCCAATGAATTGGTTTGAATATGTAGAATTAATTTATAGAAACTGAAATTTGGAATTCAATTCCAATTACATTGTTTGAGTCACCAAAAGTTTAGTTTTAGAATTTTTCAATTTGAAATTTACTATTTTAAGGGCCATTTTGTAATTTTCAATTTCAAGGATCTGGTAGTTTTAAGGGGGTCATTTTTATAATTTTAGATTTTTAAAAACTAGTTAGTAATTTTTAGATTTTTAAGGAGACAATCGAATTGAAGATAGGGAGAGAGTTAGCTAGTTAGTTAGTTAGATAGAAATGACACAGTTTCAGTGGTCATGTTGAATCAACATATTATAGTGCTAGAGTCTAAGGGCCTGTTTGGCAAACTGGGTAAACTAGTTTTAGCGGAGATAAAATGAGTGTATGAGCTTAGCCCTTGTTTGGCAAATGAAAAAGATGAAAAAAAAAAAAACCTAGTTCTTATGAGGTCCACTTTTGCTCAATAACTAGCCTAGAAATAAACCAACTATCACTTGGTTTATAAAAAAAAAAAGCTTAAATAGAGTCTAGTCTACAAATTAGCCAAACTATTAGAACTAGTTCAATAAAACTCTAGTTTAGCATAACATAGGCCAAGTGGAGCTAGTTCAAAACTTGTCTAGGTCATTTTCAAATTTGCCAAACACACCCTAAGGGGAACGGGGGCTCTTTCAGAGTTCAAAAAGATTTGCATCAAAACACCGGAAGCTGGCTAATTCCAGAATTGAAATAAAATTAAGAGAATAATAATAGTCCATAAAGAAATTTTATTTTCATAAGTCAAGTAGAGTGTTCAACCCACACTAGAACCATTACTTTGACCATTTGAACAAGTCTTGTATAGGGTTCCAATGGATAAAGAGAGAGGTGATAAATCCTCCCTTCACAATCATAACTGGGATTGAGAAAAGAATATCTTGTATTCGATCAATACGAACTGAAGAAAATGGCAGACAAGTTTAGTTTGTCTATTGGACTTCATCTCCTTGTAAAATATGTGGAGATATTTCCAATTGAGTGGGCTCCATAACCGTTCTAATTGACTACAGAAGCATTTTGGTAAGAAGGTGTCCAAATCCTCTTAATTAAGAACAATAGAACAAGAAAGCTGTAGTCTCTGAATATATCTGGAAGGAATAATTAAGCAATTGGATTATTCAAAGAAGACAGTGACATCTTAGATGTCCCAACTTAGAGATTTTAATTTTCATTAATATACATAAGTCAAAGATAATTTATAACTTTACAAAATAATTAAATCAAGGCTTAATTGCACTTAAATGCCCTATAGTTTTCCTGATCTTGCATTTAAATGCCCCATAGTTTCAAACCGAATAAAAAAATAACTCAAAGTATTTAAGTGTTGCAGATGAATACCCCATAGTTAAAAATAACCCAGACATTGTTATCCTTTCTCCACATCACATAACAGAGGATACTAAAGTGAAACTCTTAAAAACTGTAGGGTATTTAAGTGATGCCATTTACAAACTGTGGGGCATATATATATGCAACATTGGGTAAACAACAGGGCATTAATGTGCAATATTTTAAAACTTTGGGGCATTTATCTACAAAAACTAAATACTTCAGGGTATTTTTTTGGTTCGGTTTGAAAAAAAAGGCCACCTAAGTGCAAGGTCGGGTAAACTATAGAGCATTTAAGTGCAATTAATCCTTAAATCAATTTAATAAAAATTTATCACTTGTAGTTAAGATGGTGGTAAGTTTGAGGGAGGAGTACAACGTTAAGAAAAATTAGCTATTATAATGATTTGAAGAGTAGAACTAACAAATTCGTATGATTTGTTGATATATTAAAAAAACCCCTTCTGGAAAATAAGTTGGATAAAGTATAATTTGAATGTAGTATATGTGAAATATGTGCTGGTATACAATGGAATTTAAATGATTCTTTTAACGGAGCTTTCTTTTTCAAAATTTAATTTCTTCCTTTATGTTTTGATCAAAATAGGGAAATGATCATTTTGTTTCATTGACAAGATAATTATGAAACACAAGTTAGTACTCCATATCTAGCAAAGAAAATTATTAAACAGCCAAAAAACTATCTTCCTCACATTGAAAGGAAATATCAAGATAGAATCATCATATTTAAATTGCAACTCACTTTATTCCTCTCCTTGCTTCACTACAGCTTGCAACATTTCCAGTCTACACATACTGCCTTTCCCAAATATATATGATATAGTACATCATTCAAACTTTCACGTAAACTAATGATAATTAGTCTCATTAATAAATGTTTTTATAGTTCTGATCCCCTAAACCCTAGCTGTTCTCTAAAAACCTCCAATAGCGTTTGATTTGCCTTTGCATTATTCAGCACTGGTTAGGGCCAATGGAAAAAAGCTAGGCCTTTCCCACCACAAAACGGACGATTCTATATACCGACTCTCAACCAGCCACCCATCAAGTTCAACGGCAGAATCCAAAAAGCAATGAGTAATGACTAAAATGCCCCTATTCTCTACTTGAATTTGGGTTTCATTGGGGAGTGAATTGGGGGTAAATTGGGATAATAGAGTGTCATTAAGGCTCTTCAGCCCACTTTTAGTACATGAAGTGAGTTGTCTTTGAATACCAAAAATTTAACAGATTTTTATGTGACTGAGTTGTAGAATAAGACTTTGACATCTTTATAGCTTAAACTATACAAATTCTGTTGTGTATATAAAGCCTCAACTAAGTGCACATAATTAGCAACCAAAATTTGTGGCCTTCCCTCCCTCCCTGTACTTGAACTGCTTGGGATACTCTACAGTGACACAGATTAGAAGAAAGAAGGATTTATGGCCAAAGAAGAGGACTTGAAGGTAAAAACATCTCTCTCTCTCTCTCTTCTCTCTCTCTCTCTCTCTCATGGTAATTTTCTTTTCATTTTCAGAGAGTGGATTTGAAGGTCTCTGTCAACTGTTGTGAGGGCTGCAAGAGAAAGATCTTGAAGGCCTTAAGCATTAAAGGTAGCTAATAGCTCCCACTAGTTAATTTTCATTAACTGCATTATACTTATGTAGAAAATTTAAATGCATTGATCCTAGAAGATCAGTAACTTAGAGGCAAACATGTTAACAAGACAGAGTCACCTATGAGAAAGTCTCAATTAACTTATTTCTAAGTAATATATGTGCAAAATACAGGTGTTTTGAAGACAGAGATCCATCCCACCCTTCCTAAAATCACAGTCACCGGAAATGTAGAAGTTCGAACTCTCATCAAGAAGCTGGCAAAAAGTGGCAAATCCGCAGTGTTATGGCCTTCAGAGCCACCAGTTCCAAAAGAAAAACAGGAATCAGAAACTATGATCTATGCAGTGGAGAATGCTAGCGAGAAAGACAATATGGAGACCACCGAGGAGAAATCCAAATCCAAATCCAACTCCAACACCAAAAAATTCCAGACCAAAGAACACGATGAAGTTGACATCCAAGAGAACAAGAACATCGACGAAGCCCCCAAAATCATTCAAGAAGTAGAGAAGAACGCATATCAGACCGTAGTCACAAACGTCCCTCAGGTGAACTGCCTTGTGAATCCTAGCGCAATTCCACCTTATGTACAGGGCTACTATCCTGTTCCAGCGCCGTATTATACTATGAATATGCCTTGTTACGTCCACGACCGTTGCCATTGTCAATATCCAGCTAATCGCCCATCATTTGTGCAGTCACAGCAGACCATGGGTTTCGACGAGTACTTCAATGATGATAATACAGTTGGATGCCATGTAATGTGATCGCGACGATGGTCTGAACTAATCTTTGATGTAGCATAGAAAAGGAAGATGGGCTTGATGTTTGATGTCAGATTAGTTTTTTTTAACTTCTTTAGACAAAAATGCATCTTTTGGTACTTTTGAATGGAAAATGGTGGAGGAATATTATGACCAACTAGTTTAGTGGTTGCTTTTTTGTTTGATTTGGTTGCTAGAGTCTTGCTAGGCAGCTCTCGAATAAAGCAGATACAAAGCAAGTGGTTAACTTGCTAATTTCTTGGTTTAGGAGCTCACTTAGAATCTAAGATCGAAATGATGTATTCTTATTGTGGACATGTTTCAATGGCCATGGTGGTTCCCAATGGTGTCAATACAGGACATTCTTGTTGTAAAAATATTAACGGATAACTAATGAAATTTAACTTTCACAGAGAAGGATCTGGGGATGTACGGATACACTGTCTTCAAGATTAGATCGTAGATCGTGGGCCTAAAAGAAGGTTAATGTTCTCAAGATTAGATCGTAGATGGTGTTCCTAAGAGAATGTTACGCCCCGTGTCCAAAAATATGGGTTGGGCATGTGACTTGACCGGGCAAATACATAAGCCTTCCAAAGGACAGACTACTACATCTAACAGAAAATAGGTAAATAAATAACCAATTAGAATATCAGAATAAGGATAAAACTACTACCAATGGATAAGGTCTCAATATAAAAGAAGGTAACATCTCATCATAACTAGCTCACCAATATCTCTTATCACACCCTATCTAAGATTAGAAGAGGAAAAGAACTAATGACACTTCTTGAATCAAGGTGTCATGTTGCTCCAAGTCGACCGTCTACTCCGATGTAAGGTGACGTCCAAGCCTTAAAAGATCGACATACAAAATTCTGATAGATACATTGTAATTTGTATGTCCAAGCCGTTATTCACAAAGTTACCTCACAAATATTACTTACAATTATTGTTTCAAGGTAGAAATAGGGAGGGGGGAAAAGGGACAGTGCTTAATTGTTATCAAATACCTCACAATGCAGTTATGTGCTTCATGACTTCCTTTACACTGGCCCGATTACACTCTCGCCTCATTTGGTACGCGGGAATGGATTCAAATGAGAATGGAATGGAAGAAGGAATGGAATGGAATGTATGTGGGAATGGAATGGCCATTCCCATTCTCTTGTTTGGGTGCGTTTGTAGAATGAAGCTAAAATGAAAATCTCATTCTCATTCTCATGTTTGGTATCACTAGTTCACAAGTGAGAATGAAATATTATTTTCTAATAATGCCCTTATTACAACAACATAGATTTTTAATAAGATAAAAATAAATATTAATGATAATAACTAAACAATTTTATTTATGCATAGGTTATATTAATCTAGCTGTGCTATATTAATGCACAGATTATCTCTCAGGTGTATGTTCCATTTATATTTTTTTAAAAATACTCACTATTTCCTAGTCCTAAAAATTAAGGAAAATAAATAAAAGAGTCTGCATCTTTCATAGGTCCAAAAATAATATAAAGAATAATATTCACAGTCCAAAGTTCTAGATATATAAAATAACTCATTTGATAAAATCACCCATATCATAATCAATGAGATGAGATTTTTAGATTTATTTTTATTATCAATGGGGGTATAATTGAAAATTACATAACTAATTTGATTCCCACTTGAATGGGAATGATCATTCACTTGGAATGCTCATTCCTACAAAAAGTGGGAATGAGCATTCCCTGGGAATGGTCATTCTAACTTCTAAAAAATGGTTATGTTTAGTATGAGGGAATGAGAAGTGGAAATGACCATTCCATTCCACCCCATTCCCGCGTACCAAACAAGGCCTCTCAGTATAAACAGTATTCTGCGCAATTTCACAAAGCTCATAGTAAGTATTATGCTCAGTAAAACTGTTGCTCTTGGGATCATAGTAGGCCCTCTTCCCTTGTGGACAACAAAACAATATGTCCCCGTTGCAGTCCGATACTGGTAATATTGTACAAGTAGTCAACCACGACCTAACATTCAATCCTATCAAAATACTGTACATGCAATCCTATCAAAATACCGTATTCTTTTACCCATTTACGATACGTATAATCCTGGATCTGAAACCCATATATTCGTTTGCATAAAGCCAACATCAGCTATACAAAGCTTCCCTCTTAACTCCATCACTCTTGACCGTCTCGGACTTGAGATCCCCTCAGGATCCATAATCACAGAAAAAGATTCATTCTCGATGTCGAAAGAAAGGCCAATCTCTGGCCGATCTTCATTTATGAAAGTAGTATCCGCGGTCCAATGTATAGCACCGTTAATAAAAACAGGTGAAATATGGAAGTCGAGATTAAGTGGAGCATAATCGACTACCTTCCAATGTGAATAGGCTGGGAATCACCCAGTGTATAGACTTCGCATCCAGTGTCGATTTTTATACCTTGAGATGTCCAAATTCCATGAAGCAATAGTCTGACCACTTTGTACTCTCCTGTAGAGGCATCGAAACCTATACCTACTTGAGGAATATAGAGTATGCCTCGGAATTGTTTACACTGCCAGCTTCCTGTTGGGAGTTCTCTTAGTTTGTGTATGCTTGGATGTACCAGATACAAGTAGTATGGTTCTTTCGAAGTGCCGCTTAAATCAAAACTTCTGATCATCTTCATCAAACAAGTTGATGGAGTAAGCACCTTGCTGCCGGCTTCACAATATAATGTTACGAGATATGGCTTGTTCACTCTAGCGCGTGTCCTCAACTGTTGCATCATAAAATATCTGTCCTGTATTAGAGAATTCCATGACTTACATACGAGACTCAGTGTCCGAAGATATTTTGTGGGGAGTCTAGCGAGTACTGAGACTATGATATCAAGAGGCAATTGGATGCTTGGCTGTCTTGTGTGAGAAAATTTGGCTTTGGAGGCAACGCTTGGTTTACCTCTGGCTCTTCTACTTTCGTTCGCCGACATAGGCATCCTTCTTATGCATGGTCCCCATCATTGAAGCAGTTCTCCATTTTCCAAACTTGATTCTCAGATCCTACATAAAATTTGTGACAGAGAAGAATGGTATTTATTATAAAATTACAGCTGTTAAGATAGATGTCAAGACAATTTTCACCACCTAAATATTATACATGTGAGACGGAGGTAAGATGTAGTAAATGATCTAAATACAAAATATGTCGAAAAAAGAGGTGAAATTTACATCCCCGGGCCTAGTGTCCCCTATAGCCTTTTGTGCAGGTGTATACATTTGACAAAGGTATTAGCTACATAGTCATGAGATTATGATCAAAAGAGAGATTGTTAGAGTGTTAAATTGCCTGATGTGCATTGACACCCTGCTACTTGATTTTGGATAACATCGTTACCAATTATAGTGTGGACTTTGAAGAAAAGAACTAAAAAGTAGAATTAATGCATGAGATTTGACTAAAAAGATGTACCTCAAATTTACACACCTCCTGAGAGGATTACAGGGAATCCGATTTGCATCTTATTTAGCCATTTCGTCATTAATTCATCTGAAAAAAAAAATGAAAATAGTCATCACATGTTTTAGGGACTAGATGCATGGATCTAGTAACAACATTGTATGAATATATCAATGTTGGAATTATATATTAAGAATAAGCATGAGTAGATGGCGCATTTAATCTTTTTAATAGGTCCAAAAGAATTGATCTCCTCAAATTGGAGAAATTTGGCAGCGTCTTAATACCCCATGAATGTGCCTTGCTGCATCCACGACCGTTGCCATTGCCAATATCCAGCTAATAGCCAGCCATTCGTGCAGCCACAACAGACCATGGGCTTCGCCGCGTACTTCAATGATGATAATACCGGGCTTCGCCGCGTACTTCAATGATGATAATACCGTTGGATGCAATGTACTGTGATCACGATGAGGTTCGACTTCGTCAGCCAAAATTGTATCTTTTTGATCTTTTGAATGGAAAATGGTGAAGGTAGTGTCAAAGGGAATATTGTGACTAACTAGTTCAGTGGTCGCCTTTTGTGGTTGATGTGGTTGCTAGAGTCTTGTTATATGGGTCTCGAATATTAATCTAGCTGATTTCTTAGTTGATGGAGCTCACTTTGAATATACGACCATCGTCTGTTTTCTTATTGTGCCAATATGAAGATGGTTATCGCAGTTCTGCCTGAATTTGGATCCTCTCCACTGTCAAAAAGTAATAGGAAGACACTATTTTTATTAGTCGTTGATGTATTTATTGTGTGGTCGTGATTTGTTTTCCGTTGTAAATTAGAAATGAGTGTAATTCATGAAGGGTATGATAAATGCTATATTTAGAATGAATTATAATTATATGTTAAACAATTCAGCAGTTATGATAAAAATAAAAATTTCTCCACTACGTTTTTGACGGTGGAGAGAATCCAAATCCATTATGAATGATGTTTAGTACATTTGATTTTGCAGCCATAGGTTCCTCCTCTACTTGTCAAAACATCCAGAAATTAAATACTCCAACCAAAGTTTCAAATCAGAGTTTTAATACTACTCCATCTATTGCGTAATTATTTATAATGGTATTAGCATGAATGCATGCAACCTTCAAGGAAACTTGTGTATTTTACATAGCACACATTTAACATTGTAAAATCAATGTAAACTCCAAACCAATTAACATCCTTGTCATTTTAGTTCTTCCGGTCATGTCAAACTTCTAATCCATAATGTAAAATCCCAAGGCTTCATTTTAAGATTTGGATACACACTTAACAGTGAATGAGATCTGGGCGAGTTTGTACTAGTTCGACCTCTGCCTCATTGTAAGAAAACTGAAGCAAAGAAGATGGGAAAAGCCAACTAAATAATTATAAAAACAGGTTGTTTACCAGAACAAGGAATATCATTACCCAGTACCAATCTGAGGAAACGCAGCCACATTCATAAGTCCACAAAGGTATACAGGTTCAGTCACAATGTCGCAGGGAGTAATAAATCATATATAAGAGACATGAACACTAAGCATATCCAAACAATCACCGCGGTTATGGACCATAAAACCCTAGAACTATGAATCAAGTTGGAGTTACTCTTTTTCGGGTTGCTTTCTATATCTTCCTTCCTTTGATCCTTCAAATATGATGCAGGCTCATTTCATTGGTGAGCCTGAGATTCCATCCGCGACTTTGATGCGACAAGTCCCCCTTGTCCTCAGATACTAACACTCACATCTAACATCAGCTTCTTCTTGTCTGGGTCATAAATCTGCCAAAAAAAAAAGGTATGTAATTCTTTATTCAACAGGTAAGAAAATTTCATTTATTACAAGGAAAAGAGGAAAGCGGAAAACTAGCATAATAACGGGCTTCATTTTCAATAGGTTTAGACTTATACACTGAAAAGCTAATATGAAGATAGTATTTATATTCCCTCTGATACAAATCAGAAAGTCTGGTCACTAACTCACTATGTCCTACAGCTAAAATCTCTCTTAATTCTCTTCTATCAACAAAGCATTGGACTGAATAATAGCTATTTATAACTGGTTGTTGCTGCCTTACTTCGATGTGATTCAAACTGAGATACACTAGAGCTTCAGGGGTTTCCATTAGAGGTGACTGCCTTTCATCTCACAAATTATCCAGTACTATCCACACCAACTCTATGTCGGCCCCATTAAGAAATAGAGATCGAACTTTATCAAAATCAATAGGACGAGGTGGTTGACCCACCAAAAGGATTGACACTGGATATTTAATCTGCAATAGTCTTTCCATCCCAAGGAGTACTTGCCTTCAATGTTTTTTTTTTCTTTTTTTTCTGAGAGATTTTTTTTTTATAAAATATACCAAAAATTTAGCAGCCTACTATTGAACTTAGATGTGAAAGAGCAATATGTTAGGATTTTTAGATCTCGCAAAAACCCCGAAAACCACCAAACGCAGCAAATAGAATCACGCAAGATTTAACGTGGAAAACCCTCAACAGGGAAAAACCACGGGATCGAAAATAATCCACTATCACCTCCAAATTACAATCTTTTGCACGGACAAAGATTGCCAAACCCTCTCTCTCATAATACCCTTGAACCCGATTACACCATCTGTTGAACCCTGATTACAAAAATATTGTTTCTCTCCCACTCTCTACTTTAAAACCCTAGAATAGGACATCTTATTTAAAGACAACCCTGACTTGCCCACCAAGTTAACTTCGTCTCTAAGAAAACTACTAGGACTAGGCCTAGCCTTCATATCCGCATCCAACTTGGAGTTTAAGTCAGTACCCAACATATCCTCCCTCGACGAAAAATCTCCAAGTATCTCAACTGCTTCGGAAAAACTCACTCTCTTCTTCTTGTTCTTCACTTCTCCCTTGTGGACAAGAGTATGAGAAGAGTCATCAACACCATTAATAGATCGCCCATCTAAATAGCAAATATGATTGCTATTCTTCCTCCCTCGCAAAATCAAATCACCATCTTTATACACTTTGCACCACTCTCCTTCACCCACATACTTATACCCACGCGATGTCATCTCACCCAATGAAATTAAATTAGCACCACATGACGGCACATATCTCACATGACGAAGAATTCCAACCTTCCTAGCGTGAAGCTTGAGGCGAACACTCCCAACGCCTTCAACCTTCATCTTCTCGTTATTTCTAATGATCACTTCGCCAAATTCTTCATCCGTCTTCAATGTGTCAAAATAATTTTTATTGTTGCAAACGTGCATAGAGGCTGCAGAATCTAACACCCAAGTGTTACTTGCATCAGTACCCGTACTCTCCATCAACAACACCACATCTTCATTACACACAACTACCGAGGAGTCCACATTCTTCCCATTTTCTTGAAGTTTCATATGTCTAGTACTCTTCAAATCATCTCGCATCACGGAACATACGGGCGAAATTGACCATTCTCTCCAATAATAGCACTCCCTTTCATTTTGCGTAGGTCGGACGAGAGACTTTGACCTTTCTCGATAACTGTCACATCTCCCCTTACTCCTTCCTCGATTAGAACCTTCAAAAGCTAGTGCACTCTCACCACTATTAGATGCGCTCTTCTTCCCCATCATTCTTTCATTCTCATTAGGGTCTTTGTCACATCGTCGAACTTTAAAGTGCGCTTCCCACGCAATATACCGTCACGAACTAGCGGCAATGCGACTTGACAGGAAGGCATTAGAGGGTAAGCGCCTGCTCTTCTTCTTTAATCTCCTCATCAATATTCATAAGTTGAAAAACTAGGCGATTAAAGGCATTGATGTGGTCTTGAATTGCGTACTTTCTTCCATCTTCAATAAATAAAGCTCCATCCTCAAACACACTTTCGGTTGGTCATCGACGGCGGCATAAATCCTCTCGAGTCTTCCACGACCCCTTGGTGTGGTCTCACATAACATTGCACTTGATCTCGGCGAGTTTGTACTAGTTCGACCCTGCCTCATTGTAAGAAAACTGAAGCAAAGAAGATGGGAAAAGCCTACTAAGAAATGATCAAACCATGTTGTTTACCAGAACAAGGAATGTCATTACCCAGTTCGAAACTGAGGAAACAGAGCCATATTCATAAGTCCACAAAGGTGTACAGGTTCAGTCACAATGTCACAGCCTCGCAGGAAGAAAATCATATACAAGAGACATGAACATTAAGCATATCCAAACAATCACCACGGTTATGGACCATAAAACCCTTGAACTATGAATCAAGTTGGAGTCACCCTTTTCCCGATTGCTTTCTATATCTTCCTTCCTTTGATCCTTCAAATATGATGCAGGCTCATTTCATTGGTGAGCCTGAGATTCCATCCATGACTTTGATGACAAGTCCCCTTGTCCTCAGATACTAACACTCACATCTAACATCAGCTTCTTCTTGTCTGGGTCATAAATCTGCCAAAAAAAAAAATATGTAATTCTTTATTCAACAGGTAAGAAAATTTCATTTATTACAAGGAAAGAGCGGGAAACGGAAAACTAGCATAATAACGGGCTTCATTTTCAATAGGTTTAGACTTATACACTGAAAAGCTAATATGAAGATAGTATTTATATTCCCTGATACAAATCAGAAAGTCTGGTCACTAACTCACTATGTCCTACAGCTAAAATCTCTTAATTCTCTTCTATCAACAAAGCATTGGACTGAATAATAGCTATTTATAACTGGTTGTTGCTGCCTTACTTCGATGTGATTCAAACTGAGATACACTAGAGCTTCAGGGGTTTCCATTAGAGGTGACTGCCTTTCATCTCACAAATTATCCAGTACTATCCACACCAACTCTATGTCGGCCCCATTAAGAAATAGAGATCGAACTTTATCAAAATCAATAGGACGAGGTGGTTGACCCACCAAAGGATTGACACTGGATATTTAATCTGCAATAGTCTTTCCATCCCAAGGAGTACTTGCCTTCAATGTTTTTCTTTTTTTCTGAGAGATTTTTTTTATAAAATATACCAAAATTTAGCAGCCTACTATTGAACTTAGATGTGAAAGAGCAATATGTTAGGATTTTTAGATCTTGCAAAACCGAAAATCACCAAGCGACAAATAGAATCACACAAGATTTAACGTGGAAAACCCTCAACAGGAAAAATCACGGGATCGAAAACAATCCACTATCACCTCTAAATTACAATCTTTTGCCGCGGACAGTTGCCAAACCCTCTCTCACAATACCCTTGAACCCGATTACACCATCCATTTGAACCGATTACAAAAATATTGTTTCTCTTACTTTAAAACCCTACTATAGGACGTCTTATTTAAATACACCCCTGACTTGCCCACCAAATTAACTTCGTCTCTAAGAAAACTACTAGGACCGGGCCTAGCCTTCATATCCGCATCCAACTTGGAGTTTAAGTCGGTACCCAACACAATATAGGAAAAATGAGCCCCCGCAAAGAAAAATATTCTTGGATGCATCTATGAAAGTTCGGGTAAAAGTATGTTTGCTTTAGGACCTTGCGCCCCCTATTCCTTATGCTCAACCTATAGAAGCGCAACTAATCATTAAGATTGCAGGCATTGAGGTGCCTCACAAGCAATGGCCGAAAGTCATTGGTTCTCTCTTCTCAATCATTCACCAGCTGCAACCTTATATGAAGCAGAGAGATGGCGTTTGTCGCAGCATCCCCAAGGTTGAGGTTCAGAGAGCATAGAAGAGGGTTTTAAAGGGTTAGGAATCTTACTGCTAATATGTCAAGAGTTGGGAAAAGATTTTGCTTATTGATTATTGATGAAATTCAATGGGGTAATGCTATATACAAATACTAGTTTTTTCCGTGCATTGGCAACACTTAGTATCATAATACTTTGATGAGAAATCCATGATTGCTAGGGCCCAAGGATGATGGTGTTATGACTATTGAGACTTCTAAGTCTCAGGTTATTGAAATAGAACCTAAAGATCAACCAGTTTCTAGTCGTGTTCAAGTGGGAAGTCAGTTTGATGATGAGCTTGAGCAGGAGGAGGTTCAGCAGGAAAATACACAGGCACTACAACAACAGCAACTCGAGGATAGTTTAGCTTCCACTAGGCCAAGGCAAGCATACAATCAGTACGTGGGGCTAATCAACCCCGCACTATGGACAAAGTTAATTTGGTTGAATATGCACTCTCGGTGGAGGAGGACGGCCGGTCTCCTTCAAGAAAACTATTCGGACAAGGATAGTGAGAGTTGGTTAGGCTGCGATGGAGGAAGAGATGGAATCTCTTCGGAAGAACCAAACATGAGAGGTGGTCCCATTGCCCGTAGGAAGAAAAACTATTGGTTGTAAGTGGGTGTATAAAAAAAAAAGATCTTTCAGAGCTCGGTGGTACAAGGTATAAGGCGAGGCTAGTGGCTAAGGGTTTTGCACAGAAAGATGGTGTAGATTACAATGAGATTTTTTCTCGGTAGTGAAACACACTTCTATTCGCAAGTGAGTATTGTTGTCATGGTGATCTTGAGCTGGAATAACTCGATGTTAAAACGACCTTCTTGCACAGAGACTTGGATGAAGAGATCTACATGTACCAACCTGAGGGCTACAAGGTTGAGGACAAGGAGCATCATGTGTGTCGTTTGAGGAAGTCACTATATGGATTGAAGCAATCTCCCCGACAGTGGTACAAGCGATTTGACTCCTTCATGCTGAAGCATGGATTTTCCCGAAGCGAGGTGATCGCGAGGTTCGGGAGGGCTACATAGAGCAGTTGATCGCGAGGTTCGGGATGCAAAGTACTAAGTCGGTGGTGACTCCATTGGTTTCACACTTTAGACTTTACGGTAAACAATCTCCCACTACAATGAAGAGAGAAGGCGATATGGAGCTTATTCCTGCTAGTACGGATTAATGCACGCAATGGTGTACACTCGCATATTTCACATACGGTAGTGTGGTCGGTAGATTCATGGCGAACCGAAAGGCGCATCAGAAGCAAAGAAGTGGGTCCCGAGGTATTTAAAGGTACCGCTGAAACCGGCCCTCGTGTTTGCTTGAGAAACATATCGATTGATGAGTTTGTGGACTCGATTATGCGAGGCGATCTAGATAGATCAGCGACTACACCGATTATGTATTCAAGATACATAGAGCTCCGGTTAGTTAGCGATCGATGTTGTGCCACAAGGCACTTACTACGTAGATCGAAAGTACATGGCCATGGCGAGGAGTGAAGGAAGCATTGTGGTTGTGGGGTCTTCTAGATGATTTTGGGATTGGCGGAAAGCGTGAACTTGTTGTGTGACAAATGTGAAGCTACGCATTCACTTGGCGAAAAATCAAGTTCATTATGCTCGCATTCAAGCATATCGATGTCGGATATCATTTCGTGCGAGATGTCATAAGAGGAAGGTGATATTTCTCTCATGAAGGTGCACACGAATGAGAATTCCACAGACATGTTAACCAAGGTGGTCACAGTTAGCAAGTTTAAGTATTGCTTGGACTTGCTTCATATCGACCCATGTTGATTTGCCCAAGAGGACATGGCTCTTCGGAGCGGTGATGGGTGAGATGGAGATGATTTGCAGAACTACTGTTAGTTTGATCCCTAAGTGGAGGTAATGTGAAAGTACCGCAGATAGTGACGCTGTGTACTCGATCGGGCTCCGGTTTGGCTCGATGAAGATCTCTTTAGGTATGTTTCGTGGTGTTCTCGTGTTCGTCCAAAATTTGAGGTTTATCAAATGATAATGAAAGTAATTATAGAACATGCACAAAACATGCACAAGATAGTTTTTCTTTAGTAGTCTACTATTGAACTTAGATGTGAAGGAGCAATATAGGAAAAATGAGCCCTACAAAGAAAAATATTCTCGGATGCATCTGCGAAAGTTTGGGTAAAAGTATGTTTGCTTTAGGACCTTGTGCCCCTAATTTGTATTCTCTTTCTATTAGTAAAATCTCCCTCCTTGCCTGCAGACGAGTAGCAACTTCCGAACCATGTAAATCTCATGTATTTCTATCAAGCTGCATCATTTTGCTCGCTTATCGCATTCGCTGGTGGTTTCTCGGCCTCCGGGCCCACGCCCCAACACAAGGAAAAGAGTGGGAAAGGGAAAACTGGCATAATAACAGGCTTCATTTTCAATAGGTTCGACTGAAAAGATAGATTTGTACACTGAAAGCTAAAATGAAAATAGTATTTCTATTCCTCTGATACAAATCAGAAAGTCTAGTTACTAGCTCGCTATGTCCTACAGCTAAAATATCTCTTAATTCTCTTCTATGAACAAAGCATTGGACTGAATAATAGCTATTTATAACTGATTGTTGCTGCCTTACTTCGATGTGATTCAAACAGCGATACACTAGAGCTTCAGGGGTTTCCATTAGAGGTGACTGCCTATCATCTCACAAATTATCCAGTACTATCCACACCAACTCTATGTCGGCCCCATTAAGAAATAGAGATCGAACTTTATCAAAATCAATAGGACGAGGAGGTTGACCTACCAAAAGGATTGACACTGGATATTTAATCTGCAATAGTCTTTCCATCCCAAGGAGTAATTGCCTTCAATGTTTTTTTCCCCCAGAGAGAGAGAGAGAGAGAGAGAGAGAGAGAGAGATTTTTTTAATATACCAAAAATTTAGTAGTCTACTATTGAACTTAGATGTGAAGGAGCAATATAGGAAAAATGAGCCCCTACAAAGAAAAATATTCTCGGATGCATCTGCGAAAGTTTGGGTAAAAGTATGTTTGCTTTAGGACCTTGTGCCCCCTATTCCTTATGCTCAACCTATAGAAGCGCAACTAACCCTTAAGATTGCAGGCATTGAGGTGCCTCACAATCAATGGCCGAAAGTCGTTGGTTCTCTCTTCTCAATCATTCACCAGCTGCAACCTCATGTGAAGCAGAGAGATGGCGTTTGTCGCAGCATCTCCAAGGTTGAGGTTCAGAGAGCATAGAAGAGGGATTTAAAGGGTTAGGAATCTTACTGCTAATATGTCAAGAGTTGGGAAAAGATTTTGCTTATTGATTATTGATGAAATTCAACGGGGTAATGCTATATACAAATACTAGTTTTTTTTCCCGTGCATTGAACGGGACTTAGTATCATAATACTTTGCATCCATTATATTGCAATATTATGATTTTGATAGTTACTTTTATTTATATTCAAAAATTTATAGTATAATTTATAAATCTTATTAAAATAATTATTAAAAACCAATAAAATAACTTGTACTAAGAAGTGCCACAAAAGGAAAAATATTAGATAAAGAAGTTATAAGAAAGAAACACTAACACCAGTAATATATTTAGAAATATAAAGAAAAAGTTACTGTTTGCAACTTTTATCTAAATGTTTATAAATTATAAAATAGACACGTGAATACAAACTTTCACAAACACAAATATTAAGTCATGATCTTCATTTGATAATTATCTTGTAAGATCTATATTCATAATTAGTGCTAGAAATCATTTAAAAGAAATTCTAAATGGTAATCTAGACGTGCTTCTTCTACCATTAATTGTTTAATTATTTTAAGTTTCCAAAAGTACAATTAAGAAAGCGTTACCAAAGTGGTCTAAATGTGGTGTCATAAAAGTATCGAAAACGGTTCCCCCCTTTTGCTGAACAAGGTATAATTTCGATTTCAGAGGTTAGTTTCCTTGGGCATGAGTTCGCCACCCATACTTAAAGTGTCCGGCAACCAGTTCTACCAACCATAGAAACTAGCATGCACCAGTATTCTCCTAGGCTCCTAGCCTCCTAGTAAAACTGAAGAACTAACAAGACTCATCATATCTACATCCTTAATAAAGACTTCAACTCATTTCCAACGAGTTACTTTTGCACTTGTTCCTCATAGATTGAAACTCATATCTGTAACTTTAGGCTCCAAAACAGTCCTCAAACAAATCTGGAAGCACATCTCACATACAATGTTTACATATCATCACCTGTCAATAATTATGTACTAAATTAACAAGGAAAAAAATGGACTAACACACATTAGGATTTCTTCATAGAAAAAACATGCTTATATTACGAGTTTAAGAAAATTTCTATAGTTGCAAGTTAAACAAAGAACAACATTGGCAATAATTAGGAAAGCATGAAAAAAATAATTACGGTTCCTAATAATTTTAGGTTTATTACCCTTATCACAAAAGAAAGGGAAAGTGAAGTGCAAGAGAGGAAATCAACTTACATCACAAATGCCATTTTTGGGGGCATGAATACAAGTCCTTGAATCGATTCAAGCAGCTGGTGATCTCACATGTATACTGCAAGCCTTTATACCTCAAACCTGAGAGATGTAAGTAACACAAAAGACATAGTAAGGCTTCTCAGTCATTTCCCATTCTGGGAGAAAGAGACGCATAAACAAAAATGAACAGAGCAATCTTCTTATCACACCCCAAAACTCTACTTCTTTAATTCCTTTCTAAGAACCATCAAATTCAATTTCCTAAACTGCTTACGACATTTATCTGCCTTTATTTTCCCAGAAATAGAAGAAAAAAATGGTCTGAGAAGTTATTTCAACAAAAATGCTCATGTAAGCAACCCTCATGGACGCCAACGCAAACAATGAAGGCTCTATCGAAAGAACAAATAACTTAATAATAAGGAATAACCTGGAGAACAAGGTCAAGTTTAGGAACACAATGCGTTTTTCTAATTCATCCAATCGAGATGTCATAAACTCCAGGTCCTAATACACAACAATGCTCAATGTACGAATTAGGCATCATAGTCACTACTCATAAGAGAAACGGAAGAAAGAAAGCAAATAAACGAATAATATCTAAAGAAAAAAGAAAATGCAAACGTGTACCACTCACTATTCAGATCAATCACGGATTTGTGAAAATATACTTGGTATTTTAGAGGAGGCAGAGGAGGACAAGAAATAGGAACAACAAGATCAACAACAGCAAGAGGAAAAAGTAACATTAAGCTTCTGATAGGAAGCTCCTTAAAAAGACAGAAGCTAAACAAACGCTTAATTACACCACTTGCCATACACACGCATCCCCTAAGAGGAAGAGGGACATAAGATACCCATCTAACCAACAAAAGGCACAGTATTCTAGAACATACAAACTCTTCCCCTTTTTGTTGGTTCGATACGATTTCATGTTAAGGGGTATATATCGTAAGGCTGGTTCTTAATTGAAATGATATCTATAGTGCCTCAACGGTGTGGGTGGATGAGTTGGGAGACAGGTGGCTGTTGAGGCATCACAGTGGAAGAGGAGTGGCCGTCGGAGTTTACCCTGTGGAGACGGCACTTGAAAGATCTTGCGTGTGTTGGTGGAGCGCACACACACTTGGGTGGCGAGCCTGTGGCCCGGTGGTCGCAAGAAGCAGAAGAATTTGAAGACCACGTTCGACGGAGATTGCGAGGCGATAGCAGCTGCTGCTGCTCGTTGCTCTCCTCACCTCCGGCAACATATGTAGAAGCCATTTTCCTTGATTTTTCTTTTCACTACACAGAAAATATAAAGAAAAATAATCATGTGGGGGCTCATACATTTTTGCTTATAAGCCGAAATAGATTGCAGATTAAATTTGTCAAGTATTGTCTACAATTCTGGGTGTGATGTTTAAAGTTGGGTGTGTAAGTCCAGACTCATTGAATACTCTCCAAAGTTGTCATTTACCATGAAAATATATCAAATGGAAATCATAATAAGTAAAATTTTTCTTCAATATCATAATTCTGATGATAAGAGAAGGACATTGAGCCTAACATTTCTCAGTTGTTATACTCTTATCTTTTATTTACTTTCTCAAAAGCCTCCCAACTCTTAGCTTGTTTTGGTTGGGAGTAAAGAGAGGGATATCTGGTCCCTAGGTGGTCTCTTTCAAAATACTTCAGAAATAAGATGGATATCCCTTTCAAAGTGCTTTAAAAACATAAAGTGAAAAATCCCTGAAAATAAATTCGTAATCAAAAGAAAATATCCTTCGTTAAATCAAGTGTAACCAATTAGGCTCCGAAAAAAACTTAATATTGAGGCATTTGATGGGAGCTAAAGGGATTATGTCTTCTGTGCAAGAGGTATCTACCTGAAGTGGAAGAATACCTCTAAAGATACCCATAAAATAGTGGTCAAATTAATGGAGGAGTCTGTCCTTAGCAGAACTGAATAGAAAAATAAGATTCATATAGCCGACCTCAAATATTTAGGACAAAGCCTTTATATGATGTTGTTATAGTCGATGTTGTTGTACTAATAAAGTTAGCCACCATCTAAAATCCATCACCATGGTTGCAATGTTCAGCTTGAAGATCGAAGATTGATGTCTAAAAGGATTTGACAACCAAAACCCAAAAAAGGCCCCTATATTATCACATAGATATATTTCTTAATCAGGCTTCAATTACAAAGGCTCACCTAAAGAATTCTTGCCACAACAATTTTTAAATGCAGAACAAATCTACTCCAGTATATTGAATAACTCCTAGCCAGGCTCCATTACCACTATGATAAATAATTCTTTTATTAACTTGCCAAAATTGTAGGCGTAACAATAAACTAACAACTATAAAATTGTCATTTTTAGACGAGTAAAACATGCTAACAATTACTCACAATGAACAACAATCTAGTGGAAAGTATCAGCAACAAAAAATTAACTAATATCTCTACAATTATTAAAACTAAAAATAATTCAAATACATTATGCACGAAAATAAGCACTATTTTATCTTAATTGAATTTTCTAATTACTTTAATACGGAAAAAGAAAAAAAAAAAAAAGAGTAGGAGAAACGAGCCTCACAGTATTTAAGACTAGATCAGGGTGCCAAAGCGGCAAACTGCGTCTCACATGACCGCGCTTGGATTTATAGGGCTTCCTCCCCCTGCCCGATCTGCCCGGGGCAGAACGGGCAGCCCCTTCCCCCTACTCTGCCCCTGCCCGCGATTCCACTCTCCTCGGCCAAAAATACCGGGTCCCACCTCTGTTCTTCCCATTTAATCCTCTATCCAACACCGAAACACCAAACCAAAGAAAATGACACGGCTGCGTGTAATTATCTGATTGTGCAGTTTGTGGGGTCCAGAAGGAAGTTCTTGTTGTTGGTCAGCGTTTGGGGTTCACAGGGGAAGGATTTGGAGTGGGTCACATCAGTATGACGTCATCTAACGGCGTTTGTTTTCCTTTCTAACTTTGGAGATGGATCAAACGGGAGGGCACGGGACCGTAGCCGCCGTGTTTGTCTCCCTCTGTGTACACGTGCCGAGATGCTATCCGTAGATTTACTGAATCTCCGAAAAGATCGGCTGCCAGCGACGGAGCTTAGCTAGTCGCCTAACCACACAGGATCCCGTAACGGGATGGAAAGTGTGACGTGGCGTCCTAGAACAGAGAACACCGTAATGGGTAATGATTGTCGGACACGTGTACTTTAGATTAAGCCGGAGTTGGCAAGAATAGAAGGTTAGCTAATTCTTACCAAACCATTACGAAATAAATTGGAGTTATTGTGTAATCTTCATTCCTAAATTAAGTGGAGTTAATATGTAAAGTGATGTTAATTGTATTGCAAATCTTCTATTGAATTGTGTAGTGTCTAATTTTGGATGCTACATTACTGTTGTCTATAATTCATAAGTATCCATATGTTTGTGTTTTAAAATAGGTTAAATTTCATCAAACCCCTTAAGTTTGGTCATCTTTGAGATCCTTAAAATTTTAAATTCAACGAAACACCCTTTAACTTTCAGTGATTTTGCATATTAACCCCTTGAACCTCTTTTATTTCACAAAATCCATTAAAGATTGTTCACCGTCAAATCTAAGTTATCACATACCAAGTGTTTGACACAAAAGGCAAAAACCCCTCCTTCCTAATTAATGTAAAACAATTAAAAATAAAAAGTTGATTTTTAAAGGTTACATTGAGGGGTTATTAGTCCAAAAAAACAAAGAGAAGAAGAAGTTCGGGGGTTATGCCAAAACCCCTCAATGTTAAGGGATTTTGTTATTAAAATAATTAAGAGGTTAATCTCAAAAACCGGTGAACTTAAGGGGATTCTGTGAAATTTGACTTTCATTACACTAAAATAGTATCGAAGTTGAAATACTACATAATAGTTCTTGCATCAATGTTTGGGGATAATATTCACAAACAATCAACAAAATCAATTTTATCAGGCACAAATAACAAATTAGTTCTCGTACCAACTTATAATATTTGTATCGCTTGTACCAAATTGGATTACTTGCGTCCGATAAATTATTATTGATAAGATTTAGAATATTTATATTATGACGTGGTAGCTTTCTTACAAGATGTATCAAAGCTCACATTGTCAACAAGATTGAGCTAATACAAATAAATAAATAGTACAAAACACCAGAAGTCTTTGAAAAATACAACTAAATATTTTGAAAAGAAAAAAATGTAACGATATTATCTTCAGCCACCAAAGGATCGTTATTATTATTATTATTATTTACTCTCAATCAGTTTTGAGTGGTTGGTAAGACGTTGCTAATACAATATGATTATGCTTAAATTCCACTATAGATTACTTAAACATCTATATTTCACTATCTAAGCAACTAATATAATAATTAAACCTTAATTTGATGCTCTCTCTAACAAATAATACTTATATGAAATCATAATTATGATATTTTGCAATGGAGTACGTTAGTGTTGCTTGTGCTCTCATTGTCTCTCTCTCCCCCGTCGCAGCCAAATGCAGCCTGAATAAAGGATGGACGTTAGGATCCCGATGAGGAAGAGGAAGCACGTGATATGACCGGGTGGCACGCGCCTCGAGGTAGGAGAAGAGAGTTTAGATAGACGGGTCGGTTTGTCCTTGGGGAATAATAATGAACCAAAACTACTGGAATTTTTTCAGGTGATCATGTGACGACACTATTGCATTCAGGTTAACAGTTGTTTAGATCTAAGGAAGAGTTCATATTGTTGTTATGTAAGAAAACTAAGGGTGTGTTTGGCAATCTATCAAAAACTGGGTCAGAATCAGTCCTGACCTAGTTTTATCTTAAACTGGTTTTAGTTTGGCCCATAGGGGGGGTGCTCCAAACTAAAACCAGTTTAGTGGGTATTTTTGACCTACAAAAATTATGGGCCAACTTTGGCCCAGTTTTTTGCCAAACAAAAAAATACCCAAAACTGGGTCAGGTCCAGACCTGACTCAGTTTTGAAAATTTGCCAAACACACCCTAAGTGTTGCGTTAAAATTCTGACACTCAGTGCACATGCTCATCACTTATTATTCTACGTACCATTGATCATTCAATGGAAGGGCATTTACTTCTTGTGTAGCGATGGTCATAGAAGCGTATTTTTTGCATGGAAATTGTTAGGAAATAATCATGTTTCTCCATTTGTTTCTTGTTTAACAATGGTCATGCCACCAAAGGTGGGCCGGCTGGTTTGGGTGTATCATTATAATCTTAGCGCATCTGGTCTCTTTTCCTGGGCCCAAATTTACATGGTGCTATGGGAATTAAATATCAGACTCAACACTCGAGTTTTGTTTGGTTATGTGGAGGACCTAAGAGAAGTGATGTGTTTGAGAGAGGTCCCCTTGTGTGTGAGGGTGTCCCCTACTTAGTCGAAATATTTCTTCACGATGGTTTGGTTGTATCATTATAATCTTAGCATGTCTGGTCTCTTTTCCTGGGCTCATATTTACATGGTGTTATGGGAATTAAATATTAGACTCAACACTCGAGATTTGTTTGGTTAAGTGAAGGACCTAAGAGAAGTGATGTGTTTGAGAGGGGTCCCCTTGTGTGTGAGGGTGTCCCCCACTGAGTCGAAACATTTCTTCACGATGGTTTGGCTGTATCATTATAATCTTAGCGTGTCTGGTCTCTTTTCCTGGGCTCATATTTACATGGTGTTATGGGAATTAAATATCCGACTCAACACACGAGATTTGTTTGGTTAAGGGAAGGACCTAAGGGAAGTGATGTGTTTGAGAGGGGTCCCCTTGTGTGTGAGGGTGTTCCTCACTGAGTCGAAACATTTCTTCATGATGCCTCTCATGAGTAAAGATTCGAACTCGGATTGTAGCTCCTCCGCTAAGTTTACTAGTTTAAAAAAAAGGTGGAGTGGGTTTTTTTTTGGTTGGGGGGGGGGGGGTTGACATTCTGATTGTTAAAAAATAATCATGTTTCTCTCGGAGTTGAGTTAAATGGATCTTACATTTGAACTGTTACAAATCTTCTAGTAAGTTCCTCACTATTTTCTAATCTTTCTTATATAGGACAACACGCGAATTCGCCCTTAGGTCACAATCTATTCGTCCTTGGATCACAATCTACATTGTGATACAAACCACTTGACTATCTTAAAGTCTCTAATCATTAGGTTATAGTTTCGTATTTTAACAATGTACCCCGCATGTTGAGCACCTTTTTTATGGGCCGAAACTTGGACTCATGTAGGGGTATCAAATTTTTTCTAAAATCCGCTTACGATTCGTGGTCAGTGAGATTTGAGTCTGGATTGCTCTGATATCATCTTAAAAGTCAACTCCAAAGTTATGTTGAGGATTGAGGGTTACATTTTACATTCTAATAATTCGAGAGTATCGGGCTACTCTAAATTAGCAATTAATCCAAAATATAATTCTTAAGTACATATTCTTACAGCTAGGGGTAGATCTACTCCAATTTAGGGGTGCAGTTGCACCCTTAGACATTTATAAATTTGCATGTAAAGTCATGCAATTCTTACACCCCCCTCCAAACATAATTTTTTTAAAAATTGCACCCGAATACCAAAGCAATCTAAAAACACTAAAGAAATTAGTAACTATTTGAATTAGCCCATGGGAAAGTAAAAAAAAAATCATTTAAATTTTAACAATAAGTGTACTAATGACATTCTCATCAAATACTATAGCTTTATAATATTATATTTTTATTTTTAGGCATATAGATAATTGTTGTCGGCTCGCAAATAGAATTTTTTTTTGAATCCGCCACTGCTTTCAGCAACTTAGGAATTTTGATACAATGAAAAAAGGGACATTTTTACTCTTTAAATAATATATATTCTGTTAGTATTATATGCCCTAGAAACCAATCGGGTAATCGGATAAGGAATGATTTGATCAATCTTGGTTAATTGATAAGAATTGATTTGATCAATCACGGTTTGGAAAAATACTGACCAAGTTCAATGAACCTATCTCCTAGCAATCAAATTGATTTGATCAATCTCGGTTAATTGATAAGAATTGATTTGAACAAATCTTTTTGATTGACCGTCTGATTGGAAATCTGATCTCTTTCCTGGTTTGAGAAACCACCTCACGACCCTATAAAAGGAGCCTAAGACGGACCTTCCTGATCAATCCAATTCAGCTTCTGAAATCGTGAGGGAGAGAGGAGAAATCCTAGAGGCCGCCGTCTTCAAAGTGCTAGCACACCGACGTGCGGAGTTCCAACAAGTTCGTGTGGATACCAGTAGAGGCGTGGCTACGATTGTTGCGCAACATCTCCACGAGTACGCAAGTTTTCACTGCAAATCTGCACGTTTCAGGTATTCCTGTATCTTGGATCTTCTTCTTCGTATGGATCTTAAGATGTAAGTAAATAAAATTTTGATTTTTATTACATGTTATGCTTCCTACTTTTCCTACAGTGGTATCAGAGCCTCTTATGTAGAATTAGATCTAGATACTCCATATATATATGCGATATACATGTTCATTTTAACACTGATTGATATATATATATGTGATATATATGCCTGTTTAAAACTGTTTTATATATGCGATTAAATCTGTATCATTGTTTATTAGATTAATCATGTTTAGGGTTTTTTCAACGGCGGCTTGTATATGGGGTTTTATTAAAAAAAAATTTCCAGGGCGCTGCCCCTTGACCCTCCGCCCGCTAACCGGCCGAAAACTCTGCGTAGGGTATCATAATTAGTTTCAATGCATGAGCCGTCATGTTAGAATTAGATTCTGAGAATAACATTTTTTTTGCGGAATTATTGAAGCAATTTATATGCCCATCGTTATTCATGAATTTGATGATCTGTAATAGTTATTCACATTGTCTTTTGTGTTTAATTATGCTCATGATATCTATACTGTTTCCTGCATAATTTATTATTATAACTAATTATGTTAGTCCCTAAAATAAATAATAAAATTAAGTTACTTGATGCCTTTCCAATTTTTTAACTATCAAGATTTTGATCGTTATATGGTGGGCTTGCCAAAGCAAGGTACCATTAGCCATCTTAATCAGATAGGATTCGTGTCGGACACTAAGGTTTAAAGAAATAGGTTTAACTTAACAAGGCTATCAAAACGGTTTTGGGCCTTGAGGCATAGTGTTGGGAGGCATGAGATGTCACCCGACAATCAAGAATTACATAAGATGCAATTAGCAATGAGTTGCTTACCTAAATAGCTAGTTTCAAGCGGTGATGCTAAAGCTCACTTGTACCTAGCGAAATATGGATCTTAGCCCACTATATGTCTTTTATAAGGGTGCTCTTTACAGACACATGTAGTGGAAGGATCTAATCCTGAGTGGGTTTTCTGATTAACTGGTGTCTAAGGCAAGGGTAAGAGGTTAAGCCTCAAAATATTTGTGGTTATTTAATTAAGGAACGAGCTATGCTCGGAAAACCTCCCACAAAGTTTTACCTTACCTGGCCACTTGGCTTACAACCACCTTAGGCAATGATCTATCTCCTATTAAAGTGTTTAATAAGAGTTCATATACATAAACATGATCTAATGTGTTGCATGGTTTTAATTGTTGTAGATAATGGCTAATAATTCATCCTCCACATTTACACTGCGATCGGTCCTTGAGAAGGAAAAGCTCAATGGAACTAACTTCATTGACTGGTTCAAAAACTTGAGAATTGTTCTCAAGCAGGAAAGGAAAGAATATGTTCCGAAAAATGCCCCTCCTGAAGAACCACCTGCTAATGCTCCTCGTGCTCAAAAGGATGCTTACAAGAAGCACCTTGACGATGCACTTGATGCCAGCTGTCTCATGCTTGCAACTATGAACTCAGAGCTTCAGAAGCAATTTGAGAACATGACTGCTTATGAGATGGTCGTACAACTCCGAAATTTGTTTCAAGAGCAAGCACGTGTTGAAAGGTACGAAACCACAAAGGCATTGCACCAATGTAAGTTGGCAGAAGGGAGCCCAGTTAGTTCTCATGTGATCAAAATGATTGGTTACATTGAGAATCTGGAAAGGCTAGGTTTTCCTCTTGGCAAAGAGCTGGCCATTGATATTATTCTCCAGTCATTACCGACGAATTATGACCAGTTCATCATGAACTATAACATGAATGGTCTGGAGAAATCACTGACTGAACTGCATGGGATGCTAAAGACAGCGGAGCAAAATATCAAGAAGCAGCCTAAAGAGATGCTGATGGTTCAGAAAGGAAAGAGATTTAAAAAGAAATTCAAAGGAAAGGTTCAGAGTAAAGGCAAAGCTCAAGTTCAAAACTTCAACAGCAAGCCTAAACCCAATGGAAAGTCCAAACCTAGTCCATGCGCTGATGCTCAATATTTCTACTGCAATTAGACTGGTCATTGGAAGTGAAACTGCAAGAAGTACTTGGAAGATCTGAAGAAGAAGAAGGGAAGTGAGACTTCCACTTCAGGTATTTATGCTATTGAAGTCAATATTACTACTCCTAATTCTGACTCATGGGTATTAGATACCAGTTCAGGAGCTCATATTTGTTCAAATATGCAGGGGCTCAAAAGGAGTAGGATGCTGACGAAGGGCGAGGTGCAACTTCGCGTTGGTAATGGAGCAAGAGTTGCTGCTTTAGCCGTAGGAACTTTTTCATTAGTTTTATCTTCAAGATTAGTTTTAGAATTGCGTAATTGTTACTATGTATCTGCCATAAGTAGAAATATCATTTCAGTTTTGTATTTAGACATGGAAGGTTTTGATTTCAGATTTAAGAATAAAAGTTGTTCATTTCGTTTCAATGATATGTTTTATGGTTGTGCTCCATTGGTGAATGGACTTTATATTCTAAATCTTCAAATATCCACTTATAACATAAATACCAAAAGACTTAAGATGAATCCCACTTTCATATGGCATTGTCGTTTAGGCCACATAAACGAGAAACTCATCATGAAGCTCCATAAAGATGGACTTCTAGACTCTTTTGATTTTGAATCAATTGATGCGTGCGAATCTTGTTTATTAGGCAAAATGACTAAGTCGCCTTTCACTGGTTCTGGTGAGAGGGCGAATGACTTGTTGGCCCTTATACATACTGATGTATGTGGACCATTGAGTACAGTTGCCAGAGGTGATTTTCAGTACTTCATCACATTCACTGATGATCTCAGTAGATATGGTTATGTCTATTTGATGATGCACAAATCTAAAGCTTTTGAAAAGTTCAAAGAGTTTCAAAGTGAAGTACAAAATCAACTTGGCAAGACAATTAAAACTCTTCGATCAGATCGTGGAGGAGAATATTTGAGCCAAGCGTTTGGTGATCATCTTAAACAATGTGGAATTGTTTCACAGCTTACTCCACCAGGGACACCACAATGGAATGGTGTGTCCGAACGGAGGAACCAGACTTTGTTGGACATGGTTCGATTAATGATGAGCCAAGCAGATCTTCTATTATCCTTCTGGGGATATGCTCTAGAAACAACTGCGTTCATACTGAATAGGGCTCCGTCAAAAGCAGTTGAAAAGATACCATATGAGATATGGACTGGGAAACGTTCTAGTTTATCTTTTTTCAAGATCTGGGGTTGTGAAGCTTATGTAAAATGTTTGACGTCTGATAAGCTCACAACCAAATCAGATAAATACTTCTTTGTGGGGTACCCAAAGGAAACAAAAGGGTACTATTTTTTCAATAGGGCAGAAAACAAAGTGTTTGTCGCCCGAAATGGTGTTTTTATGGAGAAAGAATTTCTTTCCAAAGGAGTTAGTGGGAGTAAAGTCAACTCGAAGAAGTTCGAGGGCCAGTAGAAAATGCTCCAACATCTCTTGAAACTAAGCAAGATCGTCAAACTGTTGTAGAGACTGCTCAAGAAGCACCAGCCCCACGAAGGTTAGAAAGGTCACGTCGCATACCTGAGCGGTATACGTTTCTTATGATGGAACAACACAACATTTTGTTGTTAGACAATGATGAACCTACAACCTTCCAAGAAGCAATGACTAGCCTAGACTCCGATAAATGGCTTGAAGCCATGAAATCCGAAATGCAATCCATGTATGACAATCAAGTTTGGAACTTGGTTGATCCACCCAATGGCATAAAAACTATTGGGTGTAAATGAGTATTCAAAAAGAAAATTGACATGGATGGGAAGGTCCACATTCATAAAGCACGATTGGTGGCGAAGGGTTTTAAACAAATTCATAGCATAGACTATGATGAGACTTTTTCGCCTGTCGCTATGCTTAAGTCAATTCGGATTATCGTAGCAATTGCCGCATATTATGACTATGAGATTTGGCAAATGGATGTCAAAACAGCTTTCCTTAATGGAAACCTGACTGAGGATGTGTACATGACGCAGCCTGAAGGTTTTGTCATTCCAGAAAATGTTGGGAAGGTATGCAAGCTTCGAAGATCCATTTATGGATTGAAGCAAGCGTCTCGGAGTTAGAATATTCATTTCGATGAAGTTATCAAAGAGTTTGGTTTCATCAAAAACGAAGAAGAACCTTGTGTTTACAAGAAATCTAGTGGGAGCGCACTTGTTTTTCTGGTCTTGTATGTAGATGACATACTACTGATCGGAAATGATATTCCTATGCTCGAATCGGTGAAGTCCTCATTGAAAAATAGTTTTTCAATGAAAGATTTAGGCAAGGCAACATACATATTAGGGATAAAGATCTATAGAGATAGATCGAAAATGTTAATTAGATTAAACCAAAGTACATATATCGACAAAGTGTTGAATAGGTTCAACATGCAAGAATCCAAAAGGGGTTTCTTGCCCATGTCACATGGCATAAGTCTTTGCAAGAATCAATGTCCCACAACACAAGATGAGCGGGAACGCATGAGTAAGATTCCATATGCTTCTGCGATTGGATCTATCATGTATGTCATGCTTTGTACTCGCCCAGATATATCGTATGCCTTGAGTGCCACTAATAGATACCAGTCATCTCCAGGTGAGAGTCACTGAATAGCTGTCAAAAATATTCTCAAGTATTTAAGAAGAACTAAGGATGTGTTTCTTGTCTATGGAGGTGAGGAAGAGCTCGTTGTAACCGGTTACACCGATGCAAGCTTCCAAACTGACAAAGACGATTCTCGATCGCAATCTGGATACGTATTTTGCCTGAATGGAGGAGCGTGAGCTGGAAGAGTTCTAAGCAAGAGACAGTTGCTGATTCTACAACAGAAGCTGAGTACATTGCTGCTTCAAAAGCGACGAAAGAGGCAGTTTGGATAAAGAAGTTCGTCTCTGAGCTTGGTGTGGTCAAAAGCGTTGAAAATCCAGTGGATCTCTATTGTGATAATAATGGAGCCATTGGACAAGCAAAAGAGCCAAGGTCACATCAGAAGTCCAAACACATACTTCGGTGTTTTCATCTCATTCGGGAGATCATAAACAGAGGTGATATAAAGTTATGTATGGTTGCAACAGAAGGAAATGTTGCAGACCCGTTAACTAAGCCTCTCCCGCGGGCTAAGCATGAGATGCATACTAGAGCGATAGGCATTAGATATGTGAATGATTGGCTCTAGTGCAAGTGGGAGATTGTTAGTATGATATGCCTTAGAAACCAATCATAGATATGATTATGTTTAGTTTATGTTTATGCAACTTATATGAATAATGTGTTATTCGGTCCCTTGAATAAATCACTTGTTATGGATCATTAAGTATGTGACTTGAACGTGAAACTCTATAATTAGATTGTGATGTGATATTATTCTAAATTGTCCTTGTCTTTTGTCATTGGTTGGGACGCTAATGATTTTATAGGCAGCATGTGGATTGATTGATGATCATGTTTCGCGGATCATGGATATGAGATATCAAGTCAATCACATGGGTATATATTGGTGAACATGATATTGGACTGACCCGCGATGAAACATTGCATGGATTATTTGTGTCATCAATATGTTTCATACAATGGTTATGTTTGGTCTTTTGACCTAAGACTACCATGATTTTCTACATGAGGATTGTATACTTTGATGTTACCAAACGTATCTCTTTGATCGGATAACAATAAAGGTATCAATCGGGAATGCTATGAATCATACAGAGGGATGTGAATAGTCAAGATGAAATTTGTCCCTCTCATATAAATGAGAGTATGATATCTCTGGGCCCCTCGAAGAAGATAGACTGAGAAAGTGCATGGCCATACTTAATTAGTTGAGAGTCAACTATTGAGAAGTCAGTCTAATTTCAGGTACGAGAAATTAAAGGTTGAACTGTACAAGGATGACACGCTTCCTGCCTTGAGTTCAATCAAGATATCTAGTGATAAAGAGACCGACATATGTCCATTGTGGACTAGGTTTCATTTGAGATGATATTTACATGATTTGGGTAGTCATAATGTCCTGTTAGGGTCCGCTTATGACTTGTGGGCCAAAAAGTATTTTGGCCCACTGCCAACATCGTGTAAACCTAATGGGTCACACACAAGAACGTGTTGGAACGTTATTAAGAAAGCCCGCATAAATTAAGTCATATGGAGATATGATTAGATGTGAGAATGATTGGCTCTAGTGCAAGTGGGAGATTGTTAGTATTATATGCCCTAGAAACCAATCGGGTAATCGGATAAGGAATGATTTGATCAATCTCGGTTAATTGATAAGAATTGATTTGATCAATCACGGTTTGAAAAAATACTGACCAAGTTCAATGAACCTATCTCCTAGCAATCAAATTGATTTGATCAATCTCGGTTAATTGATAAGAATTGATTTGAACAAATCTTTTTTGATTGACCGTCTGATTGAAAATCCGATCTCTTTCTTGGTTTGAGAAACCACCTCACGACCCTATAAAAGGAGCTTGAGACGAACCTTCCTGATCAATCCAATTCAGCTTCTGAAATAGTGAGGGAGAGAGGAGAAACCCTAGAGGCCGCCGTCTTCAAAGTGCTAGCACACCGACGTGCGGAGTTCCAACAAGTTCGTGTGGATACCAGTAGAGGCGTGGCTACGATTGCTGCGCAACATCTCCACGAGTACGCAAGTTTCCGCTATAAATCTGTACATTTCAGATATTCTTGTATCTTGGATCTTCTTTTTCGTATGGATCTTAGGATGTAAGTAAATAAAAATTTAATTTTTATTATATGGTATGCTTCCTACTTTTCCTACATATTCATCTGCGTAAAATTCAGCAAGCATACGCACCAGATCCTCTTTATATCAAGTGTTACAATCCACTCGCCAAAACATAAAATAGAGCAGCGGAGGATTAAAGAAAAATAGAAAAGTCCAGCACTTTTTTATTTTAAAATGAGCTCAGCCACAAGAAGATAACTAGAGCAGTTATCAGTCCGATGACGTTCAACATTGCTATCATTTGGACTTTGAAGAGGTGACATTTGAACTAATTGCTATTTTCGGGGATGGAGACAGATAGATTGAAAAGACTAATATTGCTTCGTTTTCTCTTTATCTCTCAACCAAACTTTATTATTATCTTAAACAAAATATATGAAAGAAGAAACTTCGGAGTTAGGGTTGAAGGCTACTTTAGCTAGGCAAAGAATTTAATCTCATGATGACATTGATGAGACAATCATGATTGCCCGCTCCCAAACTCACAAACATTTTATATTTGGGATTTTGTCACATTAGACCCCCATATCTTTATTAATTTATATTAGATCCTCAAATCTTTATATTTCCAATTACCCTCTAATCTTTATAATTGTTCAAAATATGGGTCTTAAAGTAAATTAATAGATGTAAGGGTGTAAATTAAAATATCAAGGTGTTGTTTAAAGCAGTAAAGCTAGTGGGAGAAAATACAGAAGAGAATGAATTATTTTTCGGATTTCTGAATTGCATGCAGTGAATTATTACATAGCTTCACCAATCAATTTATTTGGCTTTCATTGCAACCGACCACTCAAAACTTTTGCGTAGAGATCTAACCAAATATTGTAGACCTATAATTGAGAGATTATCTCACTAAGTTAACCAAGGTAGTTGTCATGATCTCAACTATTCTGATTTTGTAGTGATTGTAGATTTGTTTATGGAGGTCACACCAACAAGATTAACTTTTAACGGATTGAGCGTCTAATTTAGATATATGAAGATTTGAGAGTCTAATTTAAATAAATAAAAAGTTGGGGGTCTTACATGACAAACACCCTTTATACTTTGGAGTACTAATAATTCCATAGTGTTAGGGGGTGTTTGGTTCAATTTCTTAAAATTATAGGAAATGTTTTCCACCCAAATATAGATTTTCTTGTATTTCTTGAAAAAATTGTGAGAAAAGTTTTGAGAAGTAAAAAAGTACAAATTTTCTTGTTTTTGGTAATTTGTTTGTTTGGTTTAAAATAAGAAAATGGGCCCATTACTTTATAGAAATATCAAAAAGTACAAGAAAATGGGCCCATTATTTTATTTGGTTGGTTCAAAAAGTACAAAATATTAGTTTTATATTAATTGTGATAGATTTCTGGGTGTTTTCCGTCCATTTTGAGTGGAAATCTATTTCTTGAAAAATTGTGAGAAAAGTTTTGAGAAGTAAAAAGTACAAATTTTCTTGTTTTGGTAATTTGTTTGTTTGGTTTAAAATAAGAAAATGGGCCCATTACTTTATAGAAATATCAAAAGTACAAAATATTAGTTTTATATTAATTGTGATAGATTTCTTGGTGTTTTCCGTCCATTTTGAGTGGAAATCTATTTCTTGAAAAATTGTGAGAAAAGTTTTCTATAAATTGGATAAACCAAACACCCCCTTAAGAAAGCTTTCACAAATTGAATCCTATTTGTCAGAGAGAGAGAGAGAAAATAAAAAGAAAAGTCACAATCTGAAAAGGAGCGGAAATGATGGGGAAAAAAAACTCTATAGGAGCCCTCTGTACAAAATCATTAGAGAAAAAATAAATTATGATACATGTTTTATTGTAAATCTTAAACCTATACAATCAATGTACAATTCAATTTTTTTTTCGGTCTAGCCCAACGGTTCGGCGCCCCAGACCTCTGAGGGTTAGTGGCCCGAAGTCGGGAGTTCGAGACCCCCTGCCTACATCCGCTGTTCGCGCCGCGAGGGAATTGGTAAAGCGCTGCCCGCATGGTTTTTAGGCAAGGGGACTCGAACACGGGTTTCCCGTCTTGTCCCCTCAAAGCACACCCCCCTAACCAGGCGTGCCACCCTAGCGGGTTAATTCAATTCAATATCATTATATAATCAATAAATATGATAGTAAATAGTCAAAATATCAGTATAGTTAAAATATTGTATCAATACAAATAATTTTAGAACCTACACTAAAACGGTATATATATCATGCTCTTTTCAGTAAATGAATTTTTATGAAGGGTCCTTTATAAGATCTTTATTTTCGCAAAGACCCTGTATCAATATATTTTTCCTTTCATAAAACATTATTTTAAATATAAAAAGACTCAATAAAAGGATTAAATTCCTTAAAAAAAGGGCACTTTACTTGATTATAGAATACACATTCGCGAGAGGAGGGAGGAACTTACGCGGGAATGAGTGAGAATGTAATGCAATTCCAACTTTTCATTCATGTTTACCAAACATGATGTGTTTTTGGATGCTAGAAATATCATTCCCACTTCTCCTTAATTCCCACTTAATGTGGGAATTGCTATTCCCAATGAGTTATAAAGGAATTGATATTCCCACTTAAGTGAGAATAAATATAATAAAATAAATTCCAGATATACCCTTCTTAAAGATATTCCCACATAATTCTCTAATCGCACCCAAACATGAGATTGAGAATGAGCATTCCATTCAGACATCAATTCCATTCCATTTTTACCTTCATTCCATTCTCATTTGACTCCATTCCCGTGTACCAACGAGACGTTATAGTAGTTGAACCGTGAGCCAAATTTTTTGGACTTGTGTGTGAGATTGGACAATTCTTAATGCTTCACAAATGACTTCCTGTCACATAGTAAAACAATAATCCTATTCATGAACTGATTGCTTCTCCTTTTATTTTAATAAATTTGGCAATTAGACTCATAAATTTGAATGAGTCTTTACCCATTCTTTTCTTTAAAAATATATATATATGACAAACACAAATTTTAAAGTTAATGCTAATGCTGAAGGGATATTTTAATCCCGATTATGTAATCAATAGTCAAACACAAATTTTAAAGTTAAGATATTTCATTTCTGTAATTTAAAAAATGCATTATTATTTTATATGACAAGGAAAATATATATGAAACAAAAGTTTTACATTCAAATTATCACATTTAACATTTGAAAAGAATTTTTGAGTAACTATATTAAAAAAGGCGGTACTCAAGTTAATATAGAATGATTGGGAATCTCTGCGATACCCATTCTTTCCTTTGAAAAAAGAAACTTTTTTTTACGACTATCTAATCCTCTAATTAGAATCAGTTGGGTTTCATTGCTTGAAACCGACGAACTCAGTACTAATACTATCAAGCACGTTCTTCTCAATATATGCGATCAAGCAGAGGTGGAGTCAGGACCCATAAGGTAGTGGGGGCAATAAGCTACTAATAAATATAATTTAAATACACTAAAATAAATTTATTAATACATTCCATCATATAAATAAAGGACATTTTCCCATTATCCTAGACAAGTTTTTATGTTATGCGATTTTTTTTTCTAATGGAACCTTATGCAAAATATTTAGAATATATAAAGAGTAAGATATATATTTTACCTTATTTTCACCTAGTCATCCCGATTCTCTTCTAGTTACATCTTTTTTCCTTTTAATTTATTTTTCTCTTAAAACCAATGACCTATTATGACGGGAAAGTGATAGGAATTTGATTAGAGATGATTAGGAAAAGAGGTATGTTGAATTAAATGGATATTGGGTGTTAACTAAATGGGCCTTATTAAAAGTCGATTGCAATAATAAAAATAAATTATAAACAATATGAGCCTCTATTTAAATACATGTCATGATAGTAATAAGAATAATTATTTAAAGCTACAAATGGACTATAATGAAATTAAATTGTAAATTAATTATAATAGTCATGCACTAAACAACAAGTGGGGGCAATTATTGAGCTAGGTCTCAATGATAAATGTCATATATATGAAGGGTATATTGCAAAAAAAATTTTGAGTGAGGGCATTTGTCCCCATGGAGGTAAATGTGGCTTATTTATCTATATTCTCCCTCCATTCAACCACGAAATCCGCATTTTGATATTATTCAGTGTGTAGAGTAACTTATAAATCAAGAAATAACCATCATTTTTTACACGGAATCAATTTATGTGTAAGTTGTTCAGTGCCTTTAATTAGTGAACTCCTTATTTAATCACATATGGACAATTTAAGTTTCTAACTGATTGTCAATTGATTTTGTTTAGTTGAGGTGATATTACTTAGTTGAGGTGAGATCATTACTTTAAGCACATTAGAACTAAATGGTTGTGGATGAATAGAATTGAACGCCATTATTTATGTATTGGAATTGAATGATAAAGATTTGATTAATGTGGATATCATCACTTTATGTTTTCTACTTTTGGATGACGGACAATTTAAAATAGGACACATATTTTATGTCTGAAAAAGTGTCATACTGTTGATCAAATTTCATATTTGACACTTGTCTAATTTGAAATATATGTGGATCCACATCTGGATGGATATGATTTTTAAATAACTAGTATCGTGCGTTGCACGTAGGGACACTTATTTTATATTCTAACATAAATTAGAGCATTTTGAAATAAATGCTTAAAATCTTTTATATTTTGAAATTAGTCCCTCAAATCATGGAAATTGCTATTAGATCCCTCTGCTCAAGTTATTTTAAATTAGCCCTCAAAGCAGTGAA
This sequence comes from Asparagus setaceus, assembly GCA_012295165.1. Classification (NCBI taxonomy): domain Eukaryota; kingdom Viridiplantae; phylum Streptophyta; class Magnoliopsida; order Asparagales; family Asparagaceae; genus Asparagus; species Asparagus setaceus. The sequence goes on from CM022701.1 coordinate 28,884,596, forward strand.
ATTGCTATTAGGCCCCTACCCCGGCACCCGCACCCCCAACCTCAATATTAAGTTATTTTGAAATTAGTCCCTCCAATCAAGAGTAGAAGTAGGAATCAAAGGGATTAATTTAAAACAACTTTTGAGATATGTGGATCAAATAACAATTTCCAAGATTTTGAGTAACAAATTTTTCTCTATTTCTCTCTTGATTTGAGGACTAATTTTAAAATAACTTAAATTTTGGGGGGACCAAATAGCAATTTTAATGAATTAAGGGACTAATTTCAAAATTTGATTGTATAACGTTTCACATTCCAAGGATGTGTGTTTCTGGAGGGACAGCTAGGTGCCACCAAAAACATAAACAGAACCATAGTTTTATCCAAACCTTTACTAATAATTGAAGGGATAATTAAATCATCAAAGTTGAATACATTGTACAGACAAAAACCTCTATAACCCATGAATTCCATACTTAATCTAACCTCACCAACACAATTAAATTATATCTCACATACAACATTACTTCGTCAAATATACGAATCTAAAATTAGCACTGCAGCAACACTAGCAACCAAAGCCCAAAACTCTAACTAAAATTATAGAGGAATACACTTGCAAACAAATTCATTACATGCACTTATAACTACAGAGACTTAGCAAATGAATGCAATCATTCTATAGATCCTCTAAATCTTGTTCAATGGAATATTAGGATGGTACGTCCTTGCTTCCTGTAAGAAACTCCTGCTTGACAAATTTTTGAATGGGTTGATTCTGAATTTGTATTGAGGAAAAATGGATTGCTTGGCTATTTGGATTTGTTGATATTGAGAATGAAGTGATGCTATGAGGTTCTAGATTATAGAAGTCGGGGTTAAAGTTTTAGATGAAAGAGGTGTTCTTTTACTATAGGTGATTGGTTGTGTGATCATGGGTAAGTATGAGGGAAACTATACATAGGAATGAGATTGTATGGAAGTTACACTTGAGGAATTTAGAGGATTAAGATTGATTACTTATTTAATTTAACTAGTATGTAACACGTGCTTTGCACTTAATGCATATTAAGTAACGTCATGAGACTAAGCATTCGAAGGCCAACTAAAATTGCACTCGCCACGACTTTTTTTTTGAAACGACGATGAGGACTCAAACGGAGCCCCAACCACCCATTAGCAATGAATTAATTGACATTTATATTAGTTTTTCTCTCCACGAATTTGTATACTTGTATAGCTAATAGATTGATGTTTTTTTTTCATAAATTGGAGGTGAAATCGGTCGTAGAAATGTTCGTTTCCTCCAAAGAAAAATAATACAAATTTCTCTCTCAATTATCACCGGTGAAATCTTGTTGATTGCGAGGTATCCCGGTTATTATAATCGAGGGACTAACTCCACTATCAAAATTATCACTTCCTCCATTATTATTGTTATTATTTTAGTGTTTTCTTCTGTGCATTTGAGCATCCATATATAGTATAATTTTGTGCAACTCTTGAGATCCAAGTGGAATGTTTATGGAAGTAGATTCGTCGTGAAATAATTAGTGCATAAGTAATTAAGAGAATTTGATTAGTCAATGAGAGAAGATACATGAATGCTTTAATTATGGGTTTATTTTCTCACTAATATTCATATTAAATGCATTATTAGTAGGTTCAGAAGGGCGGATGTCATAAATTACTTTGTTAGCTAGGATCTAGTTATTATATTGCAATAGTTTTTTATGGGGAAAAAATATAAAGACACATCCAAACTAAACTGAAAACCCAGAAGCACAATAAAAGAATGTAGATTAACGTAGCTTCTTATCAAACTGCAGAACATTGTGCAAAAATATTGGTGGGTCTTCGAGCCATCATTAATTTCCTTATCTCTTTGGACCAAACACATGAGCCACTACATTCCTCATTTGATGAATTATCTGAAAATCCCATTCCTCAAGTCATGTGCAACATTGCTGAATATCATCCACAAAGTGTCCGAAAATCGAGTGTTGCTCCGCTTCATTTTGGATATCTCTAATTATGGCCTCTGAATCTTCTTTGAAATTTTTTCCCCACATCCAGTGTCAAGAGCAAATGTAATAGCTTCCCAACCGCTTGGAATTCTACATGCTCAGAATTACCTCGTATCCAAATATTATGATGAGTATATGGCAATAGTTAGCAATGTATATTATGATAATTTTAATTATATGCTATTTCTAGACTACACTAAAAGGTTGACATTTATATTAGTATTTCTCTCCATGAATTTTTACATATCAAACACAACATATTACTATATTATAGTATTAGATTAGAAGTTAGATTTTTAATTAAATATTAAATTATCTTAAATTACGATATAATTTAAAAATATAAGTTATCATATTATTATCTTATATATTAAAATTGTATATTTATTATATAATACCTAATATCTAAAGTGAAATATTTATCTTATTTAACATAAGACTAACATGGTTAAAATTTATAATATATATTAGTTCTTATGTTTATTGCAACAATAATTATAGTGTAAAAATAGAATGAATTGAATAAAATTTGAGGAATATGATTAAAATTTATAATATATATTTAGTTTTTAATATTAATTCTTACGTTCATTGCAAGAATAATTATAGTGTAATAAATAGAATGAATTGAATAAATTTCAAGGCATTATTGAAAATTATCAAATTTTAGAAGGGTAAAAGAGACAATCAAAAGTTTTAATACCCCAATCCTCTTTTATAAGTAGTATGGATGGAGATTTTATGGGGTCTAATAGTGGATTTAATTTGGGGGTTATTGTTCGCGGGGAAAGTTGGTTTGTTATTCATTGCTCGTTTGAACTTGTTTACAGCTTCGTTGGCCTACAACAAAATTTCAAACAAAGAAAATGCCTTTATTTTAGGCGTACAATGAAAACGAAAATTACAACTTTCTTCCTTTTGTGAACAAACACGAGGATCTCTATTTTACGGGATCCTCGCTTGCGTGGGTTCTTTGCCTGTGCCGGGGACTTTTTGTTCGTCCGTTGACCACCGCGCAATTCCGATCCTGGTGTAAACCCGGGTTCTGGAACTACAGACGTAGAGGGGCTCGCTTCACGAAGGAAACGAAGCGCCTGAGGGGATCACACTCACGAAGGAGAGGATCGCCTGCGGGGATCACACTCACGAAGGAGAGGATCGCCGGAGCGGGTGAGATCTACAAGGAGAAATCACAGCGCTATCCCTGAGATTAAGACGAAGCTTAACCTAGAGGGTATCTGTAGTTCGACCCGAGTTTGCTTACCTTCCGCCTATAGATCTGACGTCGACTGGACTTGAGCTCGCCGGTGCTCGGAACCGTGCGTCGTAGATCTCGCGAGGGCTCTTCAGAAGTCCGCCAAAATCCAAAAACCAAATCCCGAGTCCAAGATCCCGAAAATCCCACCTCTCTCAAGCCTCAAGACCCCCCCTATTTATATAATAGGGGGGGTTTGCACGCGCCGGGTGGTGGCTCGGCCACTTGGCCGAGCCACCTCGGCCAGTTGGCCGAGGCACCTCGGCCAAGTTGGCCGAGGTGGCTCGGCCAGAGTGGCCGAGCCACCTTGGCCGCTTGGCCGGTGTTGCCGCGGCCCGGCCGCTCGCTGGCCGCTTTCCGTCGACTCCTCCATCGATTCTTCGTCGATTCTTTCGGTCTTCAGGGCTTAGTTTTGCTCCGGTGATGTCGCCGTTGGGTTTGAGTTCGTGCCCGATCAACTTTCAGAGCTCAAACGGCTCGTTTGCATCGACGGACTAAGTACGGTTGATTCCGTCTCGTCGACGTTTGAGTTTAGCCAACTTCGCCTCGTTGAGCTTCGCTGCCGGGTTTTCCACACGCCGCCGCTTACCGCTCAGACGCCGACTCACTTCATGGGTTCGTCAACTCGCTTTATCGTTTTGCGGCGTAATCCGCGTCGGCGGCGTTAAGGTCGCGCCGTCGGATGGATCGTCGGTTGTCAACCCACCGTTTACGAGTCTTGTTCGCATCGATAAGCAATTTTAACGCCTACAGTTATGATTGAGCATTTCTATGGTTAAATGAGTTTTAAATAGAATTTTCTATTATTATTGTTATTATGTTACACTCCATATTATATATCTATATATTAATGTATAATGTTGTAATACCTAAAGTAAACTATTATTGTATAACATTGCTCAATAATTTCTTAGATAATATTATATATTGTTATAATATTGTAAAATGATTTTACTGTTGTCATTATTATCAACATGTGCATGGATTCATTTCAGTAATCAATAATCAATTCAATCAATGGTGAAATTATTTGAGAGTTATGAATAATGTATTTACTTGGGGTTATGCATGTATAGGGAGTGATTCATGTATGCATGCATATATGTGTTTCATGTATGCATATATATTTGAAAGTTATGAATAATGTATTTAATTGGGGTTATGCATGTATTGGGAGTGGTTCATGTATGCATGTATGTGTTTAATGGATACATCTATGTGTTTTGAGGCCATTTTTGGAAGAAAATATTTTAATGTCCTACACACTTTTATAATAGTATAAGATAATTATGCTTGACAATTTGACTCATCTACATTGTTAATATCATCCTCTTTTTTTTTTTTTTTTTTTCCTTTGAGAGATGGAATAGTATGCGAAGCGTCGACAACCTTGAAGAACTTTGGGATGCAAAGGATAAATATTTGTTAAGTAATCATTAATTAGGAGCCAATCTATTTTTCTCTTTCATTATATTATTGATTGATATCTACACAACACATGTATATATTTCTGCGTATAGAGTTCATACTTATTTTGTGCTACGGAGGGTGATTGAATCTTTTGGAGCACCCGTCTAATCTCTCAAACGTGTGATGTCTTCCTCCACCTTACGAGTCATTAATTATATAAGATCATTTTGGAATTCTCTCATTATAGATTGGCTATGATTTTCTACAAGCAACTTTTATTATTTAGACTAAAATCCAGGTGCATTTTAATAATTTGCAGGAATTTTTTTTTTCAAGAATACAAAAGTTTCTGAACGCAAGAATATTTGAACTTTTTCCTTTTTTTTCTCGTGGATCTGAAAAAGAGCCTGTTATATAAAAGAAAATCTTGATGTTTAGATTGCTAAAAAGTGATTAACAACTGCACATCATAGAAGAAAGTAGTCAGTGTTGGATCTGAGATGCAAGCCTAAAGGAGGGTGAATATGATTGCTTCTGTTTTTCATAAAAAAACATAGAATATACATCGAAAAATATAAAATAAAAGCAATCAACAATATAAATCAAAACACTTCAACACCAAAAGCAAACAACAAGTAACGCACGAGATTTTGTAGTAGTTCACATAATAATCCTACTTTCACTCTTCCTTCTCGCGAAGGGGCTTCTTCACTATGCAAAGAGTTCTCCTGAATCGCAAATCCTATTCAGTAGGTTTATAAGACCGCATCCTGAAATCTATCTAAAACTAGTCGTCTAACCTAACTCTCCACAATGAGTAACACCTAGCCCTAGCTAGTCCTAACCCTTAATTCAACTGGCTTGAGTACGCCGTAAAAATAAGTTCGAAGTAAAACCAACACAAACAGTTAAAGCTCAAATAAATCAAGAAATATCTTACAATTCTTTTGTTAAACAAACCGTCCTTCAATGAATATAAGTGTAGCTTGATGAAAAACGGCGAAGAGAATCGATCCAATGACAACTCTCCCCACTAAAATGATCCGAAGATGTTGTGTGTGACGAGTGAGAGTTTGTCGAGGCTCCAGGGGTCAAATCCTTTAATGAAATCTCTCACAAATCAAAATCCTAAAACCCTCCTTTTTTTCTCTCTCTCTTTCAATAATATTAAGTCCTTACTATGTCAGGAAAGAGATATCCTAAACTCAGTAGAGATAGGAGATAAAAGAAACGATGAATGATTGAAATTAAATCTGAAAATCCTGCAATCAGCGTGTTTACCATCGATGGTGACTCTCGACCATCGATGTTGTCAAGGCCCCATCGATGATTAAGAGGTCCATTGATGGTATGAAAGTGTATGGGATAAAAATCATCGATGAGTGTTGTTGACCATCAATAAGCTTTTCTTACCATCGATGTTGAATGCCTACCATCAATGGTTAGGAGGCTGAATTCAGCTTTTGAGCTGATTTTCACGTCGTTTCGCCTTGTACACTTCATATATCTGTATTTACTTGTATTATATCATCTCAAATAAATATTAATACCAAATGAGAGTTTTCTATTACTCAAGTAAGAGATATTGCATGGACTACGTCCTAACAGTCGAAACTTTATTAACTACGGATATCTTCCTAATTGGACATGAGCAATGTGATAGATAGCTCATAATTAAAATCATATACTTTTTAGAGGTTCAGTATTGTTAGAATATAAAATTATAATCCTCAAAACTTACCACAATTTTAGAGTTTTGCTTTAAAGATTAAGGACTTTAGGATGGTATCAGATTACACGGGTTCAAATCTTGCTGGTTAACTTTAGAGTTTGGACGTAATGGTTAGGACATTAAGAAGCCTTAAAACTAGTTTGACCCAGCCATTGAAAACTTATCATATTTTTCTACTTCAGATATTCTTTTTCTCGAGAGTTGGAGCAATACGATTTTGGTGTTGTTTGAAGAACTGGGAACGTTGTGATTCATACATTAGCAAGAAAGGCGATTAATTTGGACGACTTTCAGGCATAGCTCGAAAATCCTCCAGAGTTCATCCTTCATAATTTCCATAGGAATAGAATTCAAGTTGAGTCAATGAGTCTTGAGAATATCCATGTCCTTTAGTTTGAATATTTGTAGGGTTAAATTCACAAACCCCACCCCCACCCCCACCCCCCCACCCCCCCAAAAAAAACTTTAGAGGCTCTTGCACATAACCCCCCCTAAATTTTGTTTATCTCATATAACTCCCCTGATCTTTGGGGTGTCTCACAAGACCCTCCTAAACTTTTTTCATCGAGCTACATGAAATTTGCAAAAAACTAAAATTTTTCTTGAGAGAAAAAAACTCAAAATTTAGGGGAGAGTGTATGTCGCATGTAATTGACAAGTGACAAAGTTTGGGATTTTTTCACTCAAAGACATTTTAGTTATTTTTAAATTACAGGCAGGGGGGTTAGGTGAGTGTTATAACACTTCAAATGATCCAAATAATAATCTTCTCAGTAGTAGACAAGTATCTCTCATTAAAAATATAATCTAGTCAATTCGCTACTTCGAGACGACCCGAACCGCCAGCTCGGACGACTCGAGAGACCGACGTCTTGCGAGGCCGGCTCAAAAGGCGGTACATATCGTCATACCAACTTTCTCGCTAGGACGACTCGACAAACAGCCCACTCGGCCATCTCCTCTGCCGACATATTGTGAGGCCGGCTCAAAAGGCGGTACATGTCGTCATACCAACTCCATGAGGGCGGTACAAGTCGACCCCTTCACCACGCCGACTCCATGAGAGACCCGCTTGGCTGATTGATCGACATCTTGCGAATCCTATTCAAAAGGCGGGACTTCTCGACATGCCACCTAGGATAGGAAGACGACGACGTCCCTCGAGCCCCCCGCTGGTGATGAGTCGCCGTCGCATTGAATGCGAGATCAGAGCCATCAATTCTCCATGCTCAAAGATCTTTAAGACACGTCGGACCACGTGGCCCCTGTCACTTAGCATTAAATGCCGACGGGATCTCTTCCACCCGACGGCCGACACCTATAAAGTAAGAGCTGACTCAGCCGCCAGTTATCACCCGGCCGAGATTACCAAAGTACCCTCTGTTACTTCTATAAATAAGAAAACTGTTAACAACACAGGTATGTAATAAAAACCCATGCTTTAGATCTCAGTAAAATTTCTATTGACTTCCCCACTCAAGATTATCTACTAACTTGATAGTCGGAGAAACCACCGGGGATCCAACTCCAACCTCTCACGATTTGTTACATATGCAGCTCACGTCAGGGAGCATCAGAATCAGATATGTGGAGAAGTTAGAGGACCATAATCATCCCTAAACTACAATTAATTGACTGTGTGATTCATAGCATCAACAGTGAGATAAGGTGAAGATCAGGGAGGTTTTGTGAGGCACCCCATAGTTCAGGGGGGAGGGGGTTATACGAGATAAACAAAGTTTAGGGGAGTTATGTGCAACGCACCCCAAAGTTCAAGGAGGTTATGTGAAATTAACCCTATGTGTAGGCTATATTAGTGATTGTTTATCAATAAAAAAAAAGAAAAAGAAAAAGAAAGGTCTCTCTTGCTCTTTGAGACAATGGCAATGGAGATAAGGATGAGCAAATTTCCATCTACGGCTTTGTGAATGACGGAGACAAATATAATATCATTCGGATCGATATTTTAGGTCGTGAGTTGTTTATATACAGACATTGATCGTTATCTGCAACGGTAAAAGTTGAAAGTGGGGCCTGTTTGGACAACCTTACCCCTTTTTATGTGGAGAATGACGACATGGTGAGCTGGTAAGTGGGCCCATGGACCGAATTTTCCACAATTATTAGGCCATATCGGATAGTGTGGTGATCGGCAACAGCAAAGGTCGCAATCTTGTCTTCTTTCTCGTTCCGTCCAAGGTTATAAAACACTCTTTGTGTAGCTAATTTAGTTACATTTGACTTTAAAAATACATATTCGAGGATCAATACAAATAATTGAAACCATTCATCATGACTTACACATTCTAAAATTCATAAAGAATAAAAAAGAATCATATTGATTCAATATTTGTAGTACATACATCGAGAATCGGAAACAGATGAATATTCTGTAATAATTTCACAAGTCAGTTCTTTTAGTTGCTTGAATTATAGAATACAAGTTTTCAAATCATGTGATTTTTATCCATCTAGTTTTTTTAGTAATGAACAGTTTAAATTAATGATATTGATGGATAAATGTTTACTTTTACAGGACGGTAACTAAATTGGTCATATTGTGTTTGAATTGTAACTCAACGCAACTTCAATGAAGTTGTGGATTGGGATAGAGGATGAAATAGCATATGAATCTCAAAACTCATATTTTGATTAGTATAATAAATTGACTTGTATGCTTATAGCATACAAAATTACAAAAACTAAAAACTTTTTATGATATTGTATTTGACACTTTGCCTTCTTATGAGCAATCGAGTTCAAAGCCGTGACGGTACGTAGAGACTTGTTCTAACCCTTTGCATAGTAGTAAAGTAATTAATATGGTTTTAAGATGACAATCAGAATTTTTCTCAATAAAAAGTCACAATTGAAATTCTATTATTCTACTAGACTCTAGAGATTATACAGCTAACTCTGTTAAGATATTTTCTCATGCTTATCTAGTTACTATTTAAACATTTATTCTCATCTAATGTCATCAGAGTTTATCAAATAAGCAAAATCCATAACCGCGGTCTTCATCTTTTTAGCTAGAGTTTTGGTGCTTATCATCAAGCGTGCAAATCATTGCTTACACTGTTAATTCTGCTATCCCTATGGCTAACAATTTTTATATAGACAGCAGATGCTGAATTAAAACACTTTAGTACATATTCAATAAAACAATACGCGCTGGGGCTATGATACATTTCCCCTCCACTATGGGGTCAATCTTTAGAGGAGCCGTGCAGGTCTCTACAAATATAAAATAATACTGCTAGTACCAGCATAAACTAATTCTTATCATTGTTCACCTTTTGTCATAAATCAGGATAAAAACAACCGAGAAAATAAGGGTTTTTTTTTCATATTCAGTTACCTACACCACGGAAGGCTTTCAGAAAGAAATGAGATCAAGACTCGTACCAATTCACAAATACACAAAACACCTATATTTCTCTTTTCAAGGAAGAAACAAGAAATGCATTCATGTAAAACTTGGCGATTCTATTATAACAAGAGACATAAGCACTAAAAGGAAAAAAATTGGGGATACACACTGATAGAGTTCACTTCAGTTAGCATTAGAAGGGGATTTTATTCACGATACAAGCAGACGACCACTCTTCGTAACGATGAACAGTTATTAACAGGGGATCTTATTCATGATACAAGCAGACAACCAGTCTTCATGAAATAAAACATTTCTACACTATAGTTAACAAAAGAAAACAAAACTTTCAAAATTTAATATCCCCAACATTTCTCTATAATCCATAAATAAAAAAATTATACGGGTGGATTAGAAGATTTCCCCGATCACAAGATACCAATAGGCAACTAAACTATCTGTAAATTACATCTTTTATGAGAGAAGCAAATGCCCACTGGTCTGAATAAGCATCTAAGGAAGAAGCGTGGGAATGCAGCTGATGAGAGCTGCTCAGCTGATCACTTTTGAAACAACCCCTGCACCGACTGTTCGTCCTCCTTCTCGCAGTGCAAATCTTTGTCCTGTCAAAAGATAGAAAAGACGTCAAGACTCAAGTCAGGTCTGCGAATGGTGCTCATGATTTTTGCAACAACGCAATAAAAGAATACAAAATTCTGCAGATGTAGGAAGGAATCAACAAAGATATGAACCATATTCCAGGACAAAAGAAAAAGAAGCAAAGAAAACGCCATAGCTAAATCTTGAAGGACCCAGAGAGAACCCTCAGAATATAAGGAGTAATATGAGAATACATGTTTTAATTGTGAGAGGAATGAGAACATGACTTGAAATTGAGCCTAATAGACCATTCCAAATTTCACTACATGTTACGAAAAGGAAAAGATCTGTTTTCAAATTCAGAAGCAGCAAAGGACAATTTTATCTTTTGTCTTGATTACAGTGAAAAAACACTCTGTACAAATTAATATGAAACTTAATGTGGAGCAAGTCACATAGGGCCCACAAAACAACACTCAGGGAATCAAGAATAAGCTCTATCCATGACAAGGTTTTAAATATCGGATATCGGGAAAATATCGGATGGCCAAAATTCATATCGGATTGCGGATACCGGGGAAATATCCGGGATATGTGGTAAATATCGGAATGTGACAATGGATGTTTGCATATATAGTATAATGCACTAAAATATAATCTTAACATACTTAATGAAATCTAAGCATACAAAATATAAATAATATACGTTTAGGATCACTAATCAATCTTGTAAAACAAATAAAAGTACAAGTCAACGTTGTGACATTTAGTTTAATTTTTTCGGCCAAAATGTCATTTGATATAATGGGAAAATCATGATATCTCGCCCAAAAATTGCCAAATGCGGTATATTGTTTTGTGACAAGCCATATAAAAGGATATATCGGCCAAGATATCGGTGATACATCGCCATATCGGGAATATATCGCCTACAAAAGCCAAAAAGCGGCAAAGGATATTTAGAGACCACATCGGTTGCGGCAAATCATGCAAGATATATCGAGCCATGTTGGGGATATTTAAAAAAAGGATCCATGATACATTTAAAATAAAAACATGGGGAAAACGTCTAAAATATCCAGAGCAGTCACATCAAGCATTTTGAGATATAAATTAATATTTTGATTTAAATTCTATATACTATATATATCACACAACATTTTATGGATTTATCTGGACATCTAAAGTTTTTCACTATTACAAACCTCGAGACCATGAAACTAATAAAAGAGAACAGGAATCCAGTCAATGAATGGCATGTAAACCTTTTTAAAAGAGAAAACAAGATATAGAATCAGTTATATAATAGAATCATAGAATAATACTATCAGACATGAGCATGAGCACCATCAGACAGCTGTCAAAGTATCGGTACAAAAAAGCAGAATAGTTAAGGATTAGAAATTAAAGGTTTTACAATAAACGTAGGCCCTTCAAGACTATAACAGGTAAATTTGGAATTTCAGAACCAAGGCTACTAAATAGTAAAACTAACAAAATTTAAGTTTCGGTACACAAAATTTAACAGTTTTTGACACCATTACCTGCTTCGAGTGGAACGGCGGATATAAGTTCAAAGACAGCAGTCACATTATCTCCGGGCATCACCATCTTCACATTTTCAGGCAATTCCACCTTGCCAGTAACATCAGCAGTCCTCATGTAGAATTGAGGCCTATAGTTTGAGAAAAAGGCAGTGTGGCGACCACCTTCATCTTTTGTAAGCACATAAATCTCTGCCTCAAATTTCTTATATGTCTTAAGACTCCCAGGCTTGCAAACAACCTACATTCAATAAATGCACCATGTCTACATCGAATGCACACGGTTTTCAACAAAGATAAACAAACTAATACATGTAACTTTAAAACTGTCCATCTTTCAAAAGGAAAGAGACAGATACAATACGACATACAAATAAATAAATTGTTTTAAAAACAAATTGATTGCTGAAATCATTTGGAAAGTATAGTAAAAAACAAAAGACAGAAAGAAATAAGTGAGAATTTAAGTATTATCGTGATATTATTCCTTAGTATATTTACCTGCCCTCTCTGTACATCTCCACGTTTTAAACCCCGTAGAAGAAGACCAACATTATCACCAGCCTAAAGAAACATACAACCAAAAATTAGAAAATAAAGACATGCAAAGAAGGTGTGGAATGTTTGTTCGTACTATTTATACCTCTCCATGATCCAAGATCTTCTTGAACATCTCTACACCAGTAACAGTAGTCTTCAATGGACCACCCTGTCAAATAATGTCAAATAATGAACACCATGTAGGAGGATACAATAATATTTTTTTCACTAGCTATACATTTGTATATTCAAATATCGCTGAAAAATCATCCAAAACAATAAATGTGCTTGCATTTTTAGTTCATCTTTTCATATAGATAACTGATTATCTCAAACTTGGTTAACTTTGAATAAAAAATTCACAAACATTTTATTGCTCCTGTGTAAGAATAAAAATCTCACTCTGCAAAAAAATCCAAGAACGTGCTCAAAGGCATATTATCCACTGATCAAACTAACGACATCAGAGAGGGATCACATCATATATAAAAATAATTAAGTACCCAAATTGTTACTTGCGAACATAAAAGCACACTTTATTTTCTTTTCTTTTCGTTCTTTTTTTTTTTTTTTGGGGGTGAGGAGTCTTGAGGTGGTTGGGGGTCTCTAGGTTGCAAGAAAACTACAGCTTATCATGACTTACCTGCATTAAACCTAAAATCTCAACATCTTCTCCAGTTTTAATTGTTCCTTGCTCCACACGTCCAGTCACAACAGTTCCACGTCCCTGGAACAAAAAGCACATAAGAACCATCAAGTGAATACTGTAGCATTTCAAAAACGAATACCTCAAGCAAAAAGCATGAAAAAAATATTTTTATTTAAGAAACCATGACTTCAATCACCACTCAGGTCAGAAATACAATGAACATTGTTAAAAAAACTTTCCGCCACTGATTTTTTTCTGCAAGCCACCAGCTGCCAAGTATTTTATCTACTTAAAGAGACTTTAGCAAACTTCAAATGTAGTATGAATAATGAGCCAAGCTCTTTGACATCTACCTCAGTCTATGGTGGCCCAGGACTGAATCGTACTGTGAAAATCTATACAGTATGGTGAGTCACACAGTATGATGAGTCATGACCCAAGCTAACCCCCATAAATAAAATTTCAAAAAAATACCAGTATTAAAGAAAATCCAAGTTTTCCACTATTAACTTTACATGAATGTTACATTCATCTGAAAGAAGAAATTGAGCAATAGAGTTAGTGATACAGGTTTGGATTTATAGAAAACACAGTAAATTTGCAAACTGCATGTCTGTGTCTACTTGTGCTTGTGTGTACAAAGAGAGAAATCGCTATCTTCAGAAGTATCAGATTATCAACATTTCACATTGCATGACATGCCTTCCAAAGTTAATGGGTTCTAAATGTGTTCTACCCAGCATAAAACATTAGAATTCAAATTTCGAAGTTGTACAAAACACTTAAATTATGTTCGCTTGATGCATGTATAAAATATCAGGCTCGCATCTTTGGAGGAAGATTGAGTGTCATCAGATTAAATCATTGTTTTAATTATTATATTATAAGATATGGCCGATATATTGGCCGACAAGTCAAATAAACCTTGCAGCAAAACGCTATTATTTGAATGTCGTTTATTGTTTTTGCAATTTTTCGGCAAAATATTAGAATTTTCCCAACGACTGATAATATGACCTCAATATCAGCCAAAATATGGCTATCTCTATAGTTGGGCTTTCATTTGTTTTAAATATTGTTTCAATATCGTTTATTGTTTTACAATTTTTCAACAAAAATATCATAATCTTCCGATACATTAACCAATATTTTGACCTCAATATCAACTGAAATATGGTAATATCAATATTTGAGCTTTTATTTGCTTTAAAGATCCAATTTGGATTTATGACTCAATTAGTTTCAGACACAAAAAATATTCGCTTATATAAAGATTTGGAAAGAAGAATTTGGGCTCAATTGAGCCCAAATGCTTTTGCATGAGTTATGCAGCTTTTTCAATTTCCGACCATTTGCCTTGAGATGGATTGTGTAGAGACACCGCCCTGACCATGCCTTCATCATCGAGCTACTGCCAATAAGCCCTTCTCTTCGTCAAAATGGACTTCACCTTCGATCATCAAAATCCACTTTGTTTTCATTATATGTTTAAAATTTGAAATCCAAATCTGCAACTATATGCAATTACTTGTGGTCCAGCTAGTAACCATCTGTAAACTAATAGAGGAACTGGCGTGAACCATTTAAACCTTAAAACCTGAACGAGAGAGGGCGAAAGTGGGAGCTGCTGGAAGCAACAAGTGATCTAGGTCATGTCAGTTTGTATGATGATTTTCTATCTTCATCCAATGTTGGTCTCTGTTGAATAACACTTTTCACTTCCAATGAAAAATATGAAACTGATGTGTCTACTCAAGGGAAACTTCCTCTGATGCGCATTTCAATGGTCTTGGCGCATTTTGAGCCAGAATGCTTGGATGATAATATGATGATAATATTCTCACCTAAGCATAAGCCTTACCACCCACAACTACGGTTGCCAAAAAATATCCGTATCCATATCCGAGGATTTGGTTACTAATATCTATATCCGATAGGATATGGTTGCGGATACAAGTATGTAGTGAAATATCCGGATCCGTATCCGAAGTATCCGAATATACATTGGTCATACAATTGTAATTGTTTTAATCCTTAGATTAAAGAATTTGAGATTGATTTTGATGACCAAGAGATCTAATCTTAGCTTTTGAATATAACTAACATATTAATGAACTCCCTTTTATCATATGAACTATATTCGTTTCAATATCATATGGTTTTCTCATATTTGTTTTGTATCTGCATGTATATCCCCTTATATATATATATATATATATATATATATATATATATATATATATATATATATATATATATATATATATATATATATATATATCAATGTTTTAAATGTCGGGTTCATGTCGGACGGTCAAAATTCATGTCGGATAGCGGAAATCGGGGATATGTCGGGGACATGAAAAAAAATATCGGATTGCCATATCGGATAGTGTACATATGTTAAAATATAATATCATAAATGGAATCTAAACATACTTAATAATTATATTGTCTAAACATATGAAAAAGTACATATGTTAATATAATATCATAAATGAATTCCCAATTTCAATTTAAAATCTAATTACTAACTTCAAATTAATTTCAATCTCCTTTTTTTTGACAGAGAATGAGAGACGTGAGGGTGGAGACAGAGAGTTGGAGAGGTAAAATGAGATAATGAGAGAGAGAGACATGGAGGAGACATAGAGAGTTTGAGAGGGAGAAGGAGAGATTGACACAGAGACGAGGGAGGACGGACTGAGAGAGTTTGGGAGGAAGAGGGAGAGACAGAGATAGAGATTGAGAGACTGAGAGAGGGATAGAGCTTGAGAGGGACTGAGCGAGGGAGAAGAAGAGACTGAGAGAGAGAGGGACTGTGGGGAAGAAAGAAGGACTGAAAGAAAGAAGACAGAGATAGAGATTGAGAGGGACTGAGAGAGAGATAGAGATTGAGAGGGAGAATGAGAAAAAGAGATACATACATTCTTTGAACTTTGAAGCTTGACTTGAGTTTCCAAACTAGCCAAAGAAGAAGATGGATGGTCAAGAGTCAAGGATGAAGCTCGCACTCGTGGAAGAAGAACGAGAAAAGAGGAGGCGTATGGGTTTGGCTAGTTTGGTAAAAAAAAATCCCTAAAGGAAACATAAATAAGCTTATTGGGTCGGGTCGGGTTTAGCAAATTTGACCCAATAAGCTTAAAATCGATTTTTGTCCAATTTGGCCGATTTTTCAAGGCCGAAATGGCGCCCGCAATGTCCGATATTTTCCGACATGTCCCCGACATGACCTCAAAAACGATATACGCATTAAAAATCCAAAAATCGTGGCGGCTAGGTCATAAAACCGCCATGTCTACCGACATTTAAAACAACGATATATATATATATATATATATATATATATATATATATATATATATATATATATATATATATACCTTATCCGAATTTGGCGAATATGGATATGAATATTCCTTACCGAGGCATATTCGTATCCATGATTGGTAAGCGGATACGGATGTAGTATCATATCCGAGCCATATCCAAACAGTTAACACCCCTAGCCATAACCCAATAAATATACCTCATCTAGATTGGACCCGGAGGCCAAAATCCGGTCAAACATTGGTGATGCTCAAATTTTCAAACCTTGCTCCGTGTCAGCTATCCTTCAGTAAAGCTGTGAGGTTGCGGATAAAGTAAAGACCAATGCGGTAAACCACATCTAGTGATGCACTTATACCTAATCTTTAAATAGGTGACATGCTTCTAATCTATCTATCTAATCTAATCTAATACTATTCTAAAAGCATGTCCTATGTTAAAACTTTTTATCCAAAAATGCCCTCAACTATAATATCAATTGACAACAACAACTAATAATCAATGACATCAAGACAATAACTTATTTATTTATCATGTTAAAATTACTAGATAGTTAGCTTTTTCCCACTATAGTTAAAAAGTTCATCGACTTAGTTTACCTGGTAAAAAATTGTAAACTTGGTGTTATAACCTATCAATTTAGGTAAACATCTTAGCTGATAGTATGCAAACATCTTAAATGATAGTGAGAAGTTTTTCATGAAAAATGATGCCATGAAAAATGCTAACCTTAATCCTTTCCATTAATTAAGCACTTCATGCTCCTCGACGGATGATGATCTTAAATAGTTTTAGTATATCTCATAAAATAAAGGCTTCATGCATAATGATGACATGAAAATAACGTCACTTAGTCATAGTGTAATGAATATTCCCAATCTCAATCTTTACAAATGTAAATATGATTTCATTTACATCTACCAATGATGAATACTTATTAATGAAAATTTTAGTTTAGAACTCAAAAGGTCACATGTTTCTTATAAGTTATAACCCCATTTGCTCCAACCCAGCATATCCCATATAAAATAAAAAAATAGAACCTGGAAAAAGGTAGGAAGGAAAGGAAGACAATCATCAAAGATTGGTGAAATTTTAATGATAGTTTGTATTATTTCATTATAATTTACTCATAGATAAGGAAAATATTGCTAAATGGTTATGCTGAAAAGGTATAATTAGTTTAGTGCTTCTTTGAATTTTCAACTATGCCTATTTGTGCTCTCATCTCTCCTCACCATTAAAACCTGATACATCTTGGTACACTTGATCACCTTCTAGATTAATTTTAAATTTACTAGTCAAGTTTTAACTTTTTGCTATTGGCCCACGCTAACTGGAAATTTTTTCTATCACACTGCATATTTTCATCGGCATCCATCATGCATGTTCACAAATCTTTGTATCCAACTTTCATCAGTAATCAAAACTTCTATCTGTATTTAAATAGCATGCTTTCCTTCAAATTAATAAAAACATTTTTCAAACCTTTTCATCTAGATTATTTTGGAAAATAACATATATTTTTATTTTTTACATTTTAATATTAAAAGTGGTTTGTATATCATTTTAAAATATCAATTTCTAAATTTTTAAATATTAACCTAATATTCTTTAAATGGAATATTTTTATAAAATTAATGTGTTTTATCATTTTTAACGCACTTGCAATTATTTTGGTCGCTTCATCATTTTCCTTACAAAAAACAATTGGAACATAAAACAAGTATTGTCACCCATGCAACGCATTTGCACCCTACTAGTTATATTAGATGTCTGACCCATGGTTGGTTTAAAAGGAAAAATCATACGCAGTTGCAAACTACAAATTCAAGATAAGAATGAAATGAAATTCAATCACCTGGATAGAGAAAACATCCTCAATTGGCATGAGGAATGGCTTGTCAAGTTGGCGTACAGGGTCTGGTATGTACTCATCAACGGCATCCATTAACTTTAAAATAGCCTTCCTCCCAATTTCATCGTTTGTTCCCTGTAAGGCAGATAGAGCTGATCCCCGAACAATTGGGATCTCATCACCAGGGAACTTGTAGAAGCTAAGCAGCTCTGCCAATCAAAGGTGATGTATAATAAATAGGGTAAAAATCAATACATATGCATAGTTGCATGCATGTATACATGCTTGATGACATATAAATAGAATCACCAATACACACAAGCATGCATACATTCAATTATTCATTTATGACTCCATGCAATGTTCCATTTCTATGAATTCCCATAATTCAAGAGTATCAACAACATTATAACACACATTTATTAATTTATTATTTATCTATTTATGTCTTCATACCACGTAGTTCCATTTCCACGAGTTCCAGCAATTCAGGATCATCAACAGCATCAACCTTGTTCAGGAAGCACACGAGTGATGGCACACCAACCTACACAGAAGGAAAGTAAAGAATTACTCGAAGTGAAAATAGAAATTGCATATGAAGGACTAAGAAGGCATTACTTGAGGAATAAGTACAAGTGAGCAGAACAAGCAATAAGTTAATCACCTGGCGAGCAAGCAAAATATGTTCCTTTGTCTGAGGCATTGGTCCATCTGGTGCAGATACAACAAGAATTCCACCATCCATTTGTGCAGCTCCGGTAATCATATTCTGTAACTCGGCAAAAGAATAACATCATCACAATCTCCTTAAGTAAATGTACCATGGGAATCAAAATCTTCAACTTATAAATTCCATCAAAATCACAAAACAACTGTGTGGTAACTTTCAAAAATAAAAGAGTTCAGTTCTTGGACTATTGCAACCATATAAGATACATTTAAGGTTTTGATTCATTCTAATATTCCCATTCTTGAAGTTACATAAGCTACACTGTTTTAACCAAAAAAATAACATCATCAAAATCTCCTTAAGTAAATGTACCATGGGCAAATATCAAGATCTTCAACTTATAAATTCAATCAAAATCACAAAACAACTGTGTGGTAACTTTCAAAAATAAATAGTTCAGTTCTTGGACTAATGCAGCCATATAAGATACATTTAAGGTTTTGAATCATTCTAATATTCCCATTTTTGAAGTTACATAAGCTTCACTGTTTTAACCAATTACTTGCTCTTTTTAATTTTTGGGAGTATAAACTTAAGGGTGAATTTTACAAAACCCCCAAGTACTATGTGATGTTTTCCACAATATTCCCAATAACTTTGTTTTTGCCATTAAACACCCAGAACATTTCCCACTTAACCACCAAGTGATGAAAATGCCACTGAACATAAAAAATATTTTTAAATTTTTTAAAAAAAAACTCATATTCGAAAATTTGCAAGAAAACCCCTCCTCTCTCTTCTTTCTTTTTCTCATATAGGGGTTAGTGGGAGGGGAAGAAAGAATGAGATGAAAATAAAGAAGTACGTTTTATGATATGGGCATTTTCGTCACTTGAGGGGTTAAGTGGGAAAAGTTTTGGGCGTTAACCAGGAAAAACAAAGTACTTGGTGGTAATGTGGGAAACACCCCAAAGTATTGGGGGTTTTGTGAAATTTACCCCTAAACTTAAATGTAGAGTTTGCAGCATAAATAATAAAACGAAGAAAAGGAAATGAATCTAAGTAGAAGAAACTCAATTTTGTTTGCCTAAATGATATAAGTTATATGCCTTTGTATTTTCTTCAGGGAAAAGTTGAAGTGCAAATCATCATTTGTTACGTTATACTACATGTGACTTATTATAAACATTAGCCTGTAATATGGGTATGGGGTACATTATAGTTGGAGAAGAGATGGATCAAATGATTATCATTATATGCACCCATAAGGGTGGGATAATATTATTATCTCTTAGCATTAGCTATTGATAGGCTTACAACAGTAGGGGGTTTTTTCTTTATCTTTTTTTTTGGGTTGGGGTTGGGGATGTGTGCTTTTGCTTGCTGATGATATTGCAATAGGAACAGAAAGATAATTTATATGATACAATGGACATACAAAAATATTAGGAAAAAATGGTTCACGTCAATGATCAAGATAAACATAAGACTGATTATTTTTGTCTTTAAGTATAACATTCATCCCGAAGGAGATTAAGAAGCGAACTGACAGGAGTGTCTCTATAAGCTTTGTCTGTGAATCTTATAAAACTGACGGAAAACATTTTTAAGAAAACAACCACCTATGCTTCGTCACGATACATGCGCAAGGAACAAAGTTGAGAAATGTTGAATTTGACGACTGGAAATATGATAAAAGATAAAATGAGTCTAAAAATAAAAATTGAAGTTGATGAGTGACAACAAAACAAAATAGAATATGAAATGAAAGAGACATATAAAAGGTAATGACTGGAAATATGATAAAACAAAAGCAAAATTAAGTGTACTGCAGAGAAGATAAAGGTCACAAGTTTGAGATGGTTTGGAGATTACAGTCAGCATGAAAGACAAAGCTAGTTAGAAAGATTCACAGAAGTGAAATCAAGGATGATAAGGTGTATCAAAAATGTATATATATATATATATATATATATATATATATATATATATATATATATGTGTGTGTGTGTGTGTGTGTGTGTGTGTGTGTGTGTGTGTGTGTGTGTATTCACTCTCATCTTAATGGTCCCCACTTGAAAATGGTGCTCTCCAACCCATGTGCAAGTGGTCCCCCTTTGAATATATGGATAAGAATGAGTCACCTCACTACCAAGGACAGAAAATGGTCCTTGGTACCAAGGTTATCCATGTTCCTCTCTCTTTTATATATATATATATATATATATATATATATATATATATATATATATAGAGAGAGAGAGAGAGAGAGAGAGAGCACGAGTTAGGCAATAATGTGTAAACTAGCAAAGAAGGAACCAAAAGAGCAGTTTATCAGACTAAATACAAGACTTAAAAGAATTTCTATAAGTTAGAATATAAGGCTTGTGTGTGTGTGTAATTCCTAAAATGAGAGAAAGAAAGAGTAGGGACTTAGGTGATATTAAATGTAACAAGGAGAAGATCAAAGAGTTCTAGTAACCAAAAAGGAAATTAAAGAGAGATGGAGGTGTTACTTTCATAAATTGTTTAATGATAACCAAATAGGAAAGCATAGAAATTTAACCATATAATGCATCATAAATAATGATCGATGTTGTTGGAAAAATAGGATTGATGAGGTTAAAAATGCTTTAAAGAAAATGAAAAGTGAAAAGTCAGAGGACCGGTTGGTATTCCTATTGAAGTTTGGAAATGTCTTAGTTACAGGCTTAGGATGGTTAATGAACTTATCTAATAAGATTATTCAGATCTAAAAAATGTCTAATGACCGAATAATTCACTTTGGTACCGATATACAAAAATAAAAGAAAAGGAGATATACAAAGTTGTTCAAACTATCATGATATTAAACTCACGAGTCGTACTATGAAACTTTGAGAAAGAGAAATTAAGCAAAGGCCAACAAATAAGAGAAGTGTCTCTGAGAATCAATTTAGTTTTATGTCCAAGAGGTCAGTTAAGGAACCTATAAATATAATATGACAGTTGATGTAGAGATCAAGAGAAGAGAAGTTTCAATATAATATTTTCATTGATCTAGGAAAATCTTATGGTAGAGTGCCTTAGGAAAGATGATGTGGTGGGTTATCTAATATATATATATATATATATATATATATATATATATATATATATATATATATATATATATATATATATATATAAATGCAATTAAAGATAAGTATGATAGAGTGACATCAAGGGTGAGAACAAATGATGGAGAGACAAGATTTCCTATCATCATAGATTTACATCAAAGATCAACCTTAAACGCTTATCATTTTGTATTACTTATATACCAACTTGCTAGACACGCTCAAGACAAAGTCTCAGTGTATTTTATTTACTGATGATTGAGTATTAGTTGTTGAAGAGACTAGAAAAGGTATAAAACCTAAAGTAGGTGGAGGCAAAACTCTCGAAACTAAAGGATTTAAAATTAGTAGAACAAAAATAGAATTCATGAAATATAATTTTTGAAGTTGTAAAGCGAAAAGAGCATATAATACATTTTGATAGTTAAGAAATACCTAAAAGTAATCACTTTATTATTTAGGATCAATCGTTAATCATAATGGTGAGCTTGATGATGATGTTGTCCATCGAATCAAATCGGAATGGTTAAAATGGAGGAGTGCTTTGGGTGTCTTATATGATTGTAGAATACGTATGAGACTAAAGGAAAATTCCATAGAACAGTTATAAGCAACAATGCTTTATTGATCATAACGTTAAGCAGTTGAAACATGTGCAAAAAATGTGTAGGAGAAATGAGGATGTTACAACGGCTTTGTGGGTATCACTAAAAGATAGGATAAGAAATGATTGCATTTGTAGGAGATAAAAGATTGCTCCTATTGAGGATAAAATGAGAATCAGTTGAGATGGTTTGGTCATATACAAACGACCTCTTAGTATACAGGTTAAGAAAAAGAGATCTAAAGGTTGACCTAAAAGAACTTGGTTGCAACAATGTAGCAATTAAGAAGGATATTATCATAGTTAACTTAACAGATGACATGACCCATAATAGAACTGAATGAAAGAATAGAATTGTGTAGCTGACCATAAAAATTTGGATAAAGGCTTTGTTATTGTTGTTGTATGAATTCAAGTATGTACAAGGAGAAGAATCTGAGGTCTCGTCATGAGATAATAATAGTGAAGTAAAACTTAGCTGTGACCTTATCTTATTGTCTTGGGATGAATCCAACTACCCATGCCCTACATAATGACAACTTATCACTTCTTTCATCTTATTAAAGCCATAACCTCTCTAAACTATTAGTTTTCGTGTGCCAAACATGGTGTCTGAGCTGGCAAAAAGCAATTACTGATTATGTTTTTGCACCCAACTATAGTGTAAGGCAAGTCACATACTAAACCAGTAAACCAGTATTGCATGATTCTTCAGCCAGAAACGGCTATTTCAAAGACTCTGCACCTTATCAGAGGTGCTTCTTTCATCAAAATCTTGGTTATCCTCCAAACTCCAACCTCCAAAGAACACGAACGGGCTTTCAAGAGTATCCAATAGTTAAAGTTTGACACGGACCAAATTTGATTCAAAGATTCAAAGAACAGGGACAGTATTTCAAGACGATCCTAAGCCGAACCCTAGTAGAGTTTGTAATAGTTTCAGTTCTTGCAACAAGTGAAATACAAAAGTTAACTAGAACATGCCCAAATAATATGTGCACACTGCAAATTATATGCTGGGCCGCCTGGGGATAAGTTTTGTTTTTTTTATCTTTACATTTGTATCACGGTATGTGTGTTATTAAGGCAACAGGTCATGCATCCTAACAACAGCAGGAAATATAGCAATCAGTTGAGATACGCAAGATCGATAAATCACAGATAAGACTAAGCAAGAAGCTTAAACATAAAGTTCCAATGAGGGTTTTCTTGTAAATAAGTCAGTGGTCACCAATGTGTAGAGCTAGAGAATGATTGCAATGGTTCATATATGCTGTGACTCGCCTTTCATTTCCAATCCCATGCCAAAATAAAGTGCCGAAAAATAAAAAGCATTCAGATTGCAACATGGCTAACTTTACTAGGCAACACGACAAATTCAACTTGCTTTAAAACCTAAGGGATATATATATATATATATATATATATATATATATATATATATATATATATATATATATATATAAATCTCCTATAAACTTAAGTTTATAGGGAATAGTATACACCAACTTTTTATCCATTGATGTTGCCTTACATATATATATTTATATATATATATATATATATATATATATATATATATATATATATAATAGTATACACCAACTTTTTATCCATTGATGTTGCCTTACATATATATATATATATATATATATATATATATATATATATATATATATAATAGTATACACCAACTTTTTATCCATTGATGTTGCCTTATATATATATATATAGAGCAAGGCTCCTATGAACTTAAGTTCATAATGAATAGTGGTGCACCAACTTTTCTAACCACTCATCTTGCTTTGGGATCCGTGAAAGATATAAAGTTCACTTTGAGATTTGTGCATCACAAATCTCAAGACAAGATGAGTGGATAAAAAAGTTGGTGCACCACTATTCATTATGAACTTAAGTTCATAGGAGCCTTGCTCTATATATATATATATATATATATATATATATATATATATATATATATATATATATATATATATGTAAGGCAACATCAATGGATAAAAAAGTTGGTGTATACTATTCCTATAAACTTAAGTTTATAGGATATATATATATATATATATATATATATATATATATATATATATATATATATATATATATAGAGCATATAAACTTAAGTTTATAGGAATAGTATACACCAACTTTTTATCCATTGATGTTGCCTTTAGATTTGTGCCATCAAGAGATGCACAAATCTTAAAATGGGCTTCATATCTTTCATGGATCCCAAGGCAACATCAATGGATAGAAAAGTTGGTGTATGACTATTCCTATAAACTTAAGTTTATAGGAGATTTGCTCTATATATATATATATAAGCCCATTTTGAGATTTGTGCATCTCTTGATAGCACAAATCTAAAGGCAACATCAATGGATAAAAAAGTTGGTGTATACTATTCCTATAAACTTAAGTTTATAGGAGATTTGCTCTCTCTATATATATATAGAGGAAAGCTCCTATAAACTTAAGTGGATAGGAAATAGTCATCCACCAACTTTTTTATCCAATGATGTTGCCTTGGGATCCATGAAAGATATGAAGAGCCTTTTGAGATTTGTGCATCTCTTGATGACACAAATCTAAACACAAGATAAATGGATAAAAAGTTTGGTGGATAAGGCCTCCTATCCACTTAAGTTGATAGGAGCTCATCTCTATCTCTATCTATACACACACACACACACACACAACTAATATAACAACCTACACCAATTAGGTTCATGATTAGTTTATTTCTAATGACTTTGTAAATTCCTAAACAATTCAACCTTTTAAATAGTGATCAATGGTTTGTAGTACTTTAGCCACAAGTAGGCCTAACAGCAAAGAAACCACAAAACATTGAAGTGCTCCACCAATCAAACGGAAGCATAATAGCAAGCCAAATCCACTTTATGAAGGTACGCATTTCCAAGATTATTGTTTTGAGCATGCATCTTTAACTCAATTATATTATTTCAAATGGGTCATCAAGCCAAACAAATTGCTATTTAACAAATCTAAATTTACAAACAAGTACTGCTGAATTGACATTGTAAATATTTTTTTATTTACAACTTACTTTGACATAGTCTGCATGTCCTGGGCAATCTACATGAGCATAATGCCGCTTAGCAGTTTCATACTCCACATGAGCCTAGAAAACAATGTTAATAATTTAAATAAGAATGCAAAAATAAGAAGTGTCAAATCATTCAAGATAGTAAGTTATGTGCAAAGAGTAAACTGCTGATCATGAAAAGCATTATCTAACCGTAGAAATGGTAATTCCTCTAGCTTTCTCCTCGGGGGCCTTATCAATTTCATCAAAAGCGATAGCCTTAGCTTTTCCTTCCTCGGCCAGTACCTGAAAGAAAAGGCAAATGCAGCTAAGACACATATTTTCCCCTTCAATGCAAATGACCAGTTCATTACATTGCAGATTCTGAATCTTAAGGAGTCCCACCTCCTCTAATATGTCACAACAGGATTAGTCATATAGAGACCATTCCCTAAGGCATTCAAATTCACTTAATTATCTTTGTTCAGTGTTTGGACTCCAATAAAAGAATAAGTAGCTTCATAGCTGGAACTATATAATCTTATTCTCATTGAATCTCTTTCCACCAAGCATTGTATAATGCACAGTGTAATATACTTATTTCTACGCCATGTTTGCCTCTCTGCTTCCCCTCATTGCTTAAAAGAAGAAATGCGCAGAGGACAAAGTTTGTACTGATTTGGCATGACAAAATTACAAAGAACATGCAGATTTAAGAAAGAAAATAGAAATAGAACCATATCTAGTCAACATCAAATACATCCAAAGAAAAAGGATCAACCTTAGTGATTGCTGCCGTAAGAGTAGTTTTTCCATGATCCACATGTCCAATGGTTCCGACGTTTACATGAGGCTTCCTGAAGAAACAAGCACATTAATTAAGAAAACAAGCAGTGCGTTTTTCTACTTCAAACTCAATACAAGATTTGATAAGATCAGAACACCCAGTCAATAGAAAATAGTAACATTTTAATTCAACGAGAAGTGTAAAATGATGGATATCTACAATCTCATTGTCAGCAACCCAAAATATTCAGAGGAAGAGGAAAGAGGAGAAGATACGTTCGAGTGAAGGTAGCCATGGATCGCCGCCATAAGAATCCAGCCTCTGAGGATTTCTCCGCATTCGGTCCGAGCAGCGATTGCAAATGGTTAGTAGACAAAGGGCTCAAGCTCGATCCTCGGCAACAAGAATGGTAGAGGGAAGAGTAAGAAGGAAAGGATTGGAGCAGGCGCCTCGAGCTAGTGTTTCTTAGGACGGCCGACGAAGCCATGGCTGCGAGATGAGGAGAGGGATTTGAGGTTAAAGGTTGGATTTTTAGGGTTTAGGGGCTCAGGGCAAGCGCTGGAGGGGAGTGACGGGGATGGAGACCAAGATGAGTAGGGTTTTTGCTGTAAAGAGTCCGGGTCGGGTGAATGGCCTGATCCAGACCCGATCCGAAGTGATTTTGGATCTACGGTTTAGGGGCTGTTTGGTAGCGCCGAATACCATATATATGACACTTTTCTTTTTCTTGTTTGGTTTCTCACCTTTTTTTTTGATAAAGTTGTTTGGTTTCTCACCTTGAAATCAAGAAAAAAGTTAGGAAAAATTGTGTCAAGGCCCAAAAAAAAGACTTGATGTCGCCCAGCCCCCAAACTATTATCCTTGCTTTTCAGCCCTAAAAGAGGCCCAAAAATGTGGCCCAGCCCCAAAACCTCAGTTTTATACATCTATCCCATGTATTTGTCCCGTTCTACCGAAAATACCCCCATCCCTTACCCAGTAAACCGACGAAATGAAACCCATTGAGCTGGTGATCGGTTTCATCGCAATTAATGCGATTCGACGACGAAAATGGAGGGAAAAAAGAGCGGCTTCCCTCCATTACTGCTCAAATACAGGAATGGGTTATCTTGGGTTAATGATTTCATTGTTTTATCTCTCACTCTCTCATTTATGATATTAGGGTTTTGTTCTTCATCTTTCACCAACCCCTTATGTGGTAAAAACCCCATCAATAGCTCCTCATAACTGTCCTTATAACTTTCAACAACCCCCAATGTCAGCCAAAAACTTGATATGCATGGTGTCTTTGGGCCCGAAGGTCATGTTCTCGACGATAAGTTCTAAAACAAGCTTATTTGAACTGAAGTTTGCTGTGTCTGAAAGACTGAAAGTACCTCAAGCTGCTCTATCATTGAGATACAAATCTGAGAGGCACCCCAACCTTAGTTTTTCAGTTGATAATGACGATGATTTGAAGTGCATGTTGGAGCACAATCGAAATATTAGTTGCACGTAGATTCACATGCAAGCTTTTGTTAATATAGAGGGTTCTAGTGATAGAAAAGATCAGCAAGTTGTGACTGCAATGTAAGTAATCAATGAACTCTTTTTAGAACTTGTTTGATGTAATTTTTTTAATTTCAGGTTTCAATGAACAGACTAAACATAGGTGTCAGCTTTAATGGTTACATATTTATTCTTGCTGTATAATGTTAAGTTTCAACCATACATGTGAACTTTCACGAATATATGTTAACTTAATCCGTAACATGTTAACTTTCATTGTTAACATGTTAACTTTACCTTTTCATGTTAACTTTCATATTAACATGTTAATTTGAAAATAGTATGTTCACTTTCATCCGTTTATAATAGTATTCTGAAATATGTTAGTTTTACTCCTAGTTAATGCTAACAGTTACTTGTTAACTTACACATGAAGCTGTTAACATAAATTCAAAGAAGAGAATAACATATTATTGTTGAATATGATTTCTCACTGGTTTATTAATCTGTGCAGCAGCGATACCTCGTTGGATGCAGAATATATTGAATTTCTTTCAGAAAATGCTTCAAGTTCAAACAGTATTCCAAATGATTGCCCATCTGGTGAGAAAGTGATGAGAGCTGATGATATGCTCAACAACACTTCCATAATTTCTCAATGGTGGCACACAACATTAACTGAAAGGAGGCAACAATTTGAAAGTGCAAATGAGCTGAGACTAGCTTTGCAATATTATTATATGGCGAAGAAGTTTGATTATGAATTTGAAAAGAATGAACCCAAACGTATCCGAGTTTATTGTCGATATAAGGAGACAAATGGATGCCCTTGGATGCTATTTGTCTCTCCTGTTAAAAATGAAAAGAGAATTGATATCAAGAGGCTTGTTAATGAGCATAGTTGTGGGCAACATACTAACCTGCCAGGGCAATCCCGGGCATCTCGCAAATTCATAGCAGCCCAATTAAAATCAGTGATAAATTTTCGGCCTGAAATCCGCCCAATTGATGTGCAAAAGGAGTTTCTCACTCAGTATGGATTGAGAATTGAATATAGTAAGATATGGTGGGCCAAAGAAAGAGCACAAGAGTCATTGTGCGAGGAGGCGATTCTGAGGCTTATGATCAATTAAGATGGTAAACTTTACGGTTCTTTTACTAAATATACTCAGTTTTTAGTAGAAGCTTATAGTATAAATTTAGTTTTTATTCATGTTAACTACCACAATTTCATGTTAACTTTTCACAATTTCATATTAACTTTAACCTTTACATGTTAATGTTCACAAATACATGTTAACGTTCACTATTTCATGTTAACTTTCATAGCTTCATGTTAACTTTCACCTATTTCATGTTAACTTTTCACAATTCCATGTTAACTTCTAAAATTAATGTACATTTTTTCTGATGAATGTTGTTACCTTTCATCGTAGTTATAAAAAATGCTAATAACTAATAAAAAGAATAAACCATATAAATATGCAACTGTAAAATGTCTATGCTTATTTGCAACACGATATTATATTTTACTGAAATGGGGTGGCATTTATGTACAGGTATGAGCACATGGTAAAGGAAACAAATCCCGGAAGCTACATTTGCATTGACCAAAATGAAGGAAGGTTCAAAAGATTGCTCATATGTTACGCTGCTTGCATCAATGGCTTCTTAAATGGATGTAGACCCCTCTTATTTATGGATGAGACCTTTTTGAAAGACAGATACAAAGGCATACTCCTTAGCGCCATAGCATACGGCGGAGACCAATGGATATTTCCACTTGCGTATTGCATCTGCGATCAGGAAAATGTAGCTAATTGGAGATAGTTTCTTCAAGGTCTGTGGTCCATATTGTATGAAAGGTCAGAGCCATACACTCCTCCCCACCAATTGGTAATTATTTCTGATGCTGATAAGAGAATTCGAGAAGCGGTGAGAGAATATTTTCTTGAAGCAATTCATTTAAGATGTGTCCTACACCTCATTGAAAATTTTAGATCAAAGCTAAAGGATTTGGGAATGAAGTTAAAGGACACTCAATTTTTGGGCAATTTGCTCCAATCTGCTTGCTATAAATACACTAAAGCGAATGGAACGACTACATGAAAGAAATTTATGAGTTGTCTCCAGCTGCATATGACATTGCAATAAGTTATTCGCCAGATCAGTGGACAAATGCATTCTTCCCTGGGATAAGGTACTCTAATTCACTCTTTTTTTTTGCTTTTCATTAGATGTTAACTCTCACATATACATGTTAACTTTCAGTGATGCATGTTAACTTTGACTGTTATAGATTAACTTTCAACGATACATGTTAACTTCACTGTTATAGGTTAACTTTCAGTGTTACATGTTAACTTTCAACGATACATGTTAACTTCACTGTTATAGGTTAACTTTCAGTGTTACATGTTAACTTTCACTGTTATAGGCTAACGTTCAGCCATACATGTTAACTTTGGTATTATAGATTAACTTTCAACGATACATGTTAACTTTCATACTTACATGTTAACTTTCGGTGTTACATGTTAACTTTCATCGTTATAGGTTAAGTTTTAGCGACATGTTAATTTTCTCTCTTAAAGTTTAGATTTTGTTGCTTTAAATATCTGCAGATATGGTCATGTAACCTCTAATGTCGCAGAGTCATTTAACAACTGGATAAGGGAAGCGCGATTGTTACGTGTACTTCAATTGGTAGAGCACATCAGAAAATAAATTATGGTTCGCATGAACGACAGACGCAAAATGGCTGCTAAGTGGAATGGTTATCTATGTCCTAAAGCTGAGAAGATCCTTAGAGAAAATATGGAAAAGGGACGTACTTTACATGTTAAGCAATCTACAGCTGAAGTATTCGAAGTGCAATCAAGCAGAACTACCCACGTTGATTTGGAGAAGAGGTAATGCACATGCCGAGCTTGGGACGTATCATGAATTCCTTGTAAGCATGCTTGTGCAGTCATTATTGATATGAAAAGAGAAGTATATCAATATTGCGATCACTTTATGTCCGTAGAAGCATTTAGGAAGAGGTATGATGAAGTCTTTTATCCCATCCCAGATTATGAAAAGCGAAGTGTGCCAAGAGATGAAATTCAGATATTGCCACCGATTACTGCTAAAAGGAAGGGAAGAAACAGAACTAGACATATAAATAACAGAATAATTTACACACGTCCAGTGAAATGCTCTCGATGCAAAGCTGAAGGTCACAATCGAGCAACTTGCAACGAGTTAATTGCTGATTAATGTGTGCCGCTATTTAAAAGACAGTAGTTTTCATAGAGCAGTGTAGGTTAGCAACTTTTGGAAGGCTTTTGTAATATGTTATGCCGTAAGACTTATCATTTCGTGTATTTAAGGAATATCAGGTTCAAGAATGTAAGAAAATTTTGTTATGTACTTGTTCAACTTAAGTATTCTGTTTCAGTTCCTTTCATTCGTATAGTTTAACTTTCATCCTTTTATGTTTCCTTGCATACTTACAGGTTAACTTTCATTTGTATAGGTTAACTTTCATTTATTATAGGTTAACTTTCAGCCAAAAAGTTAACATTAACCTCTTTCATCTTGACATGTTATCCATCAACGTAACATGTTAGCTTTCAGCCAAACATGTTAACTTCAGTCTTATAGGTTAACTTTCACCATTTAATGTTAACTTTCATGTGTATAGGTTAACTTTCATCCCTACATGTCAACTTTCAGCCTTATAGGTTAAGTTTTAGCCTGACATGTTAATTTTCAGTCTTATAGGTTAACGTTCAGTCTTATAGGTTAACTTTCATACTTACATGTTAACTTTCATTTGTATAGGTTAACTTTTATTTATTATAGGTTAACTTTCATACTTACATGTTAACATTCATTTGTATAGGTTAACTTTTATGTGTATGAATTAATTTGAAATTGGTAAATATATCTCACGGAGAAAAATTAATGGAATAAATGTTGTACAAAATACAAGGAATGAAATAAGAACCCAAAAAGTTAACATTGTGAACTTTCATCTTAACATGTTATCCATCAACGTAACATGTTAGTTTTCAGCCAAACATGTTAACTTTCAGTCTTATAGGTTAACTTTCACCCTTTCATGTTAACTTTCATCGTTATAGGTTAAGTTTCAGCCTAACATGTTAACTTTCAGGTGAACAAGTTGACAACTTGGTTTTCCTGTTATTTTTCAAATAATAGTGTTAGAACTCAGCTGACCCTGGTAAATATATGTTGCAGAGAAAAAATTATGAAAAATATGATGCAAAAAATTCAAGGAATGCAATAAGATATGGAAAAGTTAACATGTTAGCATTGTTTGGCATCCACGTCTACCATATACACAACTTAATTAACAACAACGTAACATTGTTTGGCATCCACATTTATCATTTACACAACCAAATTAACAACTTTATTGCATTGTTTTGCATCCACATCTAACATTTACAACATTGTAACATTATTCACTCAATCAAATTTTTAAACAGCTTTCTCCCCATTCTTATCTACTGTCTCCGGTTGATTCTTCTGCTCCCATCCTTCTCTTAAAAGGTTAGCTGCAAGTCTTGCACGTATCACACCAGATTCATCGTCTAGAGTAGTCACTTGAATTGTATCAAGACCAAGGAGTATAGCCCTCATATACAAGGGAACGAAAATCCCGCAATCAAAACTACATGATATAAAGAAGCAAGCTAGTTAATTTATAATGGTTAGGAATTTTGGAAAAGATTAAAATTTTGAAATACTAACAATCTAGACTGTTGCTCGGAAGGGACGGCTTCATATTTGTACTTTCTCCAAACATTCACAGGATCAAATCCAGACTTCATATGATCCATGAAATTGATAACTTTATGCACATGTTCAACATAACCACTATGGCCAGAAGAGCAATAGTGTTTAACAACGTCCTCATCCAACTTGACTTCAGCAAGATGCCAGTGATCCTGACGCACAAGGGGGATAAAGAGTATACTCCTACCTGCAGCAATATGTTTTTGAATAAATGAAGCGTACATATGTGAAAAATCAGGAGTCTTGGCATAAAGACTATGCTGTATTACAAAAAAGATAATGTTATTTCAATTATAAATAAGATTATGAAGATGTTAGGAGTTTGATCTAGTGCTTACGCAAAAGTACATAGATATAACTCCATATTTCTGATTCAATGAGGTATTTTCTGGTCTCTCCAACCATGCTCTTACTATGTCTAGCAAAGCTTTCGTGACCTACATAAATACCAATGTAAGAGTAAAAATTAAGTTGCAAAATAACATAACATAAAAGAATATCTATGCACATATTAAACAAATTAAACTGGCATGGTCATCAAGACGGCCTCCACTTGTGATGAGTAAAGCGACTCCACGGCATCAATGCTCTTGTTCTGAGTTTTGATAATGGTACAGCTCCTAAAAATAACATTAAGACACAAAAGTTAACATTTTATAACAAAAATTATCATCTAACACTAAAATAACATGCACAAGTATAAATTAATATGTATGACTGAAAATTAACATGCATGAGTGAAAATTAACATATAAGGCTGAGACTTAACATGTACAAGTGAAAGTTAACATGTATGGTGAAAGTTAACATATAAAAGTGAAAGTTAACATGTAAGTTCACGGAGAAATAATTTATCATATTGGTTGATATGTACTAATTAAAACTAACATGTCTGAAACTTACCGATGAAATTTCTAATTGTAAAAGTTTGAGAGTCATCTGTTCTCATCTGCTTGTGAGCTTTGCCGCTACATAATCGGATATTCGAAGTTGTGAATGAATGTTCCTTCATTATCCACTAGACGTATGCTAAAATCAGAAACATCCAGAATACCCTCATTTAACAACTTCAAAAGAGCCTCCTCCTTCTTCTTGATTTTCCTGTCTTTCAGGAATTCCCAGCTGCATTCATCAGGTTTGTAATAGTACTTGATTTTTTTTCCCCTCCTCAGTTTTCTGGTGTGATGGTACTTCAATTATCTCTTCATCAGCTCCCCTCTTTTTTTCTTCAGTGAACGGGGTTCGGACTAGCTGTGATCTCGTCCTGACTCTGGCGCTTGGTGGCCTTGTCCCCGGCTTTGAAACAACTTTCTTCATTCTCTTAGATAAGTCTTTGTAGGGGCTCTGATGGGGTTCTCATTCTTCTCCTCCTTTTCCTCTTCTTCTTTCTTCTCCTCTTCTTTCTCTCCCTCTTTCTTCTCTTCCTGTTTCCCCTGATTCTCACCATCCTCTTCTTTCCCTTCATTCTGCTCTTTTTCTTTCTCCGCAATCTCAGCAGCCACTTCTTCGCCTTCATCTTTCTTCACTTCCTTCTCTTCTTGGCCAGCTTCTTGCATTTTCTCTTCTACTTTCTCCCTCTGCATAATCTCCTCCAATATGAAGCTTCTTTCCCAATATTGGTTACATCGCCATAATCGAAGCAACCAATATCATCATCCCTACCAACAGAATTCATAACATTTTTCTTTTTCTTCTGTGCAGCCTTGGTATGCCTATCAGTCTGTGTCAGAAGTTTCTTTACCCTCTTCTTCAGGTCTTCGGGGTCAATAAGATCACCGGTTCCCTCATATTCTTCCAATTTCTTGTTAAGCCGATGTATCTCCTTAGAACAAGCATCCCATTGGTATCGCTTGCTCCGTTTGATAGTATGGAGCAATTTCCAATTGAGCTTAGCTGTATTCCTCCAAAAATGAATTTGATCATCACTCGAAAGCTTCTCTACCTCATCTTTCCTATCAAGAGCATCACTGATGTGCTGGGAGAAAATCTGTAAATAGCAAATATCTGTCAGTAACATTAAAAGTAACATGCAAGAATAAAAGTTAAAATATTACGCTGACACATAACATGCATGACTGAAAATTAACATATAAGGCTGAGACTTAACATGTACAAGTGAAAGTTAACATGTATGACTGAAAGTTAACATATAAAAGTGAAAGTTAACATGTAAGTTCCTGGAGAAATAATTTATCATATTGGTTGATATGTACTAATTAAAACTAACATGTACGAAACTTACCGATGAAATTTCTAATTGTAAAAGTTTGAGAGTCATCTGTTCTCATCTGCTGTGAGCTTTGCCGCTACATAATCAGATATTCTGAAGTTGTGAATGAATGTTCCTTCATTATCCACTAGACGTATGCTAAAATCAGAAACATCCAGAATACCCTCATTTAACAACTTCAAAAGAGCCTCCTCCTTCTTCTTGATTTTCCTGTCCTTCAGGAATTCCCAGCTGCATTCATCAGGTTTGCAATAGTACTTTATTTTTTCCCCCTCCTCAGTTTTCTGGTGTGATGGTACTTCAATTATCTCTTCATCAACTCCCCTCTTTTTTTCTTCAGTGAACGGGGTTCGGACTAGCTGTGATCTCGTCCTGACTCTGGCGCTTGGTGGCCTTGTCCCCGGCTTTGAAACAACTTTCTTCATTCTCTTCCGATAAGTCTTTGTAGCCGGGGCTACGATGAGGTTCTCATTCTTCTCCTCCTTTTCCTCTTCTTCTTTCTTCTCCTCTTCTTTCTCTCCCTCTTTCTTCTCTTCCTGTTTCCCCTGATTCTCACCATCCTCTTCTTTCCCTTCATTCTGCTCTTTTTCTTTCTCCGCAATCTCAGCAACCACTTCTTCGCCTTCATCTTTCTTCACTTCCTTCTCTTCTTGGCCAGCTTCTTGCATTTTCTCTTCTACTTTCTCCCTCTGCATAATCTCCTCCGCAATATGAGAAGCTTCTTTCCCAATATTGGTTACATCGCCATAATCGAAGCAACCAATATCATCATCCCTACCAACAGAATTCATAACATTTTTCTTTTTCTTCTGTGCAGCCTTGGTATGCCTATCAGTCTGTGTCAGAAGTTTCTTTACCCTCTTCTTCAGGTCTTCGGGGTCAATAAGATCACCGGTTCCCTCATATTCTTCCAATTTCTTGTTAAGCCGATGTATCTCCTTAGAACAAGCATCCCATTGGTATCGCTTGCTCCGTTTGATAGTATGGAGCAATTTCCAATTGAGCTTAGTTGTATTCCTCCAAAAATGAATTTGATCATCACTCGAAAGCTTCTCTACCTCATCTTTCCTATCAAGAGCATCACTGATGTGCTGGGAGAAAATCTGTAAATAGCAAATATCTGTCAGTAACATTAAAAGTAACATGCAAGAATAAAAGTTAAAATATTACGCTGACACATAACATGCATGACTGAAAATTAACATGCATGACTGAAAATTAACATGTAAGGTTAAAAGTTAACATGTAAAAATAAAAGTTAACATGTTAAGCTGATAATTAACATCTTCTGATGAATATTGACATATGAGCACTAAATTTACCATTACAAATAAAAAATAAAAGTTAACATGTAAGACTAAAAGTTAACATGTAACACTAAAAGCTAACATGTAAGAATAAAAGTTAACATGTAAGAATAAAAGTTAACATCTTCTGATGAATATTGACATATGAGTACTAAATTTACCATGAAAAAATGTACACTAACGTGCACACAGAAAGTTAACATGAGACAATGGAAATTAAAGCTAACATTCTGAGAAAGTTACAAATATCGTTCAATAATAAAATTCAAGAATGCGTAAAGATAAATAGATGCTTACATAGCCTATTGAGCTCTTTGATCCATCCTTAGCTTTTTCTACCTTCTCCTTAACCTCCTCTGGCTTCTCCTTCCTCTTCATCTGAGCAACCTTTCTCAAACTGGGCTTTCGTTGGGGGTATTTCTCACTACCTGGACGGAGAGGAGAAATTGGTGTCTCCACAATTTTGATGCTTGCTTTTTCTGCCTTCGTCTCAATTGTATCTCTCCGCATCGAACCAGTCTTCCCCCAACCATTACCCAATTTGTCAATGGAGGCTTCCATCTCAAGTTAATGACTGATTTTTTAATGCCGGTCATCTCGTAATATCATAGCTGTCAAAATATAATGAAAGAAAGTTTAAACTTTTATAAACTAGTAAAATAACATATAACATGAAAAAGATGAATGAGAAGCAGCAACTTTTATCATAAATATTCTATCTAACTTTCAAAACTCTATGTGCATTTTCAGACTATGTAACTAACTTTCATCTTTTGTGTTAACTTTCCCTACTACATGATAAATCCCACGAGTATATCCACAAGTATATGTTGGCTTTCACTATTAAATGTTAACTTTCACAATTTCATGTTTCACAATATCATGTTAACTTTCATAATTTCATGTTAACTTTCACTATATCATGTTAACTTTCACTATATCATGTTAACTTTCACAATTATATGTTAACTTTCACAATTCCATGTTAACTTTCACAATGTCATGTTAACTTTCATAATTTCATGTTAACTTTCACTATATCATGTTAACTTTCATAATTCCATGTTAACTTTCACTATATCATGTTAACTTTCACAATTTCTTGTACATGTTTTCTGATCCATGTTAACTTTCATCATAGTTATAAAAAATGCTAATAACTAATAACAAAAATAAACCATATGAACATGCAACTTACAGGAATGAGTGGCATGCATCCTGGTACGTACGTAATCCCTGGCTTTTTCATTCCTTCCATGGCTATTTGAATGCCTCTCTTTGTCTCATCAAAGAAAATTTTACCCCACGCAATACTCTTCACTCTCTCAATGCTATCCACATATTGAAACAACATTCTTGGGATACCTTGTGAGCTGTTAGGGAACCATATCATTGCACACTGGTACAAAATCTGAAGAAGCACAAAATTCTCAATATCCTTCTTTGAGGTTGATTCAACAAGTCTCTCCAACAGCTCCTCAACATATCTCCTCATGCTATTAGCTTCTGCTTTAGATTTTCCCTTTGCCTTTTTCGCCTTGCCCTTCGCCTTGCTCTTCGCCTTCAGCATTTCTTTTTTCTCTTCAAAGTACTCCCTCCAGAGCCGGTTGTGTGGGTCTCTTTTTGTCAATATAGTGACTCAACACATACTCTAGTGCTGGTCGATCACGTGCTGGAGGTCCAAATAGGACGTAGTGCACAAAATTACTGCTCTTATAGGCATCCCAGTGCCATTTCCTCATTCTTGGCTCAATATTTTTCATAAAGCTGTAGTATGAACCAAAACATCTTTGTATGCACGATATCACCTCTGGTGTCCTTTCTATTTTCTGCATAAACAAATATTTACTCTTAACAAATCATTCAAATTATTAATATCCATTACACTAGTTAACATCATTGTTAAATATTAACATTAAAGGTCAAAACTAAACAAACTTTTGTAAAGGTTAACATCTACGGATGAAAGTTATAACCTCATTTTCGTGAAAGTTAGCACAGCTTGTTAAAAGTTAACATCATTTCGTAAAAGTTAACATGTAATGATGAAACATGTACGTATAAAAGTTAACATGAGTTATTTACTTCTTTCATGTAATGCTATCACTTAAACAAAATTTCCATAGGATATGATATATTTCTCAATATATAATACATGACAAATCCAATTGCAAATATTCATTAACTTTCCATAATAGTTGGAAATGATGGTACATTGTAAGTGGTAGGTGTTCGCGGTGAAAGTCGGGATGATTGTCATTGCCGATGAATTCGTTACACCTTTATGGAATTACAAACGAATTCAAAAATAACTCGCCTTTTTATAAGGCTTTACAATGAAAAATCAAAAAGATTATAACTTTCTTTCACCAAAACAAGCGGGATCCGTTTATGGTCCACCAACTGCGTGGAGTGTCTTTACTGTCTTGGGGACTTTATTCCGTCCGTGGACCGCCGCGTGATCGTGATCCAAAGAGAAAGATCTACACGGTAAACGGGGGTTATCTCACGAAGGAAATAACAGCCCGAAGCGAATGAGATCGACCAAGCGAAATCAAAGCTCTTCTCGAGATTAAAACAAAGTTAATCTCGAGGAATCACGTGTAGATCTGAGATCCGATCTCTCGAACCTTTTTTGAGGGGATTGTCTCACGAAGGAGGATAATAGCCCGGGATTATCTCACAAAGGATGATAATAGCCCTTAAGAGTTCGTAGAGATCGGATCAGTGTCGAAGATCGATTAATTAAGCTCGAGTTTGGATCTGAGGTGAGAAGACAATTTGGCAGAGCTTCCACTTCTCCAAAATTTCCGATCCCCACAAATGAGCCCCCTATCTCATATTTATAGAGCTGTAAAGTGGATACGGATCGGAAGTGGGCCCAAAAGCCCGGTGAACCTAGGTGTCTCGGTGGCCAGAGACACCTCTAAATGTCTCGGCTTGGCGAGACACCATCGGTGTCTCGGTTTGGCAGAGACACCTCTAAATGTCTCGGCTTGGCGAGACACCTTTAGTGTCTTGGTCTTTTGGCCGAGCTTTTCCCGTGGCTTTCCTCCGGTTATTTGCTGATCTTGTTATGAGGTTTTCGAGGTTTGGATTTATTCTGTCGCTTGCACGTGGCCCATTGCATGCGATTTGTTGCTTCGGAGTCGGGTTTATCCCATTCGTTTGCATACGATCCGTCAGTTCGTTGACTTGAGCGTAACGTCGACTCACATTTGCTTCATTTGCTTCATCGGTATGTCAGCTTGAACGCCTCGTCTACTTGGTTTGCACGCTTCGCCGACTCGTCGACTTGGGCGTCTCGTCGGGTCGTTTCATACAACGTCAACGCCTAGCACGTCAGTTCGCCAAGGACCGCCGAAAACTCTGCGTAGGGCCTCTTTGATGAGAGGTTTTGCGTCGCGGTCACTTGCGGTGTCGTCAACGGTTCGCCGTTACGTAATCGGATGGCTCGTCGATTATCAACTCACTGTTGCGAGCTATGTTCGGGGACTTATAGGCAATTTTTAACGTCTACAGTAGGCTATGATTATACTTCTCTACATATATTAAATGATAATGTAACACAATTAACTAATCTCCAAACAATGAGTCTATATGTCATACAACAATAGGTCTCTACTCCATACATAATAATTTCAGTCACATTAAGATAATAATTCTCGAATAAGATCCCGTTATATCCATTTTTTTTACCAATGAATTGAATATCAAACTTCAATAGTTATGGCCTAAGCCTATCAACAAATCATTATTATTAACATGAATTGGAGATAGTTAACATCAAATGAGAATTATTGACATGCAGAGCTGATAATTAACACGTAAGGCTGAAAGTTAATATCAAATGAGAATTATTGACATGCAATGCTAATAGCTAACAACAAACGAGTCCTTTTTACGTGCATTACTTCTTAAAGATTATACTTCATATTGTCAAGATGATACCCCAAACTTAAGAAACTGGTTCTACACTACACAATATCTAGTTTTTCACACCAATTTTTCAATAAACATAACCCAAAAATCTCAATCGTAAAATTAACTAAAATCAAAACTAAAATTGATTCAGCTTGGGCACTTACTTCTTCTTAGAGGTGGGCACAGCCTCTGTAGACCGTCTTCTCTTGCGGTTGCCAATTTCCGCTCCCCTTTTCATGCGCAACAGGGCAACCGTCGCCTCGTTGCTGCCCTCGTCCTCAGAGGAAGTCGGCGAAGAACCAGCGTTGGGGGATCACGGAGGTAGATCTGATGGGCGGAGGAGGTAGAGGCGAGGCGGATGGTTCCGGTGCATCCTCCTTCGACAACCGAGCCGACCGACGCCGCTCAGGAACCGCTTCTTCAACCTTCTTCAGAGATGGAGTATCTGCCATTTAACTCAGTTTTAGGGTGGATTTCTTTTAAGGATTTACTGGACGTTTGGGGATGAAACTAGGGTTTCGAATTGGGTAAATGTCTTCGGTGGTTTGAACGAGAGAAGAGAGAAGAGAGGGAGAGAACAACAGTTTTGGGGGGGAACGGGTTAAGGGGTAGAATTGGGTTTTGCGATTTTATTTCTCTCATTGATGAGTTGGAAAGTGTATTGGGGGCTTAATGACACTATTTACCCGTATTTGGGATTTCCACACACAAATAAAAATACAGGGGGGCTAGGCACATCAAGTCTTTTTTTTGGGGCCTTGACACAATTTTTCCAAAAAGTTAACATGGCACATTCTCATTGTTGATGTGATCTAAGAAAACTCATTTCATGGATATTTCTAAGAAAACTGATAGTTTCCTCCCTTGTTTTTTTCCCCTCTGGTTTATAGGAAACCAACCAAATAAGCCCTTAGTAGCAACGATGGTCTCCTTTATTGGTTCTTTTTATTTTATGGGTGAGCATTGATCCCATTAGGTCGATTAAATCAACTAAGCATACATGTTTTGGTTCGATTTAAGAAATGTTGAGTGGTTGTTCTAATTGGAAAACAAAATTAATTCTAAATGATTGAACCGACTGCCATAATTTCTCTAAAATTAACTAAGAATTGATAGGTGCAACTGCACGCGGTATTAAAACATGTTCTTCTTACATAGTTTTATTTTTAAAAATATGAAGAAAAAAAATATCATTTTGTTTATGGAGCTTTTAACATATAGGGAGAGACTAAGGATCAACTAATTTCTATCAGAAAATTATCTTTTGCCTTCACTATTGTACTTGAAATCCTCCCACTAATTTTCTTATCCTTATTTTTTATTTATTTATGAATTAGTATAAATAAATTTTGGCATAGATGTATGCATAACTCTTGGCTTTTTCATTTACATACATTTCTATTTTTTCTAACATCTATCACTCTGTCTTTATATCTTTTATAAGCTAAAATATACGCAATTTTGTATTCATGAATTGAATGATGTTCGTCGGAAAATGTTAAAGAGAGAAGGTGGAGGAATGATATTGTATTGATTCTTTTACTAAAGAATTACAACCTCTCTATCCTCGTAATTGCTCTCTTATCGGTTATCCCGATTTATAAAAGAGGGAAGGATTAAACGATCCCCTTTATTTAAAGCGGGTTCTTGATGCTTGATGGGAGCTTGAATCTTGTATCCCGTTGACGATCCGATCGTCTTGGCTCGTGAGACTTTGTTGTCGTCGCCTCTTGATTTAATGTCTTAGGCGAACTTGCAAGGCAAGTGTGAAAACTCTCACAGAGTTTAATGTGAACTTGCCGAGCAAGTTTAGAACTCTGGCCGAGTTGAGAACTCTAAACGAGTTTTAGGAAAGGATATTTGATCCTTTTTACCTAAAAGGGTTTCAAGCCAAGCCGAATAATCTCAAAGGCTCCAGTTGTAGGCGTTAAAAATTGCTTATCAGTACCCGAACGAAACTCGTGACGGTGGGTTAACAACCAACAACCCATCAGACAAACGCCGACGATTAACTATGTCGCAAATCGTAAAGCGGGTCCTGAAGCGTGAAGTGGAGTTAGCAAAGGCGTCGCGAATCTGAGCTACGTGTTATGGAATGAAACCAACAAAGCGAAGCTTGTGAGATCAATCGGTTCGAGCGTCAGCGAGATCGGTTTGAACATTGACCGATCGTCGCTTAAACCGTTGGCGGGATTAAACCGATCAAGTGAACCAAGCGCAGTTTAGAGCGGCGGCGACAAAGGCGGAGCGAGCGTCGCGGAAAAGTCAGGAAAACAATCGAACTTGGGCAAAGCGGCGACCGGCCGAGAACTTCGGACAGAAGTGTCGGGCTTGGCGGACACCATTGGTGTCGGCCATAGCCGGACACCAAATGGTGTCGGGCTTGGCCGGACACCAAAGTGTCGGCCATGACCGGACACCAAAGGTGTCGAGCTTGGCCGGACACCAAAGTGTCCGGCCATGACCGGACACCTAAAGTGTCGGGCTTGGCCGGACACCATTGGTGTCGGCCATAGCCGGACACCAAATGGTGTCGGGCTTGGCGGACACCAAAGTGTCCGGCCGTAGAGCATACCCCCTTTCTTGTTTTCCTATAAATAGTGGGGGTGCTCATTTTGAGGGCTTCGGATTGAAGGGGATTTTTGGAGATTGGATTTTACGATATTCTTGAGAGAGCCCTCGCGAGATCCACGAGCCGTCGGCCTTCGATCGAGCACGGCGGCCGCAGCCAGATCTACAAACGCGAGGTAGCGAACTTCGTTGACTCTGGTCGGTGTGATTTCTCCTAGTAGATCTCACCCGCTCGGCGATCCTCTCGCCGTGAGTCGATCCCGGCGATCCTCTCGCCGTGAGTGTGATCCCCTCGGGTCGCGTCGTTTCCTTCGTGAAGCGAGCCCTTCCGTCTGTAGTTCGAACCGGGTTTCCACGGATGCGAATTGCGGTGGTCCGCGGACGAATAAAAGTCCGACGCAGGCAAAGAACCCATAGCGAGGATCCGTAAAATAGAGATCCTCGTGTTTGTTCATAAAAGGAAGAAGTTGTAATTTTGTTTTCATTATGCGCTGAAATAAAAGGCATTTTCTTTTATTTGAAATTTTGTTGTAGGCCAGCGAAGGCGTAAGCGAGTTCAAGCGAGCAATGAATAACAAACCAACTTTACATGAACAAAGTGGCGACCACATTGGGAGCCAGCGGTCTCAAGTCGAGAGATCGTCGTGTAAGTAGCCGCGAATTGAATCGGTCGAAGAAGAAGTCAAAGGCCTCAGGGCGGATAGGAAAAAATTTTCGGTACGCCGGACCATAAAGGGCCGCCCATGACCCCCTCCCGCTAGCCAACTGGGACGGCCGAAAAATCTGCGTAGGGTGTAATAATTACGCTCAGTGAAGTCAACCGAATCCAAGTTGATCCGGGTTCATTTGTGAGTATCATACTATCGTCCTTGTCGGATCGTCCTCCCCACACATCGGAAGGATCTCGGCGCAAGAAAGATCCGTTTGTCCTCGACTCGGAACTTTAAAGGCGAGGATCTTAACTCGCCGTTGCGAAGTTGCACCAAATGGCATCCTTTCGGCATCTAAGATCGCGGATCTGAGAGCTCCGCGTGATGGCGTGCCGACTCTCGGCAGCGTGAGTTAGCCAAGGCCACGGTATCGATCAGCGGTGTCGAAGTCGGGAGAGGTCAAGAACCTCATCAGCAGTACCGCGGCAACTCCTCCAAGCCGTCAACAAATGATTGGGTCGCGTCAAGCGGAACCGATCAACACTTGAAGAACGTATCCAGAGGCGCCGTGCATTACTCGCACACACACGGGCTCTAGTGGACAAGAAGCGGCCGAAAATGCGCCAAGTTTGGAGTCCAAAATCCGGAACAACGATTCGGACGAAGGCGAAAGCGTCGATCAAAATCGACCACCTCAAAGCTGATTCGACTAAGGCTCGGCGCCATGGGGTGACTTGATTCAAAGAAGATCACACCTCGGCGATCTCATCCAGATCTCCATCCACCTCAGTGCCCGCTTCGGTCGAGCTCGCTGGAGCTTCCCGAAGCAAGAAAACGGCTTTGGAGCACCTCGGCTCATTGCACGATGATCGAGGTAAAATTTCGATCAAAGAACGATTGGGCCCGTTAAGGAAGTCGGGTCACTCACAGTGCAGTCGCACCCACCTCAACCGTGATAAGAAGATTCCTGTAGCTGCTCTCACTAGAATTCGGATCGAAGTTCTAGAGCCCGTTGAAAC
This sequence comes from Asparagus setaceus, assembly GCA_012295165.1. NCBI lineage: Eukaryota > Viridiplantae > Streptophyta > Magnoliopsida > Asparagales > Asparagaceae > Asparagus > Asparagus setaceus. The sequence continues at coordinate 28,929,119 of CM022701.1, forward strand.
TTCCGCGCTTCGCAAAGGCGAACGTTGAGATTAGTGACTCTTGGAACCTCTGATAATGTGACTCATCCTCGAAGGAGGCGTTTTCATCGGCGGCGATGGCGTTATACACGAGAAGTCATACCAACACACGAAGGGTTGCTCAGGCATTCATGCCGATGAGTTGTACTATCGTCTTTGAAGTGCAGTAAATCTCGAAAGAGAAATTCCCCCGAATTGAACACGCATTGTCCGTGTTCTCAAACTAATCAGGGCGGTGTTGTCAGAATGTAACTGCACCAAGCCAGCCTCGGAGAAGCTTTCAAAGCTTTGATGTCAAATATGGCTACGGTCGATCCTGCTACTATTGAGAGTGATGAAGATATGCCAACATGGGAAGACCCATGGATCCATCAACTCAGAGAGCAGTTTGGGGATAGATTCGAACAAAGAGAACCCCCCACTAAGGATGAGGTAGTCCAGGTTAATATGGGGGATGAAGAGCATCCTAAACTCATAAACATCAGCAATACTCTCCCCTTGGAAGAAAAGGAAGAGTTGATTGCCCTAATCAGGGAGTATATCGATGTATTCGCCTGGAGTTACGAGGACATGCCAGGACTCGACCCTAATGTGGCAACACATCGCCTCAACATCAAGGCGGATGTCAAACTGTCAAGCAACGGCAAAGGCGGTTTAGATCCACAAATATTGCAAGCAATGGTTGGCGAAGTAAAGAAACTCATAGAATCGGATTCATCGAGGAAATTCAACATCAGTTGGGTGGCGAATATAGTCGATCATGAAGAAGAATGGTTCGATTAGGATGCGTATGGACTCTGAGACACGAACAACTGCTTGCGAAAGATGACTTTTCTCTTCCAATCACGATGTCATAGTCGACAACCGTGTGGATTTGAAAGAATGTCGCTCATGGATGGTTTCTCGGGTTACAATCAAATCAAGATGCACCCGATGATGCCAAGCACCACGACATTGAGCGCTATCGGTATATATTGCTACGGTCATGCCGTTCGGCCTCAAAATGCCGGCCACATATCGTGAGCAATGACTAAGATTTTCGAGTTATCTCGGGAAAGCGGTCGAATGCTCGTCGGCGACTTAGTCGTAAAAGCCGTGACGAGAGGAGATCACATTAAAGATCTTAGAGCGTATTTGAGCTCATGCGGACTCATCAACTAAAGATGAACCACCAAATCCTTCCTTGGGATGTCGGTGGCAAGTTCCTCGGCTTTGTCGTCACCGACAAAGGAATCCCGTCGATCGACAAAGTGAAGGCAATTCAAGAGTTGCAACCTCAGAAATGCGAGAGAACTTCGGGGGTTACAAGAGGCGATTGGCGTACATCCGGCCGGTTCATATCGAACCTATCAGGAAGTGCCAACCATTCTCTAAATTGAACAAGAAGGCGTGTCGTTTATTTGGGGCGGCCTTTGTCGGCGTTTGAAGAGATCAAATCGTATCTCGCTAAACCTCTGTTCTCGTTACCGCGTCCGGAAACCATTTCGATCTCGTCAAGGCAGCGGATCACTCGTTAAGCGCTTTACTCGCGGGGCGGCGAAGCGGTCCCGAGCAGGCGATGTATTACGGCGAACATTAGTGGTCTTTGAGTCTCGGTATCAATGGTCGGCGGTGCCTTGCATTAGTGTTAGCGATTGAGAAAATCGCGGCACTATTTGGTGGACGGGCGATTTATGTTATCTCTAATGTAAATCCGGTCCGAATATTTATGACCAGTAGGCCTCAATGAGTTGGCGTTTGGCAAAATGGGCTCTGCTTTTGTCCCAATATGACTTGCACTTCAAACAGAAGTCGGTCAAAGGACAAGCGATTTGTGATCTCTTGAGCGGCCCGAATAGCGGATGCGGTTGAGCTATATGATGATCTTCGGATGAAGTGCAAGAAGTCAACACTACATCGCACCAACAAATATGGCGATTGTATTTTGATGGAGCTTCGGGCCACCAATGTGGCGAGTACCCGGATGTTCTAAAATCTCATTTGAGTCGGAGTTGTCTTGATTTCCAGGAATCATGTCATGCCCGTGCTTATTCACTCACGAACCTGTTCCAATAGCGTGGCGAATACAATGCGCTACTTATTAGGCTTAGTTTGCCAAAGGGGATCGGTATCTCGAGGCATCTGGCGATTCTGGCCCGATAGTTAAGCGGGTTCGTGGTGACTCTGAGTCGAGAATCGGATCTAATCCCTATCATCGGTGGCGTTGAAATGGCGGACTCATTGAAGAGTTTTTCATCGAATATATTCCACGCCTCCAAAACGCTCATGCGGATGCACTGGCGGCGTTAGCTGTGTCATTAGCACAACCTTCGAGACCGAGCAACTAGTTACGGTCGGGACTCACCAACTCCTTGTACCATTATCTGAAGAGACACAAGAAGATAAAGGGTAGTTACGAGAGAAGTGTATACAACCCAAACCAAGTTGGAGCCGAGATTGGCTTTCCTATCATCGACTATGTCACGCGGTGATACGCGGAAGGCGTAAGGGAGAGAGTCAATCGGAGAAGAGCTCCAAGATTCTTCTCGACATGGAGACCCGGATGTTATATCGTCGAGTGCGATGGTCTTTACTCGGTGCCTTTCAAACAAGGAGGCGAGGAGAGGTCCCGGGGAAGCACCACGAAGGTGAATGTGGTGCACACCGGCTGGTCCCAAGCTCTACGATCGAATCGGAGAATGGGCTGCCGGCAACAATGATTAATGGCGGTCGATGCGGCTCGGAAATGCCAGCGTGTCAAATTCCGCGAATTATATGCATCGGCCTCGAGCGGTTGCATCGCCGGCCACATCACGGCCATTGAGACATGGGGAATGGGCGTTGTAGGTCCCATTTTCCTCCGTCGGTTAAAGGAGATCGCTTTATTCTAGCGATCACCGACTACTTCTCCAAGTGAAGTGAAGCAATCCCACTAAAGGAGGTCAAAGCGAGTACCGTCGTCGATTCATCAAACACCATGTCATCTATCGACATGGTGTCCCAAACGGATCGTGCATGACAGCGGTCCCCAATTTATCGGCAATTCCTTCATCGGGTTTTGCGAAAAATTCAAGATACAAGATGTCTCGTCGGCGACCTATAATCCGGCGACAAATGGATTAGGCGTTCAACAAACGATCATCAAGATTTTGTGAAGCTTGTGAAGAATAACAAGCGAGGCTGGGATGATAAACTTCGGAGAAGCACTCGGTCATATCGCTGTGATGCGTGCATGGCAGGAGCTACCCGTACTCTACGGTTTCACGGGTGTGAAGCAATTCTCCGTTGGAAATCGATTCCGTCGCCAGCGTAAGCCTTACTTGAGAGATGATGACCGAAGAACAACATCAAAAGCGTCTCGAAGAACTTGAGATGTTAGATGAGAAGCGCTGGAGGCTCAACAATGCATTGAGTTCTATCAAGCTAGAATGTCGAGGGCTTTCAACAAGAAAGTTCGACGAGAGAACCTTTAAGGAGGAGATCTGGTCCTCATTTGCTGTTGACGATAATTCTCAACTCCAAAAGAAAGGTAAATTCGAACCCAAATGGGAAGGACCGTTTATAATAGACCTGATCTATTCAAGCGGTGCATATCATATATCACCTGAGAATGGCGGCCAGGCAATTAATCTTAGATAAGCGGAAGTTTACGAAAAATATTATTATCCTTAATACATTCGGGATAACCGGCTTTGATGGGAAGTTCCTCGAGAGAATATCTCACTCATTTTCATGAGGATAACCCTAAGTTATTGTGTTTTCCTCCAAAATTCTCTCACCAATCAAATTCATTGGCGGTGGGCCCACTAAAATCTTCTGGTCCAACCACGGCCAAAATCCCTCTCGATTCCCTCCACGAGCGAGAGGTCCACTCAAATTACGGTTAGCAATCTTACGAAGTGAAAGCTATCCGTACCCTTCCAAGATTCTCGGTGGAGATCCCATTCTTAGTTTCTCATCGGAAATAGAATACATTCTTCCTTTCCACATTTTACGGAGATAGAATACATTCTTCCTCTCCGAAGCAAGAGATAGAATACATTCTTCCTCTCTTGTCTTAGATTCTCGGTGGAGATCCCACTCTTAGTCTCATCTTTCAAGAGTCTCAAAATGGAGATCCCATTTTTAGTCTCTCCCTCTGAAGCAGGACAAAATCCTTCCTTTCCAATATCAGGAGATAGGAGACAAGATCCTCCTTCCTCTCCATCAAATAAGAGATAGGATACAAAACCTTCCTCTCTTATTTCAAATTAAGTGAGATAGGAGACAAAATCCTCCTTCCTCTCCACTTTAGGAAATAGAATACATTCTTCCTTTCCCACATTTCATCGGAGATAGGAGACAAGATCCTCCTTCCTCTCCATCGGCAGAGATAGGATACAAAACCTTCCTCTCTTGTTCATCCCACATTTCACCGGAGATAGGAGACAAGATCCTCCTTCCTCTCCATCGGCAGAGATAGGATACAAAACCTTCCTCTCTTGTTAGTCCCTCACTGGGAGATAGGAGACAAGATCCTCTTTCCTCTCCACATTAGGAAATAGAATACATTCTTCCTTTCCCACCTCAATCAATCTTAAGCGGTTCGGTCATTCTCCGGTCAAAGAAGGCACCAAGATTCATCTTGGGGCATTCTATCAGCCTAAGAAGGGATAAAGCCAGCGCCTCACCGCAGCGTTGCGGTTTAGTCTTTCTCCGATTGAAGAAGACACGAGTTTGATTACGGGGTATTTTATCGAAGCCTAAGAAGGGATAAAGCCAGCGCCTCACCGCAGCGTTGCGGTTTAGTCTTTCTCCGATTGAAGAAGACACGAGTTGATTAAGGGCATTTTATCTGAAGCCTAAGAAGGGATAAAGCCAGCGCCTCACCGCAGCGTTGCGGGTAGTCTATTCGGTGACAAAAGGCGAAGCCTACGTATTCAACATCGTAGCATTAAGTCTAAGAGTTTCATTCTTTTAGCACAGCGTTGTGTGTAGAGCGGTTTAGATAATCTACATGCTAGCCCAACTCAAGCGGTAGTTGGTAAAGGCTCATCAAACCCGTTGAGGGTGAGGGTTGGCCAATAACCCTAAAGCAGCGCACGGCGTTGCGGTTTAGTCTTTCTCCGATTGAAGAAGACACGAGTTGATTACGGGGTATTTTATCCGAAGCCTAAGAAGGGATGAGTCGTGTAACAGCGTTGCGGGTGGTCTCTTGCCGTAAAAAGTCTGAAGCCTATGTATTGATATCATAGCAACAAGTCTAGAAGAGTTTCATTCTTTTAGCACAACGTCGCGTGTGGAGCGGATCGAGATGATCCATACGTGTGACTCAAGCGGTAGTTGGTAAAGGCTAATCAAACCCGTTGATGGTGAGGGTTTGCCAAAAATCCTATAAGTATTATGGTTAATTATTTACGGCGAAGTAAAGAATCATAATAAACAATGAAAGGAATGGATCTTATTCATTTGAAGCAAATATAGAAGAAGCTACAAGCTGTTTAAACATCAAGTCTATGACAAAGGATTTGTTGTTATTTGAGACACTTCACCATTGTAAGCTGGTGGAGTTCTTCACGCAACTTCGACCTGAAGGACTCCTCATCGGTGTTCGGTGTCTTCATGGTTGCCTCCTCGAGCTCGGCCGGTTTACGCTTCCAGCGGTCGAGCTCCTTAGGCATAGCGGTGAGGGCTTTTTCCTTGTTGGCCTTGGCGACTCAAGCTGCTCATCCTATCTTCCTCGGCATGGAGCTCTCCCACGGCGATATTATCCTCTCGCTTTTCGCCACAATATCGATGCGGATGTGGCTTAAGGAAGAATATGTCGGCAATAACGGCTCAGAGGATCGGTGCGGTCTCTCGCATCACGGACTTGAGCCCGGTAAAAACGAGCATCGGCGCCATGCCTCTAAGCGAGCCGTATGGCGGCTACATATGAGGAAGCCCGGCTACCGCGGCTCTTGCGGTCTCTGAAGCTTTCCCTCCGGATGGGCGAGGTCATCAACAATGGCTGAGCCATTTCGAGATAACCCATATCATTATCAAGGCCATCAGGGATGAAGCGATGCTTGATGAAGAAAGCCGCCATGAAGGACCTTTTCGATCACCGTGTTCACGAGAAAAGAATGGCGTACTTCAAGCGGATAATAAGATGGGATGGATCTTCATCCGGCATCAGCGCTCTCACCGAGTCATGGAATCGAGATGTAGGCTACGCGAAGAATAGGAGGAGTATGGGTATTTATAACAACTCTTAATGGGCCCAAATCAATCCTAGTGGGACTCTAATCAGCCCCTAATTGGGAGTCCTAGTGGAATCTTATTTGGATGTCAAGATAGCCAAATCAGTCCGTTGATTGGCTCCTACTTCCTCGCTATATTGGGAAAGATTACGAAGGTTTATTGAGGATAACACCTCGCGAATTCCCTCGGCGCCGATCAGCGTCGCCCAATCTTACTCAACTAGGATTACGGTATAAGCTGTTTCCTAATTTGTCGAAGTTCGGGAAGAATATTTTCACAAAAATATTCTTAGGGATAACTTCGATCATCGCGGATTGCATCGGCGCCGATCAGCGTCGCCCAATCTTACTCAACTAGGATTACGGTATAAACTGTTTCCTAATTTGTCGAGAAGTTCGGAAGAATATTTTCACAAAAATATTCTTAGGGATAACTTCGATCATGCGGATTGCATCGGCCGATCAGCGTCGCCCAATCTTACTCAACTAGGATTACGGTATAAGCTGTTTCCTAATTTGTCGAGAAGTTCGGGAAGAATATTTTCACAAGAAATATTCTTAGGGATAACTTCGATCATGCGGATTGCATCGGCGCCGATCAGCGTCGCCCAATCTTACTCAACTAGGATTACGGTATAAGCTGTTTCCTAATTTGTAGCACAGCGTTGTGTGTAGAGCGGTTTAGATAATCTACATGCTAGCCCAACTCAAGCGGTAGTTGGTAAAGGCTCATCAAACCCGTTGAGGGTGAGGGTTGGCCAATAACCCTAAAGTCAGCGCCTCACCGCAGCGTTGCGGTTTAGTCTTTCTCCGATTGAAGAAGACACGAGTTTGATTAAGGGTATTTTATCGAAGCCTAAGAAGGGATGAGTCTCGTGTAACAGCGTTGCGGGTGGTCTCTTGCGTAAAAGAGTCTGAAGCCTATGTATTGATATCATAGCAACAAGTCTAGAAGAGTTTCATTCTTTTAGCACAACGTCGCGTGTGGAGCGGATCGAGATGATCCATACGCTAATGACTCAAGCGGTAGTTGGTAAAGGCTAATCAAACCCGTTGATGGTGAGGGTTTGCCAAAATCCTATAAGTATTATGGTTAATTATTTACGGCGAAGTAAAAGAATCATAATAAACAATGAAAGGAATGGATCTTATTCATTTGAAGCAAATATAGAAGAAGCTACAAGCTGTTTAAACATCAAGTCTATGACAAAGGATTTGTTGTTGGTGAGACACTTCACCATTGTAAGCTGGTGGAGTTCTTCACGCAACTTCGACCTGAAGGACTCCTCATCGGTGTTCGGTGTCTTCATGGTTGCCTCCTCGAGCTCGGCCGGTTTACGCTTCAACGGTCGAGCTCCTTAGGCATAGCGGTGAGGGCTTTTTCCTTGTTGGCCTTGGCGACTCAAAGCTGCTCATCCTATCTTCCTCGGCATGGAGCTCTCCCACGGCGATATTATCCTCTCTTTTCGCCACAATATCGATGCGGATGTGGCTTAAGGAAGAATATGTCGGCAATAACGGCTCAGAGCTGATGGTATGATCTCTGCATCACGGACTTGAGCCCGGTAAAAACACGAGCATCGCGCCATGCCTCTAAGCGAGCCCGTATGAGCAGCTACATATGAGGAAGCCCCGCTACCCGCAGCTCTCTTGCACTCAAGCTTCCCTCCAGATGGGCGAGGTCATCAACAATGGCCTGAGCCAGCTCGAGATAACCCATATCCCGTATCAAGGCCATCCGGGGATCAAGCAGTGGCCTGAACTGATGAAGAGAAAGCCCGCCATGAAGGACCTTTTCGATCACCGTGTTCACGAGAAAAGAATGGCGTACTTCCAAGCGGATAATAAGATGGGATGGATCTTCATCCAAAGATCAACGCCTCACCGTGTCATGGAATCGAGATGTAGGCTCGCACGTAAGAATAGGAGGAGTATGGGTATTTATAACAACTCTTAATGGGCCCAAATCAATCCTAGTGGGACTCTAATCAGCCCCTAATTGGGAGTCCTAATGGAATCTTATTTGGATGTCAAGATAGCCAAATCAGTCCGTTGATTGGCTCCTACTTCCTCGCTATATTGGGAAAGATTCGAAGGTTTATTGGAGGATAACACCTCGCGAATTCCCTCGGCCGATCAGCGCGTCGCTAATCCTACTCAACTAGGATTACGGTATAAACTGTTTCCTAATTTGTCGAGAAGTTCGGAAGAATATTTTCACAAGAAATATTCTTAGGGATAACTTCGATCATGCGGATTGCATCGGCGCCAATCAGCGCGTCGCTAATCCTACTCAACTAGGATTACGGTATAAGCTGTTTCCTAATTTGTCGAAGTTCAGGAAGAATATTTTCACAAAAATATTCTTAGGGATAACTTCGATCATGCGGATTGCATCGGCGCCGATCAGCGTCGCCCAATCTTACTCAACTAGGATTACAGTATAAAGCTGTTTCCTAATTTGTAGAAGTTCAGGAAGAATATTTTCACAAAAATATTCTTAGGGATAACTTCGATCATGCGGATTGCATCGGCGCCGATCAGCGTCGCCCAATCTTACTCAACTAGGATTACGGTATAAGCTGTTTCCTAATTTGTCGAGAAGTTCGGGAAGAATATTCTCACAAAAATATTCTTAGGGATAACTTCGATCATGCGGATTGCATCGGCGCATCAACGCTCGCCTAATCCTACTCAACTAGGATTACGGTATAAGCTGTTTCCTAATTTATCGAGAAGTTCGGGAAGAATATTTTCATAAAAATATTCTCGGGGATAACTTCGATCATGCGGATTGCATCGGCGCCGATCAGCGTCGCCCAATCTTACTCCAACTAGGATTACGAGTATAAACCGCTTCCTAATTTGTCGAGAAGTTCCTAAGAATATTTTCACAAAAATATTCTCGGGGATAACTTCGATCATGCGGATTGCATCGGCGCCGATCAGCGTCGCCCAATCTTACTCCAACTAGGATTATGAGTATAAACCGCTTCCTAATTTGTCGAGAAGTTCCTAAGAATATTTTCACAAAAATATTCTTAGGATAACTCGATAATCTTCAATTTCCTCGGCTGTGGAAAAAGTTAATGAATTTCGCCGAGACTTATATGGGCGAACAAGCGCTCTACCTTGAAAGAACCCCATCGATCGGGCCGATTCGGCGTCACCGAGGGCCTACCAAGCAACAATTAAGGTGGAACAAATCCGGGAAGAATACCTCCCACCGTGGATGAATACACTCCAGCGAGTATCTGATGGCGGCCTTGACGCGTGGCGTCGTCGGCGAAGGATTCACCGATCAGCGGTTCGGATCCACGAAGATCGCGACGCCAACGCTACACTCGCCGATTGAAGGCCAAAACCCATATAGTTTGAAGTCAATTAGCGTCGTAGTGAAGAATTCCCGATCAATGGAAGGATCTCGATGGTCAATTGGGCGACAATCCACCGACGAGTCAGCGACAAATGAACTCAATTAGCTTCTGATTCGAAATTCCAACAACGGTCAAGCAATAAATGCAAAGACCGCAACACCCCGGTATCCTACAAAGCGGAGAACACGAGAGAATTGGAGGAATCAAATCTGGAGCCAATCTCAAAAGAAATTTATCTACCGATTTACGGTCAAGATCTCGACAACGGTCGGACAAAAATGCGATGCGTAATACCTTGACAATCCTACAAAGCGGAAAGGCTGAAAGGAGTGGAGAGATCGAGCGCCAAGGTCATTCACAAGTCCCATCACACCGATTGAAGGGTGAAGGGCTCATCATGTCAAAGCATCCCGACTCATCAAGAATCGAGGCGAGGCGCTTTGGAGGGTATCTGTGGCGTTAAAATTGCTTATCGATGCGAGCGAAACTTGTGACGGTGGGTTAACAACCAACAACCCATCAGACAAACGCCGACGATTAACTATGTCGCAAATGCGTAAAGCGGGTCCGCGAACGCGTGAAGTGGGTTAGCAAGGCGTGCGAATCTACGAGGCTACGTGTTATGGAATGAAACCAACAAGCGAAGCTTCAGCGAGATCAATCGGATTCGAACGTCAACGAGATCGGATTTGAACATCGACCGATCGTCGCTTAAACCGTTGACGGGATTAAACCGATCAAGTGAACCAAGCACGGACTTAGAACGACGACGACAAGAGCGGAACGAACGTCGCGGAAAAGTCCGGAAAACAATCGAACTTGGGCAAAACAAATAATCGCCGAGAACTCTGACACCGAAGTGTCGGGCTTGGCCGACACCATTTGGTGTTCGTTATAGCCCGACACCAAATGGTGTCGGGCTTGGCCGGACACCAAATGGTGTCGGGCTTGGCCGGACACCAAATGGTGTCGGGCTTGGCCGGACACCAAATGGTGTCGGGCTTGGCCGGACACCAAATGGTGTCGGGCTTGGCCGACACCATTTGGTGTTCATTATAGCCCGACACCAAATGGTGTCGGGCTTGGCGGACACCAAAAGTGTCCGCCGCCGAGCATACCCCCTCTTTCTTGTTTTCCTATAAATAGTGGGGGTGCTCATTTTGAGGGGTTTGGATTAAAGTGGATTTTTGGAGATTGGATTTTCGATATTCTTGAGAGAGCCCTCGCGAGATCCACGGCCGTCGGCCTTGATCCGTGCCGAGCCCGCGGCAGTCTACAAACGCGGTAGCGAACTTCGAATTGACTCTGGTCAGCTGTGATTTCTCCTAGTAGATCTCACCGCTCGGCGATCCTCTCCTTCGTGAGTGCGATCCGGCGATCCCTCCTCTCGCCGTGAGTGTGATCCCCTCGGTCGCGTCGTTTCCTTCGTGAAGCGAGCCCCTTCCGTCTGTAGTTCGAACCGGGTTTCCACGGATCGAATTGCGGTGGTCCGCGGACGAATAAAAAGTCCGACGCGGGCAAAGAACCCATAGCGAGGATCGTAAAATAGAGATCCTCGTGTTTGTTCACAAAGGAAGAAGTTGTAATTTTGTTTTCATTGTACGCCTAAAATAAAAAAGGCATTTCTTTTGTTTTGAATTTTGTTGTAGGCCAACGAAGTTGTAAACAAGTTCAAACGAGCAATGAATAACAAGTCTACTTTTACCGCGAACACCAGTAGAAGCCTTCCATGACGATTGAAGGAGAAGAAGTCAAAGCTCACTCCAAGATCCACACCAAGATCAACTCGAAAATACACCAAAAGCCCCCCAAGCAAAAAGCAACCGACCCCCAAGAGCCGCCCCCAAAAGAGAAGCCCCCGACCCCAAAAAGCAACCGACCTCCAAAGCCACCCCCCAAAAGAGAAGCCCCCTCTTCAGCTGTTCTCCCAGCTATTTATAGGGGTTTAAGGGGTGTAACCGATCCCTAAAATCTCTCTTAAACGAGGGTTAAGGGCCCTCAAATCGTGGAAAATGGTTTTGGAACCGTTTAGATCGTATTTGAACGAGTCAAACGCGAGTTTCGCATTTTTGAACGACCTCCGCGTCTGCATTTTAGAGCATGAACGCGGGGGTGGACCTCCGCGTTTTGGAGCAGAAACGTGGGCACGACCCTCGCGTTTTTTGTGTTGGAACGTGAGGGTGGCCTTCGCGTTTTGTGTTGAAACGCAGGGATGAGTCCCGCATTTTGAATTGAAACGCGGAAACGAGTCCCGCGTTTTGAATTGAAACGCGGGGATGAGTCCCGCATTTTGTATTGAAACGCGGGGATGAGCCCTGCGTTTTGCTTTGAAGAGATCAATACTTGTAATCTCTTTTCACAAGGATTGTCAACTTATAATCCTTGTACTCTGGAGATATTAGATTCTGATTCTCCTTTGTTGTCGTGAAAGCCATCAGCTTGTAACCTTCATCGATAGTGTTTTGTGGATATTGGTCGCCTTCGCAATTTTTACGTTCTTACGAACCCTCCAAAGTTTTTGAAAGGTCGCGGTTGACTGGGACGAGCTTTCAGAATACTTTGAATATCTTCTTTTGTTTGATTCTGAGAAGGTATTGCTCCTCATTCTGTCTTCAAAAAAGTTGCGTTCTGCTTTTGTCCACTCTAGTCGTTTGTCTTGCATGGATGAACTCCGGCGTTTTGCTTTTTGAAATGCAGGATGACCTCAGCGTCTTGAACTTTGCTACGCGGGACTGATCTTCGTGTTTTAAGGTTGAAACGCGGGGATGAGTCCGCATTTTGTATTGAAGCGGGGATGAGTCCGCATTTTGTATTGAAGCGGGGATGAGTCCGCATTTTGTATTGAAGCGGGGATGAGTCCGCATTTTGTATTGAAACGCGGGATGAACCCACATTTCCAACTAAGTCTTTTAGACTTTTCTTTAAGGTGCCAAAAGTATAGTGTTAACTTGGCATGCCTTTCATACTTGTGGTTTGAATAAGCTTTTGGGGACTTATCACTCTGTTGCAAAGGGTTGATAAGTTAGTTTTATCATCAGAGGTGGAATTTTTAACTTGATGATGATTTTTGAGGACTTATCGCTCTATTGAAGAGAGTCGATAAGTTGATTTTATCAGAGGTGTGGAATTAACTTGATAAAGTTGTGTACTTGTGGTTTGAACAAGATTTTGAGGACCTATCGCTCTATTGAAGAGAGTCGATAAGTTGATTGTCAGAGGTGTGAGGTTAACATGATAAGGATATGTTGTGATCGGAGCAATTTTGAGGACTTATCGCTCTATTAAGAAGAGTCAATAAGTTGATTGTCAGAGGTGTGAGGTTAACATGACAAGGATATGTTACGATCGGAGCAACTTTAAGGACTTATCGCTCTATTAAGGAGAGTCAATAAGTTGATTGTCAGAGGTGTGAGGTTAACATGACCAGGTTGTATTGCAATATAAGCAACTTTGTGGACTTATCATCCTATTGGAGAGGATTGATAAGTTGGTTGTCAGAGGTGCATTGTTAACTTGACGGGATTATGTTGCGATGTGAGCAACTTTATGGACTTATCATCCTATTGGAGAGGATTGATAAGTTGGTTGTCAGAGGTGCATTGTTAACTTGACGGGATTATGTTGCGATGTGAGCAACTTTGTGGACTTATCATACTATTGGAGAGGATGGATAAGTTAGCTATCAAACTCTGCTGGGGATGTGTATAGGTTTTGATAGGATTGTATTGTAATTTGAACAACTTTATGGACTTATCATCCTATTGGAGAGGATTGATAAGTTGGTTGTCAGAGGTGCATTGTTAACTTGACGGGATTGTGTTGCGATGTGAGTAACTTTATGGACTTATCATCCTATTGGAGAGGATTGATAAGTTAATTTTGGTGATGCTGCTGCACGTTAAAGTGCTTACATTGTTAAAAGTATTTTGTTAACTTGACAATATTTAGAATTTGTTATTCTACTCGGAAAATAATAAATAATCAACCCCCGTCTGTAATTATTCTAGGTTGATACTAACCGGGTCTCTGGTGTTGGCCTCGTGATTTAGAGCTGGGTCATCTATAGCCAGGTCTTCAGCATTTAGCATCAACCTCCTCTTCTTCAGCTTCAATCCTAGCAACAATTGCTTCAGCCCGTTCACCTTGGGAGACTAGCTGTTTCCAGGAACGGCATTTCGCAACCACCATTCGAGCTAGGAGATTGGTTTGTAAATTGTGCCGATAGGTGTCAATCAGAGTAGACTGTGTCATACCTATTGAGCATCGAAGAGCCATGCTTCGAAATCGTTCGACGAAGGCTTTGATAGGCTCTCCCTCCTTTTGCTTAATGGTAAGGAGAGAAGTGACATAGATTTCCGTGTCATCTTTAAAGAATTGTGACAGGAAGAGTCTCTCTAAATCTGTCCATTTCTGGATACATCCTGCAGGTAGTTTCATGAACCATTCAAAGGCAACCCTCTTGAGGGTGTCAATAAACAAACGAGCTGTTATGGCATCGTTTGACATCGCATTCCCAGTCTGTGACTTAAAATGGTAGATGTATTGGTTCGATGATCCCGTGCCGTCGAAAGCTTGTAGTGTCGGGATTTTAAATTTTGGAGGATAAGGAACCGTATCCCATTTTGCAGGATACGGTCTGACAACCCCCTGATCTTGGAGCTCGCACCTATTAGCCATGGCATTGAGGCAGGCTTCCAGTTCTCGCATTTTTGCCGATTGAGGACTCTGCTCATTTTCGGTCTCTCTTCCTTCTTTAGAGGAGGATTCTAAGTCGTGAGCTTCCTGATTAGAAGTCTCAATCATCTTTTCCTTCCTCATCGATGAAGATGATCTTGTTCTTCGGGAAGGTTTGCGTTGAGGCGGCGAATCTATGTTCTGAGGCTTGGCCATGTCTGCGACGATTTGAGTCATCAATATTCGGAGTTCATTGATGGCCTCCTGTTGCGATTTGAGCATGGCTTGCTGCTCATCAAGTCTCTTCATGAGATCTTCATGGTTTCCAGCCACATGAACGGAGCTCTCATGTTGTACGAAGGAACTAGAGGATTGAGATTCTGCGATGGCTGAATGCTCATCATCAGACTCAATTCCTTTAGCCAACTTTCGATAGTTGACGGGAGATATGACCCCTATTCGAGCCCGAGTGTGTTGGTAAACTCTATCAGATTCGTTCAAAGCCTCTTTCAAGCTAGGGGACCGATTTTCCTCTGACTCATCGGAGTTAGAGATTGATGGTCTTTTTATACCGATCATGTTGGAAGTGACTCCAAGGTATTTGACCTCTGAAGTCTTCTCCCTGAAAGAATGCTGTCGTTTGGTGGACCAATTGACATTCGTCAATTGGTCAAACACCGACGGCTTGGCCGCATGTGAACAACATCGACATGCCGATGATTTGGCATTTGGAACGCGAGGATCGCGTTTGAGCACTTAACACGAGGTTGAGACCCGCATTTTAGATTGGGAACGTGAGGTCCGCATTTGAATGTTTGAACGCGGGGTTGAAACCCATGTTTTAGATTGGGGACATGAGGATCGCATGCAACCCCCTGCTGAACGCGAGGTCCGCGTTTAAGCAACTGAACGCGGGGTTGAGACCCGCGTTTTATAATGGGGACGCGAGGTACGTGTTCGGGCACATAAACACGAGGCTTGCATTCTGTAAAATAAACGAAGCTTAGGATCGCGTTTCGGCTCACAAACGGGAAGTTCGCGTTGGTTGGTCGATTGGCCATCTCAGGGCTGTGTTCTTCGGCGAGCAGCGCTCCTTTTCGCCTGATTTGAGGCTTTTACAGTGACATCACCATCTTTACTGATCAGGTTATCCACGGCAACCGAAGAGACTTTGGTCTCCTTAGAGACTTTGTGGATCTTGCGCGTAGCCTTGGGGCTAAGGGATCCGGAGGAGAGTGCCTTCTCGAACTTGGCTTGATCGAACTCTACGGTCAGAGTTTCAATAGTCGTCCCAATGAGCTTGATGTCGGATTGCGCCACCACCTCTTCATCTGTGAAAGAGGTCCTCCCCAGCAGAGTCGCCATCTTTTGTTTGTCGAAAAATATTAAAGAGAGAAGGTGGAGGAATGATATTGTATTGATTCTTTTACTGAAGAATTACAACCTCTCTATCCTCGCAATCGCTCTCTTATCGGTTATCCCGATTTACAAAAGAGGGAAGGATTAGAAACGATCCCCCCCTTTATTTAAAGCCGGGTTCTTCGGTAGTGGTGGGAGCTTGAATCTTGTATCCCGTTGACGATCCGACCGTCTTGGCTCGTGGGAATTTGTTATCGTCGCCTCTTGATTTAATGTCTTGGGCGAACTTGCAAGGCAAGTGTGGGAACTCTCACAGAGTTTAATGTGAACTTGCCGAGCAAGTTTAGAACTCTGGCCGAGTTGAGAACTCTAAATGAGTTTTAGAAAAGGAGATTTGATTCTTTTTACCCGAAAGGGTTTCAAGCCAAGCCGAATAATCTCAAAGGCTCCAGTAAAAGCCTTCCAAGACGATTGAAGGAGAAGAAGACAAAGCTCACTCCAAGATCTACACCAAGATCAACTCGAAAACACACCAAAAGCCCCCAAGCAAAAAGCAACCGACCCCCAAGAGAAGCCCCCAAAAGAGAAGCCCACCAACCAAAAAGCAACCGACCTCCAAAGCCACCCCCAAAAGAGAAGCCCCCGACCCCAAAAAGCAACCGACCTCCAAAGCCAACCCCCCCAAAAGAGAAGCCCACCTCTTCAGCTGTTCTCTCAGCTATTTATACGGGTTTAAGGGGTATAACCGACCCCTAAAATCGCTCTTAAACGAGCGTTAGTGGCCCTCAAATCTTGGAAAACGGTTTTGGAACCTTTTAGATCGTGTTTGAACGAGTCAAATGTGAGTTAAGCATTTTTGAATGACCTCCGCGTCTGCATTTTAGAGCATGAACGCGGGGGTGGACCTCCGCGTTTTGGAGCGGAAACATGGGCACGACCCTCGCGCCTTTTGTGTTGGAACGCGAGGGTGGCCTTCGCGTTTTGTGTTGAAACGCGGGGATGAGTCCCGCATTTTGAATTGAAACGCGGGGATGGTCCCGCGTTTTGAATTGAAACGCGGGGATGGTCCCGTGTTTTGAATTGAAACGTGGGGATGAGTCCCGCGTTTTGTATTGAAACGCGGGGATGAGCCCCGCGTTTTGCTTTGAAGAGATCAATACTTGTAATCTCTTTTCACAAGGATTGTCAACTTGTAATCCTTGTACTCTGGAGATATTAGATTCTGATTCTTCTTTGTTATCGTGAAAGTCATCAGCTTGTAACCTTCATCGACTGTGTTTCGTGGATATTGGCTATCTTCAGTAATTTTTTTACAGCCTACAAATGACATAGAATGTCATAGAAGAAAGAAATAGACTAGAAGGGAAGTAGAAAAAGTCAATAGGTGTCAAATTTCTTACAATTGGAGAGGAAGAAATGTCCTCCAATCCTTCGAATTTGCACTACCCTTGTGGGTTTTTTATATGGTAGTATATATTGTCTTCTTTTCTTCGATTGTTCAAATTAAATTTCTTCTAGTTCGCTCAATTTTTTTTTAATTTTCAATTGATTTGAATTGTTCTTTCATTAATATCTTAATTCACATTTTTCTTTCAACAATCACATATTGTCCATCTTTATTTTGCACCAAAATAACTCGTAGATTGTCTTGGCTCTGAATCTAGCCAAAATTCAAGCTAAAACTAGTAGATTGTCTTGGCTCTGAATCTACGAAGGTTTTGTTTGGCTAAAATTTATTAAAACCATCTGAAACCGACAATTTGCTCTCTTATATATGCAATTCTTGTATAGTAATCTCGTCAAATTTACCCTACAATCAAAAGTTTTATTTTTATCTGGGTTCATAGTTTCCAATATACTCAAGACTTTATTGTTAAGAAGTTGATAAATATCATCAAATAAAGAACTCTCATGGCAAACATATAATGATTTCATTGAAAATTGATAGTGTTGTTACATGGCTTAACCCCACGTGCACAATATTTAAGCAACATCCTAGTCTAGAGATGTCAAGTTTAGACTTGAAATCTAGCTTGACATGGAAGTTAATTTTGAATTTGAACCCACGTTTAGCGCATGGAGGTTGTATTTGGATTGGATTTGTGCACTTGATTTTTATGTTCTTAAAGGATAAATTTATTTGACCGATTCTACAATAGATCAAAGTATTTAAGTGGCTAAGAACGATCTTTCTAAAATGAATGAGATCTGAACCTTGAGATTGGAAACGGGCTGCGTTTCTAAGACTATAAAATCAACATAAAATATAAGCTCCCAAACTTTAATTAGATCATCCTCTATTTCTTTCTTGGGTATCTTCATAGATCTATTAGCTAATTGGAGGGTGCATCTGGTTATTTTTAGTTCTCCTACCCTTAGTTGTTGATAGACTGAATAAGGAAGAAGATTTACACTAGTTCTTAAGTCTATAAGCGACTTATAAATAAAGTTATTTCCTACACATGAAATAGTAGGACAACCTAGATCTTTATATTTCGGGGACATGGGCTTTGAAAGAATGTCACTAATGTTAGCAGCTAAAGAGACTTTCTTGAGAATATTAGTTGCTTTTTTCTTAGTGCACAAATCCTTCAAGAATTTTGCATTAGATGAGATTTGTTGGATGACATCTAAGAGAGGGATGTTGACATTGACTTGCTTAAATATTTCTAAGATTTTCTCCACCTGAGGAGAGTTCTTTCTCGATCTGAGTTTATCTGGAAAGGGAGCAATGGGCTTATACCTATCTTGATTGAGCTCAGGTTTGATTTCAGGTTTTTGGCGATCAGAATAGGATGGTGATTGCACAGAGTTATCAGAAGGAAGGTATGTTTGTTTAGGTTCAGCAGATTGGATAGGAGAAGAAGAAGCTTGGTTAGGACACATTTTAACTTGGTTATCAATCTGTTTTCCTAACCTTAATGTGTGAATATCATTTACTTGAGCTAGATTGAATGAAGCTTGATCCAGTGTCTTTAGGATTTGCAACTAGTTAACTAAAAAAAAATTCTTTCTCTTTCACTCACAGCACTAGCTAGTTATCCTAATTGGGTTTCTAATCTACCTATGACTTGAGTGCTGAAGTTTAACAATTAACTTGTTATTTGCATGAATGAATTCAGAGTGTTGGATGACTGAGTCAACATATTGGTGGTCTATGTAGATGCTTTTATCATGACTTCTAGACATTTCTCTAACACACTGAATCGTTTCTCATAGTTAGAACTTATTGGAACATGATTTAGAGATTGATTATGAGGAGGCTGATTTTGGTATAAAAAAATAGGCTGCGCATTATGAAATTTGTTAGTGTTTAACGGACTCGTGTTTTCCCTAGAAAATTGTGGAGCTAAAGAGGGAGTGAAGTTTGAATTTTCGAAGAAATTTGCTTAATTCCATGTAAAATTAGGATGATTTCTCCAATCGAAATTGCTGGAATGCAGCGTTCATCCAATCGAGTGATTGGTTATTTCCTAAACGAGGATATTCTTCCAAAACATGAATTGGAGACAAGCAATTAGGCATTCTAGAAGAGAAACTTGGTTGATTTGAGAGGGACCTCATTCTTTGGTTTCTAAGGCTTCTACACAACGCAGGATTGTGGCCATCTTAGCTTCAGTGGCTATGTTCGATTCTAAGGATAAACCACTGAATTTGGTTGAAAGAACTAATAAAGTTGCTCTTTCATCACAGTGTTCCCATCGCATAGTTTTCTCAGATAAATTCTCTAAAAATTATCAGGCTTCATCAATATTTTTCTTCATGAAATCCTCTTGATGCATAGATCCTAAGGATATCTTTAAGAATAATTCAATCCTTCATTGATAATTTTTCATAAATGCTATTTTTCTAAACCATAATGTGAACATTGGATAAGAAGAACCTTAAACCTATGTAAATACTTTTAGAATGGTTCCCCTAAAATTATCCTACAAGACTGAATGATGTTCTTGAGCTTTACCATTTTATGAATTGGAAAGATTTTTTTAAAAAAATGGTAAGAAATTCATCCCAAATGGAGATAGAATTTGTGAGCAAGCTATACAACCATGTCTTAGCCTTATCCTTAAGAGCAAAAGAGATAAATCTGAGCTTAATTGCATTCTTAGATAACTCTCTAATCTTAACCATAAGATAAACTTTCTCAAATTTGGATATAAAAATATTGGCATCTTCAGACTCATTTTCTAAAAACTTGGGAAGTATGTTTATGAAGTGAGGTCTAAGCTCATAATTAACACCATTAACATCAGGAAGTCTAACACAAGATAGGATTGTATACCTATAGGATAACACGTCATGAAGGACGGTAGATTAAGATTAGCCATTAGTTTAAATTCAACACGAACTAAATGATTTGTGTTATCCCTAATTCAAACTTGCATACTAATGAAACTCTTTTTAGATAGTTTTTAATTACTTTTTTATTTAAACCTAAGAAAAAGTCTAAAAAGAAAATATTTTTTAAGAAGGGAAAAAATTAAAATATCTAAAAATTATTGAAAAATAAAAGAAGGAGAAAAGAAAAACCTAACTAAACAAATCAAAAGACAACCACTTGAACAATCACCCTTAATTTATAGTGTTAAGTCTAAACTCCACTAGACCAGCTCCTAACCAAAAATTTCTTTAGTGAAAAGTTCAAGTTTACTTGATCAATTAGCAAGGTAAGGATGGTACTAAAGAGAGATTGGATACCGTTTAAGATCCTCTTTCCTTGTAGAATGCTTTATACAACTCTCAACCCTTACCTTAGATACCAACGGAGTTAAATAAATTTAAACCAATTTACTTAAAAACTTCTTACTTTCTATTGAGCTCGAACCCCTAGGGAGCCAACATCTAATGAATTTTAAGGTTTTGATTTGTGTAGTGAGGAATTAGTGATTTTTGGGCTAAGAAAAAAATGATGAAATCCCTCACCTGATCTTGATTTTTGGTTTTTGCCCTTAAAAGTATTTTTAAGTGTGTGCTTAAATCACTTTGGTGAATTCCTACTAACTATATGCAAATGCAACCCTAAGAATTAAATGCAACTACAAAAGGATACCAAAAAAATAATTTTTTTAATTACGTTCACACAAACAAATAAATGTGAGAAAGAGCTCTTGTTTGAATTTATAATCTTGTTTAGTAGTTATTAAAGTGGATTATGAATGTTATTATGGTCAACAAAAGAATTTTTTTTATTAGTTCCTAATTGTCTCTAATTGTGAAAACCTAACTAGAGGGTGAAATTAAAAATTACAAGAAAAAGAACTCACCTTTTCAAGGGGTTGGTCCCTCTTAAAGCAAATCTTCTTTTTCAATCTTCTATCTTCTTCTAGTTCAATTCTTCACAAAGAAACACACAAATCAAAGAATCTAAGTAGAAAAATCCTAATTACAAGCACCTTTCCCAGTAACGACACCGAAAACTTGATGTTGAACTAAAACGTTGCAAGTGCACAACCAAGTTATAGTATAGAAAGATGTCGAACTTATGAGGAAGGGACATATTAGAAAAGGCCGTAAAATAGTTCTTGAAATATGGTAGAAAAGAGAGAGTATAGAGTGTGGTTTGGGTGAGATATATTGCAAATAAAAAGAGGTTCAAAAAAGAAAAGAGATTGAAAGAAATAGAAGATAGAAAATAAGAAAATAAAAAACAGAATAAAACCAAAAGAGGAAGCAAATAAACAGATGGAGGAAATTAAGAGAATAAAACTAGGAATCTAGGATTGAATTTACTAGTTAATTTTAATTTGGATTTTAGAACTACTCTCTTTTAATTCTCATATTACGTAGAATTCTTAAACATAGATTATCAAGTTACTCAAAGAAAATACAACATATCAAAATATATTCAAGTAATATTACCATTCATGAAAAGAAATAAACAACTAGATAGTAATTCTAGAATTAAAAAGCATAAACTATCAAACCCTTTAAGATAAGTATAGCCTATCAATTTTTTCTACCAATTAGTTTTCTAGTTGATTATCCTAAGCATGATCATTCAACTGAGTAATTCAAAACTTAAAAAACTAAACTAGTTTCATCTAATCTTATAAATCTTAAAGAAATTAGCTACATTATACTACAAAAGGAAATAAATCCTAAATTATAAAGCATGAATAAAAAGCAAGAAAATAAAATCAAAACTACAAAGCAAATAAAAATAAGAAATTAAAAAATCTAAACTACAAAGCATGAAATAAAAATAAGAAATAAAATCTAAAGTACAAGGCATGAAATAAAAATAAAAAGTAAAAGCCTAAACATGCAATCTAAAAAGAAAATAAAAGGGGGAAGATGAAAACTTATATTGCAAGGGTTGGCCCTTGTAAAATAAATCTTCATCAACCAAAGAGAAGAAAAAGAATATTAAGAAGAGAAAAATTTTATTTATTATAAACTAAAGTTTACAATTTGGAAGGCCTAATTAAAGATCATTCTCTCCAAAAGGAGTTTATAAAATTTTACATATCCCTCATCCTCACTCTCTATCCCTATTTATAACCTACAGCAATCAACAATAGCCTTCAATCAAATTTGGGCTCCAAAAAAAAATAAATCAAAATTAACCATTAATCAGATTATGTTACACTCTAATCGATTAGCCCATTGTTAGTGTGTAATAGAATTTATCTTTTTGTGTTGACTTGTTGACTACTTCTTCTTGGGCTTTGTGAACTTCCTCTAGGCTTCTAATAGGCTTCAAGTGGAGGTATATTGGGCTTCTTTGAGCTCTTATTTGATAAATTCTCTATATCTTGTAAATTCATAAAATAACTGATATTAGCAAGTGTTTTTATTCAATAAAATAGATAACGATGGTTCAAAAGTGGAATAAAATATAGTGATCCCATTTAGAAATGATGTGGTAGGGAAGCAACGTTCTTTGAAATCTTGGAAGAATAGCGAGTCGTGGTTTTGGAGCAAACGCCATCCTTGTTTGCTAACATCGCGAGGTTGAAAGCATATAAATCTCAAAATCCCATCCTGCCTATGTGCTTAGTGTTAGTATTATATGCCCTAGAAACCAATCGGGTAATCATATAAGGAATGATTTGATCAATCTCGGTTAATTGATAAGAATTGATTTGATCAATCTCGGTTAATTGATAAGAATTGATTTGAACAAATCTTTTTGATTAACCGTCTGATTGGAAATCCGATCTCTTTCCTGGTTTGAGAAACCACCTCACGACCCTATAAAAGGAGCCTGAGACGGACCTTCCTGATCAATCCAATTCAGCTTCTGAAATGGTGAGGGAGAGAGGAGAAACCCTAGAGGCCGCCGTCTTTAAGGTGGTAGCACACCGACGTGCGGAGTTCCAACAAGTTCATGTGGATACCAGTAGAGGCGTGGCTACGATTGCTGCGCAACATCTCCACGAGTACGCAAGTTTCCGCGGCAAATCTGCACGTTTCAGGTATTCTTGTATCTTGGATCTTCTTCTTCGTATGGATCTTAGGATGTAGGTAGATAAAAATCTAATTTTTATTGCATGTTTCGCTTCCTACAACCCTTCACTTAGGTTGGCAAATCTTCTTCCATCCAAGCCAATGGATTTGTCGATCACTTGATTTCTGGCCCCACCAAAATGTACTGACCATAGCTCCCATTTCGTTGCAAAGAGTTTTCAGAAGCAAGAAACAACATCACATATGTCGGAATCGCCTGAGCAACCACCTTAATTAACACTTCCTTCCCTGTTTTCAATAACAACTGCTCCTTCCACCCATTTAATTTATGCCGCAATCAATCCTTCAGCCAACAAAAAATTAACTTTTTCTTTCTATCAATGACTGTCAGGAGACCAAGGTAACGTCCAAACTCTCTTTCCTCTCGAACACCCAATCACTGAAGGGTATGTCTGCATGTAGCATCCCCGATATTTTGGCTAAAGAATAAACCAAT
This sequence comes from Asparagus setaceus, assembly GCA_012295165.1. Classification (NCBI taxonomy): domain Eukaryota; kingdom Viridiplantae; phylum Streptophyta; class Magnoliopsida; order Asparagales; family Asparagaceae; genus Asparagus; species Asparagus setaceus. The sequence goes on from CM022701.1 coordinate 28,952,653, forward strand.
TTTCTCTATATTTATCTATTTTCTAGAAACTTCTTCATTGTGCTTTAAAATTTGTAAAAGTCTATCACATTTCTATAAATTTGGATGGGCAAAAAGTAAGCTATCATCGGCAAAAAGAAGAAGGTTAATCTGGGGGCCATTCGTGCCAAAAGAGATATAATTTAAGTTACCCACCTCTGATTCTTTTTGAAGTAGTGCTGATAAGCTCTAAGCGCAAAGAATAAATAAGTATGGAGAAAGTGGATCACATTGTCTCAATCTCCTTCCAGGTTTAAAATATCCACACAGCTCGCCATTCATCATTACTGAAAATGTCGGGTTCGTTACGCATAATCATATCAACCCATCTTTCACAGGAACCAAGCTTCAACAGAATTGCACGCAGATAATCCCACTCCACCCGATCATAGGCCTCCAACATATCAAACTTCACAGGCATATGTTGTGCGGCTCCCCTCCAAGTTGTTCTCATGCTATGTATTTCTATATAATTATTTTACTATTAATAAATTTATTATTACTTATCATTAATATAACATATATAAGATCAATGATATGTTATATTAATTAAATAATATAATAGAATACTTTTTATTATATAACATATTATTATAAAATTACTATATGATTATTTATTATTAATAAATTATTGTATATTAGTTTTTAATAATATATTTTCATGTCATTATTTGGTTTTATTAATATATTTTCTTTTATTATTATTTACTATTAGTATAATATATATAATTCTATTAAGAATATTATTATTATATTATATTAATTATAATATTATATGTATTGTTAATTAATGATATTAAACATAGTATTACTACATTACAAAACTAATATTATAATGTAATATATTAAATTATATAATATAATATATTATATTATGCTATACAATATTATATTATATTATGTTATATATGTTATTAATATAATATATTGGATATTATATTAACACTATTTAAACTCAAAACACCAACGCCAAACTCGAACACCTTTTTAATGTCTAGAAATAAGTGTGGTGTTTTTACTTTTTGATATTATATCCCAACAAAAATATCATGGTTTCCAAACGCATGGTGTTTTATTTTTGGTAAAAACACCATGGAAACACCCATAACACAATAGCATCCAGATGCTCCCTAACAACTAAGTAATAAATTTAATAACTAACTAATAAGTTTACCAACTAAGTCAAATATTTAACCCCTTAAAAGTTATAGAAATTACAAATAGCCCACCAAAATTTACAAAAAACCTCTCAAAAGTTTTAGAAATTGCAAATAACCCCTAAAAAATTGCAGAAAACCCTAAAAAGTTTCAGAATTGAAAATAACACCCCAAAAATTATAGACAAACCCCTAGTAAGTTTCAAAAAATGTAGAAAACCCCTCAAAAATATTTTAGAAAAGTGAAAATAACCCACTAAATAATTGCAGAAACCCCTAAAACATTTTAAATTTGCAAATAACCCCTAAAATTGGCATAAAACTCAACAAAAAGTTTTAGTAAGTACAAATAACCCCTTAAAAATTTCAAAAAAACCCCTAGTAAGTTTAAAAAGTGCCAAAAATCCCCTCAAAATTTTTAAAACTTGCAAATAACCCCCTAAAAAATTGCAGAAGTCCTCCCATAAAATTTTAGAAACTGCAAATACCCTCCAAAATTGGCAAAAACCCCATAGAAAGTTTCATAAATTTTGTATAACCCCCAAAAAATTTTGCAGAAAACCCTTAAAAAAGGAATAAGGGCAAAGGGGTTGTAGTTAGAGGTAAAATGGGAAAAAAATCCTTTGAAACCAATGATAAGTTGAAAAGGTATATTGGAATTTTTGTTGTTGTATTAAATCCAACTTTAAGGGTTTTTTCACAAGTTGACTAAGTCTTGGGGATTATAAAACTAGGGCCTAGAAGCAAGTTTCCCTAAATGAAATCAAGGAAAATTTGTGTCAAGGCCCCAAATCTCATAAAGTTATGTGCCCCAGCCCCCTGTACTTTTACATTTGTGTATAAACCCAAAATACATCAAAAAATTTCGTTTCAACCTTGCCAACTAAGCAGAGTGAGAGAAAAAACATGAAGACCTTAGACTACCCCTAACTGCTTATCCATGATTTCGGTAACCGCGCCTGCCCACTCTCAACTCAAATCAACTTCTCTCTCTCTCTCTCTCTCTCTCTCTCTCTCTCTCTTTCTCTCTCTCTAAGGTTAACAGGATCAGGCGAAATCCCCAAATCCCCACTCTAGAGTTTTCTCAAATTAGTCAGAAAATGGCCGAAATCTCCATGACAAACCCAAATTGCCCTAAATCTGGAACAAAAGACGGCACTATGGATGAATTCGAAGTTGTTCACCATTCTTCGCAGCCGCTGCAAGAGCAGGAACCGTCGGCGATGAACGATGAGCGACAAGACTCGCCTTCGATGACTGTTAAAGACTCCCCCTCGCCGTCGTCGACCGGTAAAGATCCCCCCTCGCCTTCGAAGAATGTTAAACATCCCCCCTTGTCGCCGAAGAGTTTTAAAGATCCCCCCTTGCCGTCGAAGACCGACCATGGACCCTCTGCTCTCTCATCCCCCTCCATGTCTTCATCCACCCATGCTTCATCATCAGGGAATGGCAGCACCGGTGAAGCCACCCAGACCCTGTTGGGCATGCAAAAAGGGTTACCAAGAAAAAGTAAAAATCCAAGTTCAAAATAGGAATTAGAGAAATATAGAAAGAAGTAAGTTTATATTAAATATTCCAATTTTTTGGCAAAATTGTGAAGTATGTTATGAAAAAATGTGAATCTATATTGGATGAATTGTCTGAATATTACTTGGGAAAACTATGGAAAATGTTGTATGGAAGGATAAATGTGTATTTCTGTTGGTGCATTGTGAACTATATGTCTGGATCTGTGAAATTTAACATATTAATGTTACAGATGAACGATTGGCTATTACGTTTCGTTATAGCCTGCTAATGTTTCTTATTAACTGTTAAGTCTGGAGTTTGGTTGATCATATTGGTATCTGATACCTGACTTTACACATTATATGTTAAGTTTTATTGATCGATAACAAGTTTAGTGAATGGTTGTTAAGGGGTATAGCATAACTGTTACATTTCATTGTTGGTTGCTACTATTGACTGTTGGATGTTAACTTTAGATAGATTGATGTTAAGTGTTAAATTTTATTATAGAAAAAAGTCTGGTCATGCTGCAGATATTAGGCCTACCGCTAGTTTTAGTGCATACTATGATTTTATGAAAGTACTTGAACCGAGAATGAAGCGGTGACACTGGGATGCATACGAGGGGTGCACATTTGAGCATTACGTAATATTGGCCCCCCGATCCACGCTTGAACTTGTTTTCAGTCACTATGTAGGAGGTGAAGTGGCGTTTGCTCTGCTCGATGCCGATAGTAGGAGAGAAACGATAGTTAATTTAGATTTGGATTGGGTTCATGATCACACCAGTTTCCCAATTGACGGGGAAATAATTTACAACAATAGAGATCCTCACACTAGGATTTGGAGGGAGTATTTTGCTGATCAATTTACTAGAAATGAAAAAGAAGCACCAAAAAATATGCGAAGATATGTGGAAGGATTACTAGAATCTCTTGTTGAATAAGAAAAAAGAAGGATATTGAGGACTTTGTGTTGCTACAGATTCTTTATCAATGTTCAATGATTTGGTGCCCCAGCAGTGTGCAAGGCATCCCTATGCTCTTGTTCAAGTATGTTGATTGCATTGAAAGAGTGAAGAATGTGGCGTGGGGAAAATTCATTTATGATCAAACGAAGAAAGGCATTAAGATTGCTAGAGAAGGTCTGAACAAACCAGGGGTTTCATATGTGCATGGATACATGCCTTTGATTCCTGTAAGTTATATTAACTTTTTTATTGTTATCGTTAAGCAATGTATGTGAATGTTTCTGTGTATTCTGTCAACTAAAGTTAATGGTAATTAAGGTTAACTAGTTCATATTAATGTAACTCAGTACATGTTAAGCTTTGTCAGGTTAGTGTTAACTATATTTGATGAATACTGAATCTGAGTGATTGATGTTAAACAAACACATCACTTGTGAATGTTTGCTTGTTTCATGTTAAACAAATAATTAGTGCATGTTAACTGATTAATTTGAATAATTTATTTGCAGCTCTGGTACTATGAAATGACAGGGATTAAAAAATATGCCCTGAGCAATAGATTCAAGCCACCACTGACTAACTGGGTGATGATTGGAGAGAAGTCTGGATCTCTTTGAAAGGAAATAATTGTTGCAAAAGCTAGAAAAACAAGCATTGTTGTAGTTCAGAAACCTATAGCTGAATTTGGCCCATGGGTTAAAAAATATCCACTCAGAAGGCCAAATATGAGAGAAGAGGATACATTGCGGATTAGAAGAAAAGGGATTCCACCACTCCCAGTAAAGAAGCATCATATACAACCTTCTCCGAAAAAAGTTATCAAGGAGAAGAAAGCAGATAGGAGGATAAAGCTCTTAACCAGTGTATATTAAGTTTATAGTTTTAACTATTAAGTATATCACACGAACTATCAACTTTGATGAAAAGATGTTAATGTTACTTGCTTGCATGTTAATATTTACTGCGTATATGTGAACTATAGCCAGTATCTATGGTGATTTAAGTAATGTATGTGAACTTTAGTGTTTTACCTGTTAACGTTTACAAAGCAACTGTTAACTTTAGTATTTTTAAAAAATTACAGATTATATCAAACACTATTGATGATGCTTTTCAAAAGGAAGATGAGATTAAGGAGTTACCCATTGAGAAGCAGCTCAAATTCTGAAGAAATGCTGCTAAATTAAATCAGAGAATATGTCATGCACTGAGGCATTCGAAGAAATTGTATTGTCAAATATTTATGAATGAGATCCATAGGCTTAATGAAAAAGTTAAAGGATTCAAAGGATCTGGTGACATAATAGATCCTGAAGTTTTAAAAGAAAATGTGAAGAAATTTATTGCAAAGCAAAAGAAAGGAAAGCCAACCACGGATGAAGCCGGCCGACATGATGATGATAGAGATTTCTTTGCTAATGAGTTCGTGCATGATTATGAAGATGGTAACGTTCAGGAGCATTTCAGTGGAAACAAAGAACGAAGAGACGAAATAAATAAGAACGAAGAGGATGAGCAGTTGAATGAGAAAAGAGTTGATGTGGAGGAGGGTACACAACTTGAGATTGAGGATGTGCATACACAGCAGGAGGTAGCTGGGGATGAGGACATCCCACTCTGCAAATTCATGAAGAGAACGAAGAAGACGGTCAACAAAAAGTATGTGACTCATAGGAGTAGAGCTCCAAGCACAAGAGCTACCAAGAGATCACAACTGGTTAGGACACCATTCACCAAATAAAAGAAATCCAAATCTAAAGAAGGGGAGCACAAAGATGAACCACTTGTTGTCACTGACGACGTAGACGAAATAAAAATTTACTATGATGACAGCCTTGCCACTTGGGACGTGTTAAAAAGCACGTATTTGTCGAATATTGATCGTGTTGCTTTAAAGAACGTGAATGAGGGGATTCCTCAGGTAGCTAGGTTTAGTCTACGTGTGTTGGATAGTACAGGGGCATTTGTACATAACTACAAAATACCAAGCAATGTGGCATCTAAACTCACAACTGAGGAGAACAAATAGCTCGCACATTTTTGCAAGCAGAAATACAGTCAGTAAGTGCTGATCACTATTAATCCTTTTAGTATAAGGTTAATCTTTGTTAAAACATGTGAAAGTTAGGCAAAAGCATAATTTTGGTCATTTAGCGGTTAACCCTCTGATATAAGTTGTGAATGTTAACTAGAATCTATTATGTTTTATCTTTTAGATGTTAATTCTATTTTATAAACTGTTAATGTTTAGCAATTTCTGTTAACTCTGAGCAATTATATGTTAGTACTTTTGTATTAGTATTCTATAGTAGCTGTTAATTATGACTATTTATCTTCTAACCATATTTTAATGCTTTTTAGAAAATTGGATGTCATCGTAACTTTGAATAGCATGATTGGAAGGAAGGAACTCCTTTACTTGATTCGCGGAGGGAGGCTCGATGACAAAGTACAGTATAGATTATTCAAGCACGTGTGAATCTGAATCATTATGATTTGATGAATAACTTTTATCTTTAACTTGTAGGTAACTGAGGTGCTCTTAGATAGATTACGGTCATCGTTACAGAAGCCTAAGAACTCCACTCTAAGCAAGGAGTATGGGATTGTATCGTCATTTTTCTGCGTAAGCTTGTTAATCAAACTCCTCTAATTAAAAAAAATCCAATTCATGATATTACAACCGCTGTTTATTGTCTTATTTTGATTAAAATAGCATTCACTATATGGAGACAATCCTGATCTTCAGCAATTATATCAAATGCATATACAAAAGCATATTGCCACTGGCCGAACAATTCTCATTGTCCCAATGTGCGTCATGACCATTGGCATCTTGTCGAAGTTAGATTGGATGAAGATGTTGTCATGCACTATAGCTTGGCATATCACAGGTCTTACCTTGAGCCTTAATAAAATCATCAATTTCATGGACCATATGAAGGCCGCATTTAATCCTGATAAAGTTTGGAGAACATATCAATATAAGGCAATCCCATGCGAGCCTCAAAAGGGATCGTATGTTGTATATGAACTCTATCACTTTATTAAATAATTTTCGTCAACATAAACTAACTACTTATAAATTTCCTATTTTGTGATTTGTAGCTATGACTGTGAAATATACGTTTACCTTTATATATGGGCTATTCTCTAAAAAAGTGATATATTGCATGGTATGCCTATTGACGAATCGCCGGAGGTAGTATGTGCAAGGCTTGCAGCGGAGCTGATAATAGAAGGTCGGGAATTGAAAAAGCTCAGTGGCACATTAGACGCGAATGACCCAGAATTCAAGGAGAGTATATCAACCAAAGATGAAAAGCAGGAGAAAGAATCATAGCTAGACGAAAAAACAATCTTAACTTGTTAATGTATAACTTGTCATGTATCTGTGGGGTGTAATGTGATACTTATATGCTACTTTTTATAGATTAACATTCACTTATCTAGTTATAACTATATTTATATAGGTGTTTTCCAATTTCAGTATTGTACTTAACAGGAACATGTGATACTTATAGTTATCTCCTTATAGTTAACATGTATCAAAGACAGTTAACATGTATACTGTGACGCCCCAGGTTTCAACAAGGCTGCAGTCCAAGGTGAAACCCAGAATGTCAAATCTGCCATGCACCAACACCGTGCAACAACATGTTTCACCATCACAGTTACTATCTCTCTAGCGGAATCAATAAATAGGTGAAGGTACAAACAGGAAAATATTAATGAAATAGAACAATGAAACAGAGTAATCACAGAAGAAGTGTACGGATAACCAACATCAATAGGGCTCAATCGTAGCTAAAATGAAATATCTCTGAAACTGAAATAAATGAAACATATCTCAGTACAAGAGTCAAATAAAAATCTCACTAAGGCACTCAGCCTCTACAAAATAAAGTCACAAATCTCTAGAGTCTAAAAATAAATAACTACTGTGGAGCTCTGAAAATAACTACTAATGTAAATAACTAGATAGAGTCTAAAATATTATCCCGTCAACCTGCGACTCTCAGATGCTTTGACTCATTTGCACGAAAAGAGGGGAAACAACGAGCGTCAAAGCGCTATAATGAGAATCATCTCCACCACCCCCAGGGAAAAGGGGCTAGGAGTATATAAGAAAATACTGGTTAGTACATATAGATATAAAATCATTCATATAACTCTAAATGGAGATTTTGTATTTAGAAACCCACAACACGAGAATTAGTACGTCGAACGAAATAATCCAAACAAGGAAACCCTCATGTATATACCATGTCTCAAATTGTGAATCGCTGAATACAAATTCTAATCCTATGAATGAAAACATCGCATGGAAGAAAATACAACAACTCCAAACCTCAACCATATAGAGCTAAAGTCACATCTCGAACTACCCTCGGATAGTTGGCGCAGTCACAAAAAAATATCATCCAGCTCAAACATAATCACAGATCATATCATGTATGCCATGTATGCAATATATATGAATGTACCCAACTCTCAGGTAATCCAACATGGGAGCAACAATACAAGGTGTATGCATATACATACCTCTACATGAAACAACGATACTTTTGTAAGGTAACTCACATTATCATGTGGCAACAACATCCTTAAGGTAACTCACATTATCATGTGGCAACAACATCCTTAAGGTAACTCACATTATCATGTGGCAACTCACATTATCATGTGGCAACAACATCCTTAAGGTAACTCACATTATCATGTGGCAACAATGTCATTAAGGTAACTCACATTATCATGTGGCAACAACGTCCTTACTCAATCGTTCTGCGGAAATAGGTGGATCACCCTATTCCGGGTTGGTGCATCCAGATGATCGTACAGCGGTATTGGCACATCGGCCCAATCCGGAAACGCCGATCATCTTCGAGTATTGGTACAGCCGTGGTCTCATTGCGGGAAAAATATCCACACCGAACACCCACTACAGATGAATTATGCATTATGCGTGTATTACACCAACACTATCAACTCAAACATGTGTCATGCATCTCAACTATTCATGTAAACTCATTCAAGAACATGTATTCAAGTGTTCGTGCATATATCTCGGTGTGCGGATCGATATCTCATGATCACAAATATCTCAGGTGTTAAACAGGTCATAAACATCATAATACAACGTGGATTGATCGAGAAACATCCCTCGAATCAAGAACTGTAACATTAAATATTACATGTAAACTCTAAACATGCATGCAAACATCAAAACGTCAATAGAATCATCAAAACTTAAATAAATAAAATATTTAATTAGTTTAAAATCTTAATTTACCTCTGAATATTCGTTCATAAACTTTTAAACACAAAAAGATTGGATCTTTATCTCATATATTATAAAAGAACTATTTTTATACTCAAAGTAGTTGATTAGGCTCAATAAATCCACATTAAAACTCAATAAGATTATTAAAAACATGGAAGTAGGGCTAGTAGAGATGAAACTCGCCTCAAAACTCTGCTGACAATCCCAAGGATGCAAGAAAACAAATTCTCCCTTGCTACACGCCGACGATCTCGCCGTTTTCTCGGTATTTGCTTTATAAAGCTCTCAAAATTTAGCAAAATATGCCCTAGGGTTTTTTCTTGAGGGGAGAGGGTGGCTGCTAGGGTTAAAAAAATATGCAGTGAAAGAGAGATTTTCGTGAATTATATCCATATATATACTACCAAACCCGAATCAAATCAAATAGACCCGAACCAGGAAACCTAGTCTGACTGGGAAAATAGTCTTTGATATTTTGGCTGTAACTTTCATGTCCGACCTCAGAATGAGGTGATCTAAGATGAATTGGAAAGCTATTGAAGATAGCTAAAACTTTTGTCTTTTGAGTCTTTCCAGAATTGACCTTAATTGGTGTGTAAAATCTATAAACTCTTAATTGGTCTTTTTTTTCAGATTTCTTCTCGTGCATGTTTTGTGCATTCGCAATCATATATACACATATATATGTTGAATTGATCTCAAATCAATTCCTAGCATACTCAAACATTTATAAAAGGTATATATCACCATAACTTTTTTTTATCACAATATATTTAAAATTTTTACGGGGTTTTACATATACATGATAAATAACACGCATGAGTTATGGTTAACATGTTACAGTTATGGCTAATATGTTACAGGTTATAGTTAACATGTTACGTATTAAAGTTAACATATCAGGTGAAAGTTAGTACATAAGCATGATGGATAACTGCTATTGTTTATAGTTAACGGTTAAAGCATTACAGTTAACATATTGAAGTGATAGCTATTAGGTACCACATTTAGTTATCAGATTCTGGTTACAGTTCATATGTATAGGTAAGACTTAAAGAGTACACTTGATATGCAAAATGGTTAATATATTGATTAGCAGCTACAAGTGAATATATGACATGTAATGTACACATACAAAATATTTAATATACAAATACTTGATACACAAAATCCCTAATATCAATCAGCGATTAGTTCATTGCCCAAAAGTATTTCACATCCTTAATATCAATCAGCGATTAGTTCATTGCCCAAAAGTATTTCACATCCTTAATATCAATCAGCGATCGGTTCGTTGCCCATCGTTGCCCAAAAGTATTTCACATCGTTGCCTAAAAGTATTTCACATCCCTAATATCAATCAGCGATCGGTACGTTACCCAAAAGTATTTCACATCCCTAATATCAATCAGTGATCAATCAGCGATCGGTTCATTGCCCAAAAGTATTTCACATCCCTAATATCAATTAGCGATTGGTTCGTTACCCAAAAGTATTTCGCATCCCTAATATCAATCAGCGATCGGTTCGTTGCACGTTGCTCGGTTGTGACCTTCAGCGTGGCATCGAGAGCATTTCAAATGACGTTTGTAAATGGTTCTATTATTGATACGCTGTGTTCTATTTCTCCCCTTTCTTTTAGTAGTATGTGGTGGAAGTAGCTCGATCTCATCCCTTGGCACACTACGCTTCTCAAAATCTGGTATGAGATACAGGATTGGCTCATGACTCCTTTTAAATGCTTCTATGGATATAAACCAATCATAATATTGGTAAATGTCTCTCTTCATATACAAGATGACTGCACAAGTATGTTTACAAGGAATTCACATTACGTCCCAAGCCCGACAAGTGCATGTCTTCTTCTCCAAATCAACCCGTGTAGTTTTATGGGATTGCACTTCGAATATTTCATTTGCAGCTTGTTTAACATCCAATGGACATCCTTTATCTATATTTTCTTTAAGCATTATCTCTGCTTTTGGACAGAGATATCCACTCCATTTATCAACAAGTGCACGACGATTATTCATGCGGACCATCATTTACTTACGAATATGCTCAACCATTTATAGAATTCATAGCATTATGGCCTCTTGTATCCAATTATAAAAAGGCTCAGCCACATTAGATGTTAAGTGCCCATACCTGAAATTTTTTTAAGAGAACATTAACAGTTATACAATGTAAGTTAATAGTTGTAGGTTGACAGTAAACAGTTATACAATGTAAGTTAACAGAGATTCAATTGACAGTTAACAGTTATACAATGGAAGTTAACAGTTGTAGGTTGATAGTTAACAGTTATATGTTGAACGTTAACAGGCACGTTACGAAAGTTAACAGTTATGAGAAAAACTTAACGTCAATGACACAAAGCTCACTGTTAATTTATCAAAGCTAACATGTTCTGTATAACTTTACCTAATTCCAAGAAAGAATGTATTTGCCCACTAATCAGGAGAGTAGTTAATAGCAATGTTATATGCCCTTGGATCAATATCATATATTTCTTTCATATCATCATTCCATTCTACTATGGTGTATTTATAACAAGTAGATTGGAGCAAGTTTCCCAAAACATGAGTGTCCTTCGATTTCATGCCCAAGTCCTTTAGCTTTAACCTAAAATTTTCAACAAGATGTAGAACACATCTAGAGTGTAGAGATTCTGGAAAATATTCTTTCACTGATTCTTTAATTCCTTTGTTCGCATCTGAAATTATAACCAATTGGTGGGGAGGATTGTATGGGTTAGGCCTCTCATAAAGTATGGACCACAGACCTTGGAGGAACCACTTCCAATTGATCAAATTCTCTTAATCGCATATGCAATAAGCTAAGGGAAATATCCATTGGTCCCCATCGTATGCTATGGCGCAAAGGAGTATACCTTTATATCGATCTTTCAAAAAGGTACCATCCAAAAATAGAAGGGGTCTGCATCCACTCAAGAAACCATTGATGCAAGCAGCGTAACTACAAAGAGTCTTGAAAACCTTCCCTCATTCTGTTCAACATAAATATTAAATATAGCTACCTGGATTTGTCTCTTTTACCATGCGCTCATACCTAGAAAATTAATTAAAATTTTTTAATGATCATACTTCAGTAAATTTATAAATTAAATGTAAAAGTTAACGTCTTATAAACGATAATAGCTACTTGTTAACGTTATCAATGTAACTCAATAAGTACTTGGTAAAATGAACATGTTATTAGTGTAACTTAACAAGAGAACTGCGAAAGTTAACATGTTCCCAATGTTATTTACCAAGTAAATTGCTAAAGTTAACATGTTATCAGTGTATTTTAACAAGCAAACGGCAAAAGTTAACATGTTATCAGTGTAGCTTAACATGAAAACCTATAGCCTTAACATGTTATCTGCGTAACTTAACAAATATTTGGCAACATTCACATATATATTGTTAGGCTTAACATGAAAGAGTTTGTTGAGGCTCCAGGGGTTCGAATCTCCAATACAAACTTCTACTCACAAACCCTAAAAATTCTCCCTTCAAGTTCTCTCCAAAAGCTCTCTTTTTTCAAACCGTAGAACTCTCCTCAAATAGTGTCTATTTCAATCTTATATAGCCTCTAATAAATCAAGAAAGAGATATCCAAATCATAGTGGAAGTTAGAGACGAAAGGGATCAAAGAATGATTTAACTCTTCAAATCTGTCAAATATCGTCATCACCATCGATGGTTCCTCATAACCATTGATGGTTCCCTGAGCACCATTGATGAGTGCCTGTAAATCATTGATGGTTTGGTTTCGTGTTTCTAAAAATCTGCAATTGGCCATTGTACACCGTCGATGGGGTCATGACTCTCGATGGGTCACCGTAGACCATCGATTGTTCGAAATTAACTTTTTGAAGTCCTGCAATTGTTCACTGTACACCATCGAGGTCACTGTAGGCCATCGATGGCTTCAATGCTGAAATCAGTGTAAATGCTAGTTTTCGCATCGTTTCGCCTCGTAATTTTTGTATACCTGTTTTTACCTGTACTATATTATCTCAAATAAATATTAGTACCAAATAAGAGTTTGCTATTACTCAAACAAGAGCTATTGTATGGAGTACGTCCTAACAAATTGATTAAGTAAGAGATTGCTTCAACAAGTGATATGTATGTGTTATGACGAATCTTCGGACTTAACAAAACTATAGCACATAATCACAAAAAAATATCAAGAAAGTAAAACACATAAATATAATGTGCTTCGACTTTGAACCTATGTCCATGAGGGAAAAAACTTGCCTACACCTGGTGTAGGCAAATAGTATGCTCCCCTCCAATAGGAGGGACATGTAGAGGAGATGTAGAGGGTGTCCCCACATCTCTCTACATGCCCTCCTATTGAGGGAGCATGCATCTTGCCTACACCCGGTGTAGGCAAGAATTTTCCGTCCATGAGTGAAAGTGGAGTATAACTTTACTATTAAATTGTGTATAGCATAAAGGTGGGGAACTCTCCATCACTAACCCCAATAAACCTCAAACGGCCAATACAATCTCTGTCAAACTGTATGAACGATGGATAGCCAATGTATGACTTAGGGCTTCTCAAAGAAACTCTTAGTTTCTTCTCTTGATTTGTGCTTGATGTTGCTTCACAACCTCTCTAGTTTGATGCTTATATAGTTGCTTCTCAAAGCTAAAAGAGTAGTATTCCAATATAAGCATATAATTCTTAACTCCCACAACAATAATAATATGTGTCGAACGTAGACCCTTGGAAAAGCTCAAGCAGATAAGTACGCAGTTAGCTGAGTGAGATGTCATATCCCAGACGGTGGTACTGTGACGAGATCCTCGGGACGCAAAATGTTACATGTCATCATTTTGTAGTCTACGAGAATAGACATGTTAATTCCATGGCTCCATTTTTCAGCACTTAAGCACAATTTAAAGATCGATGTCTTGACAGTGATTGAGAGAATAAAGATTTTTAACACTGCTTCCAATCATTTTCCTTCCTTTTTTTTTCCCTGTAAAATCGATCATTGATCTCATGTGGTCCTTATCACTCTCATCATATTACCTTTTTCTTTTTCCAAATAAATGGGGTCGATTGCAGAGTGCAGGTTTATCGTACAGGCCCTACATAAAATCTGAGATCATGCTTTACGACTTTCAATTGACATGACAATAAAATAATTTATTACGTCCTTCCTTCACATTTCTTCGTACTCACCAGCTTCCACATCAAGTAGACCGAGAATGTAATTTTCAAGATGTTTTATTTCCTTTATGTTCTGTATATGAACTCAAATTTTTGTAATATTGCATACCCCGTTGAACAATCAGTATTCCCTCTCAGTCTTTGTTATGTATTTAAAGATATTACAGTCTTCGTTCATACTCTTCCTGAGTTCTTTAACCTGTCTCCTTCATTTATATGTACCATAGAAGTTTATTAAAGCCTGGAATATACCTTCCACCCTCGGTTGTAAAGCCACAAATTCCTAGTTCCTTTAACCTTTTGTTTCTTTTCTCTTTGATCCTGTTGTTTCTATCTTTGACAGTATTAGAAGCTACGTACAGGCGGTCATAGTTTGTTATGTAGGCGTCTGAAGATCTTCAACAAATTCAAACTTTGCCATGGAGATTATCGACATTGAACATGGATGTGATACAACCCCGACCGCTAACATGAAGGAGTGGATGGTGAAGATGCGAAACAGTGTCAACAATGCTGACCTTTCATTAGAGGAGCAGTTGTGGAAGGATGCGTCCATATATAGGGTCCCTGCCTTTGTAAGAGACCTCTCTCCCGAGATTTTCACACCTGAGCTAGTCTCATTTGGCCCTTACCATCACGACGAAGAAGAACTGAAGGGAATGGAAGTCCACAAGGAGAGAGCTCTCGTCCACTTCATTAGGAAAGCGGGCAAGACGCTTGATGAGATCGTGGCGGCAGTAGATAAGGTGATGAAGGAGCTGCAAGATTCCTACTCTCGCCTTGATAAGAAGTGGAAGAGCGATAATGATGGTCCTTATCGTTTCTTGAAGCTTATGATTACTGACGGATGTTTCATGCTCGAGATATTTGACTATGCGGCAAACCCTGAAAAGAGCTACTCTCCCACCGACCCTAGAAAGGCCTACTCTCCCACCGATCCCTTCTTTAGCGAACATGGGGTTAATCATACAATGCCTTACATTAGGAGGGATATGCTACTGATTGAAAACCAACTGCCTTTGCTCCTACTGAAGACTCTAGTTTCTGTCGGACGCACTGGAATCCCTGTGGTAACTATCCTTAATCCCTACAAATCTAAATGGGGGCTGGTTTGTCACACTATGTACTTAGCTGGTGTGTCGCTAACGTCTCACACAGTAGATTGTCAACTGTGATAAGGATATATTGATGATTTTTGACTATAAGGTTCTAGATGTGTGCTAGTCAGCAACACACCAACGAAGTACAGAGTGCAGATAGGGACGCACCAGCCCCCATTTATCTTTTTTTAATAGAGACACATACATCTGCATATACATATACATAAACATATACATATACATATGCATATACATACGTACAGACCGCATTAACCGATTGATTGAGCAAATGATGATTTTAACTGAGCATGCAGGATATCGACGACTATATCCACAACTTGGTGCTTAAATTTTTAAAAGGTAGTGGTGAACGAGTGGAGAAAATGGAACTGAGAGCCAACGCACTCGATCTCCTCCGCCACAGCTTGCTGAGCGTCCCAAGCAACAAAACAAGGCAGCCGCCGCAGATTTGGAAACAATGTGTGATCCGTAGCGCTGTAGAGCTGCGCGAGGCTGGAGTCCGATTCCGTAGGAGCAAAACCAAAAGCTTCAGAGACATCCACTTCGAACGAGGCATCCTGTACCTCCCTGAGCTTGTCGTCCATGATGCTACAGAATGCATGCTACGCAATATGGTGGTTTTCGAGCATCTTCATACTAACTTAGACCATGGTATCACCTCTTATGTCTGTTTCATGGATGAAATTATCGATTCAGCTGCGGATGTCAGTTTGTTGCACTCCCGAAGTATAATACAGAATTCTCTAGGGAGCGACAAGCAGATCGCTGGGCTGTTCAACAACAGGATAACAAAGGAGGTGACTGTCGATCCTAAGAGTTGTCTGAATCAAGTTCGCAAGGAAGTGCAGGACTATTGCCAGAGGAAGCGGAACAAATGGCGGGCAACCTTGTGCCACACTTATTTCAGGAATCCTTGGTCTATGCTGTCTCTCGCTGCTGCATTGCTGGTGATTGTGCTCACAATTCTGCAGACTGTGTTTTCCGGAATGCAGATATACCAAGGTTGAGTCTGGTTCGAATTATATCTGAATGTCTCTTCAGATAATGATTGTGTTTTAGTTCTTGGTTTGTTTGAATTGTTTCAATATTTCAGTTTGGGTTTGGTTTGTATGTTGCAGTTGTAATTGGGAGCTCGTATGTTTTGATTGTTTTCGTTGGTTATTCCCATATTCATGGAGGTTTACGCGACTTATCTTTTGATTGTTATGGTTTGTTATTCCCATATTCATGGAGCTTTACCCGACTTTCAGTACAATGTCTTCCTCTTTGTATTAATATATTATTGCCTAGGATCACACATTTTAGGCACTTTCTAGATATAATATAAATGAATAGATTAAACGTGCAAGCAAGGTTTATAGACAATGAAAAGAATTAAAAAAAAGTACATCAGATTCAGATATGAAAGAAATAAAGAACCAAGAAACATTATTGCAGCTTTTCAACCAAAAGAAATGGGAAAGAATATTGGTATCTTAAGCGTCATGCAGAGGGCTACATCTAGAAAGCAGAGTGGCTTGCCAAGGGATGTTTTCTTCTACTATATGCTTCTTTGTTTAGATATTTATGATAATGTAGGGGTACTTTTCAACGATGAGTGTCTGAGCTACATGTAGCAATATATTTGAGGTACTTTCAAGAAACGGTTTGGTACATAAATGTAAGCTTTGTATTTTGTATGCTTGTCTATTCAGTTCTTCATATAGTAATCTTCGTGACACTTATCACCGATTACAAAATAACTATCATCATACCATTATAAATAATGCTCATTCTTAATTTTAATAGCAGAAAAATCTCAATTATATGTTTGAGTCAGATCATTTCACTTTTTTATTTTAATTTAGGGTGTGTTTGGCAATCCACCCAAAACTAGATCAGGACTAGTTATGATCTAGTTCTATCCTAAACCTATTCTAATTTGAACCCGGAAAGAGCTGATCCACTCATTACTGGTATATTGGCAAAATTTTGACCTACAAAAACTGCATCAATGCTAACTTAATGTTTTACAAAACGAAGAAACACCCAAATCTAGCCGAATTTTAAAGCATTGCCAAACACATTCTTAGAGTGGATTATTTCTGAAGATTCTTCATGGTTTTGTCATTTCACAGATGAAGCTTCACTTTTCATTCCCCAAGCACGGTATTCTTCCACATACATTACCTTTTTCTTTACCTTTACGTTATGGTTTTGTCTTGTCTGCTGAGTTCTTTTTCTTATTCTTCTGCATAGGATCAGAGTCCCTCTCTATCTTATACATTTGAAATATGCACACATTTTTGACACTTTCTATATATAAATATAACTATAAATGATTGAATTAAACATGTAACAGAGGTGTATAAACAACGAAAGAATAAAAGAAAGTGAGTCATAAAGGAATGAAAGAATCGAAATCTTTTTGCAGCTTTTCCATCAAAAAGAATTGGAGAATTTACAGGTATCTAAGCTTCATGGAGAATTCTACATGTTGAAACCAAAGTGGCTCCCAAGGGATATTTTCTTATTTGTATGTCCTTTCTTTTTTAAGATCTTTTAATACGTAGAATTAGCATCATGATTCAAGTAGTATAGGTTTATAATAATTCTGTTCACTTTTCAACCATGATCTACTTCTAGCAATATTATTTTCAAGTATCTTTTTTTGAGAAAAGGTTTGTTACATAAATGTTGACTTGATATAATTTATATTTGACTCATGAAACCGGCATAATTATGCAATAAATTCAAAGTGGTTATGATTAATCCTAAAGGAAATAGCATTATATATTGTTGGGGATTTTACTCTCCCCGCGTACTACGATCTTCGCAACTCGGAAGCCAATCAACAATCCACAAGATAAAAGTACTCATAATCAAGAAGAAAGAACACCGAGATTTACGTGATTCGGTCGACCAACTTCGACCTACATCCACGGGGCAACAATACGAGAAATCCACTATATATCAGGGAGAACTACAAGAGGAACCACTCAACTCTCGTCTCTCAATCTCTCAACCTCACATACATAATCAACTCTCATATTCTCTCCAAACCCACTCCTTACAACTTTTGAAAGGACAAAGACTGCGAAACCCTCTCCTCTCGCACAATATTCTTGAATCAGGCTACGCCCTTTGCTAACCCTAGATTACAAGAATATTGGCTCTCGCCTCTCCTTCTTCTTCTTGGTTTTCCTCCAATAATAGAAGAATATATATATGGAAACCAAAACCCAATCTCTAGCCTAACTTCCTAATTAGAATAGGATTCAAACTCCTAATTATGATGAGACCCAATCTCCTAATCATGATAGATCTCTAACCCTATCTAATTCTCATGAAGCTATACAAAGAATCAAAGACACAATCCCAACATATATGTTTTGAATTATAATTGTCCTCAATTTCTCTCCAAAAGAGTCATATCTTTTAATTCAATCACTTTAGTTAAAAGCCAAGAGTAAGCTAAATCACAGACGGATCACATCTTTCTTCTCTTGTTACTTTCAAAATATCACACAAAATTTACGGTTGGACATACCCGTGGTCATGATCACCAGATGCTTGCATTTTCTAGAAATTGCAAAGTATTGATCACGGGATCATTTTTATCTTAATTGACGAAGGATTTAATTAGCAATACTCATCTCATCTCACCTCATTTTATTTAATAGTTACGACAACTTTGATGGAGCTGTGTAAGCCTATTGTTAGTGTATATATTAATGACAGCTAAATCGTCCCCGCGTTCAAATTTTGTCGTTGATGACAAAATTTTTTGAGTACACATCAAGGGTATTAAGAGCTAGGGACCATATGTATAGTCAATATGTTTATTAACATATTAGATTTAATAAATATTTTCCCATCATTTCGAGTTACACACCATAAAATCCTTTTAGTCTCCAAATTATTTCTTATATTTTATAGAAATATCGAAATTTCTTTTAACTCTTGAAGGTCAATATGTAAAATTGAGCACATTTGCTACAAACATATGCATATAGATATACTATTTTGGGGCGACAAAGGCCCATATATGGAGTGGACTACCGTAATTCACAAATTGACTAGAAATTTTTAAATCTTAGGAGTCAAATATCCGACATATTTGATCAGATATCTATCTAACTATTTTTCCAATATGAGACTAAATCTCATGTCTACTTCTTGCTCAACCAAACTTGAATTAAATGAATTCAATAGACTCTTGATGGTCTGATTTCACAAGATCTCGTTGAGTCAAAATGGTACCCAATATACCAATTAGTTTATGAAATAGCAACTCAACAATTCCAAGATAAACTACGTCACAATGGAGGCAACAATGTGTGCATCCAAAGGAATTCTAACCCGTGATAGATAAAATTACATCACTTTCTTACGCTAATATCTTATGCACTGCAGCTTAAGCCCTAACCCATTCTCACAGAATCTCAAAAAGACCATCCAAAAAGGACCATCAACTGTGATTTTGGTACTAATTTTTAGGATCGCAAAGGCTAATAAAGAGAGATGAGCTAGGGTAATCGTCTTGAACCAAATTGACTAGAAACTGTTGACTAATAAATGAGTCTTAAGTCCAAATATACTTAGATGTACATATATCTATCTAACTATTTGTCCAATAGAAGTCAAATCTCATCTCATGTCCTTCATCATCCAAACCCCACCGTTAAACTCCATGGACGCGAGACACTCCAAGCACGCAAACACACATATCTACATGTGTGTGTCCTACACATATTTAATTAAGATTTTGCATCCTGAATCCGTATCACCTACCATATCAATCTTATTTCAAGTATTGATAATTTTGGTCCTGGTCTAAAATATGTATGTTGTAAGTAACTTATCAGAGAGCATCTCAAGTTTACTTGTCCATGCTGCTTCAATAACTTTTCATAGACACAACATTTTAGCTGGAACATTCTCTTTTGAACAGAGTAAGCATGGAAGAGGATTGTCCCAGAACATTCTCTTCTTACAAATAGAGTAATCATTGAAGAGGACTAGATCCCTTGTTACCAAAGTAGCAAGGCAATTTCTCAGCAGATTACATGACAATAGTAGAGACTCGATGGATACTGATATAATTCTTTAGTACAGTATGAATAATTCCAGTGAATTGTCGTAGCCAAAAATGTAGAGCATTAGGAAACGCTATAGATTAGTTACGGCCATTTCGACTAACTTGTGAATTAATATTCAGTTTCAGATCCAAAAGAGACCTAACCTAGACAATCAAAAGCGTAACAAGATACAAATACAATGGATGAATGGATCTTCTCAAATTACACTACCTCACCAATTTGGTCAATGTAACATTACTAGAAGGTCCCTTCTACGGCATCAAAACTCCGGAGTTTTGATCAGGGTTAAAATTAAGTTATAATTTGTATATTCTATTCATATGTCCCTACAGGTTGAACGTCCTGTTGATTAACAAAACTCGGACTCACGCAATATCTTCTTTAATTGGGGGAGATTTGGAAATGAATTATTCTGATACCATACTAAAGACCAAACTTTCAGACCTTGATTAGGGTTTAGTATTATATAATTTTATATTCTAACTTTCAGACCTTGATTTGGAAATTTTATATTAACGGAACATGGTCACCTTGATCATTTTTGTTTCTTCAAATTTGAGCAATCATGCATATGGAGCAAATCGTACTAAGAACACCTGATGGATCTCAACAGATCAATAACAACTACATATAGGTACCATAAAATAAGAACCATATATATACATACGTAAATTCCATGAGAATCTCAAGCTTACTTGTAGATGCGTGATGTTAAAGTCATAATAAGCGTGTATAGGACATAGCATTGCAGGAGGACGGGATACCTTATTATCTAAAGCAGTACGCTAGGTACACAATTCACACACACACACACACACACACACACACACACACACACACACACACACACACACACGTGCGTGTGTGTGTAAGTGTGGCACGTAAAACTAGTGTTGAATGATTAAATTGAGAGGAAATGGGAGACCAGTGGAGAGTTCAGGTACGGGAGGAGAGAACATCGCTAAATCTTGAGAAGGAGGGTAAGATCTACGAAAAGAAGTGCATCTACAAGGTGCCCAAGTTCATCCGAGACCATGACAGACATGCTTACGCCCTCAAGTCGTCTCCTTAGGACCCTATCACCACCACGATCCATTAGAAATCTACGACTGTTGCAATCCTTACCTAAATCGCATGGAGCCCATCAAGCACAAAATCTTGGTAACCTTTCTCAAGATGTCGAATGTAGAGGTAGAAGTCATAGTCGGGGCAATGAACAAGGAGGCAGATGAATTGATGTGCGCGTATGATGGGCTTGAGGAGCGGTGGACTGATGCTGAGCGCTTCACTGAGCTAATGATTCTTGATGGTAGTTTCGTGCTCGCATACATGCTCATTGAGAATCATAAGTTGAACCCGAAGGACAAAGAGATGTTCATGCTCGCCATGTCGAGGCTAGTACCCGTGTATCCAGAAGTTCTTTCCGACATGATTCTGCTTGAAAACTGTGAACGCGGGGGCCACCCATGTTGCTACAGGAACTTTGGGTTCCTGTAGCAAGCCGCTACAGGAACCCGTTGTTCCTGTAGCAAACCCTATAAAAAAACAAACAAAAAAAGGAATGTTTTTTTAAGGGGAAAGTTTTTTTCTTTTCCCTATAAATAGGAACCTATTCCTAGAGTTTTGTGTGTTGAGTTTGTGGGAGAAAAAGCTAGGGTTTTTGGCGACGGCTAGAGAGAGAAAAAGAGAGAGCTTGGAGAGATTCTACAAGAGAGAGGTCAATTTCTTTTGGGTAAATATCAAAGCTTTATCTTTGCGAGGAGCTTGTGGATTGTACAAGTCGTCGGTGTTCTTCTTCATAGTCGAATCTCCCCTCACCCCACCCATGGACGTAGGCAATTTTGCCGAACCACGTAAATCTCGTGTCTTTACTGTTTTGCTGTGTATTGACTATTGTTTGTAGGTTCTCTTGATTCAGTCCTAGTACTATTGAGAGGAAGAGTAGATATCTCACTTTGTTGGGATATTTGCTTTCTATTCTTGTTTCCTTCGTGAAACGGGAATATAATCAGGGCCTTCTCTCAGGTGATAACGCTTCCGCGGCGTGTGGGCGTGACCCCGCATCCCAACAATTAGTATCAGAGCTGTTATTCAGATTGGAAGTGGTGTAGCTTCTGGTTTGAGGTGGTGCTCGGTAATTTCTGACAGAAGCGGGTTTATTAATACAAACGGAGAATGACGTCTACCAGTAAATCGGTCAAAGTGGAAAAATTCGAGAGTGAAAAGTTCAATGGAAAGAATGATTTTTCCTATTGGAGGATGCAGATGAAAAATTCATTGATTTCGCAAAAATTGCACAAGGCTTTGGCTAGAAAAGAGAAGAAGCACAAGGATATGTCTGATGAGGATTGGGAAGAGCTGGATCTGGAAGCACGGGCGTCGATTATCCTATGCCTTGAAAGGGATGTAGCTTTCTTGGTAGATGGAGAGGAAACGACTGCGGGCGTGTGGTTAAAGTTAGAAAGTACCTTCATGACGAAGAGTCTAACGAACCGGATCTATTTAAAATCTAAATTGTATACTTGCAAGATGGAGGAGGGCTCATCAATCCGAAAATACATCAACAAGTTTGATAGGATCATATCAGACTTGAAAAACATAGATGTGAAAGTTATAGATGAGGATCAGGTGCTTCTACTATACGTCTCTGCAGAAGTCTTATGAGAACACAGTGCAAACACGATGCTTGTAGGAGACAATTTGAAGATGGATGAGACTAGAACGGCGCTTCTAGCGGATGACCTTCGGAAGATTGCAACCAACGACATGACTACTGGTGGTAACAAAGAACAAGCGCAGGGATTGTTTGCTAGAGGAAGGAGCAATAAGCAAGGAAAAGGCAAGAGAGGAAAGTCTAGATCTAAATCGAGACCTCTTGCGGGAAAATCGTGTTTTAAATACGGTGAAGTTTGGCATTTCAAGGTCGACTGTCCAAATAAGAGAGTAGGTGGAAAGAAGAAGAACAACAATAAGACTGAGAGAAGAGAGGGCAAGGAAGAGGCGAGCTACATTTCAGAGGAAGGGAGCGATAATGAGTGCTATATCGTCACGGGTGGCGAAGATATCTCCGGGAAGTGGATACTTGATTCTGGTTGCTTTTACCACATGTGTTCAAATAGGAAGTGGTTTACTACCTACAGGGGCATTGATGGTGGAACCGTATTGATGGAGAACAACCATGCTTGTAAAATGGTGGGGCTAGGTAATATCAAAATCAAGATGCATGATGGAGTGGTTCGAACCTTGACGGATGTGAGGCATGTTCCCAAATTGTGGAAGAATCTTATCTCAGTCGGTGCATTGGACTCCGGCGGTTGCAGAATTGTTACGGAGAACGGAGTGAAGAAGGTTGTTCGGGGTTTCCTTATAGTGATGAAGGGTGTTCGTCACGGTAATTTATATACTCTCTCGAATGCAGCGGTGGCGGAAATCAGTGGTTGGGCTGAAGGAAGTGGTGGAGACCCATGTGAGCACATACGGTTATGGCATAGGCGGCTTGGGCATATGTCAGATAAGGGTCTAGTTCTGCTTGGTAAAGAGGGTCTGCTGAAGAATCTGAAGGAACCTAGCATGGATTTTTACGAGGATTATGTGTATAGAAAGTCACCACGAGTTCGGTTCGAGAAGCAAGTCTAAGAGCGAGAGGATACTAGATTATGTGTACACGGATGTTTGGGGTCCGGCTCAGACCACTTCTAAGGGTGGTTCCGGATATTATGTCTCGTTCATAGATGACTATTCGAGGTATGCTTGGGTTTACTTTCTGAAGCATAAGAATGAGGTGTTCGAGACATTTAAGAAGTGAAAAGCAATAGTTGAGAACAAGACGGGAAAGAAATTGAAGACATTGAGATCTGATAACGGTACAGAATATACAGATGGTGCTTTCAAGGAGTTCTGTGATCAGGAGGGAATTGTTCGACACTTGACAGTCAGGTCAACACCACAGCAGAATGGGGTCGCAGAGAGACTGAACCGAACATTGCGGGAGAAAGCAATGAGTATGCGATCATACGTTGGATTGGGCAACGAATGGTGGGCAGAAGCGGCGGCTACAGCTTGTTACATCGTGAACCGTTCACCACATTCGACATTGGATGGTGATACACCCTATAGGGTGTGGTCAGGGAAGCATGCAGATTATGATCGGCTCAGAATTTTCGGATGTACCGCCTACTATCATGTCAACGAGGGAAAGTTTGACGCGAGGGCCAAGAAGACAATATTCTTGAGATATGCGAAGGGCGTAAAAGGCTATCGCCTTTGGTGTACGGAAGATTCGAAGTTCGTGATCAGCAGGGATGTTACCTTTGATGAGAAATCCATGATTGCTAAGGTGCCCAATGATGATGGTGTTAGGACTGATGAGACTTCTAAGTCTCAGGTTATTGAAATAGAACCTAAAGACCAACTAGGTTCTAGTCGTGTTCAAGTGAGAAGTCAGGTAGATGATGAGCTAGGCGGGGAGGAGGTTGTGAGGAGAATACAGGCACTACAACACCAGCAGCTCGAGGATAGTTTGGCTTCCACTAGGCCAAGGTGAGCATACAAGCAGGTACGAAAGCTGGGGGCTGATCAACCCCTGAAGCACTATGGGTAGGTTAATTTGGTTGAATACGCACTCTCGGTGGAGGAGGACGAGTCGGTCTTCTTTAAGGAAGCTATTCGGGACAAGGATAGTGAGATTTGGTTGGCTGCGATGGAGGAAGAGATGGAATCTCTTCGGAAGAACCAAACATGGGAGGCGGTCCCATTGCCCGTAAGAAGAAAAGCTATTGGTTGTAAGTGGGTGTATAAAAGAAAGGAAGATCTTTCAGAGCTCGGTGGTACAAGGTACAAGGCGAGGCTAGTGGCTAAGGGTTTTGCACAGAAAGAGGGTGTGGATTACAATGAGATCTTTTCTCCGGTGGTGAAACACACTTCTATTCGGGTGCTATTGAGTATTGTTGCTCATGACGATCTTGAGCTGGAACAACTCGATGTTAAAATGGCCTTCTTGCACGGAGACTTGGATGAAGAGATCTACATGCATCGACCTGAGGGCTATAAGGTTGAGGACAAGGAGCATCATGTGTGTCGTTTGAAGAAGTCACTGTATGGATTGAAGCAATTTCCTCGATAGTGGTACAAACGATTTGACTCCTTCATGCTGAAGCATGGGTTTTCCCGAAGCGACTATGATTGTTGCGTTTACATTCGGAAGCTTCGTGAAGGTAATTATATCTATCTCCTTTTGTATGTGGATGATATGCTTATTGCTTCTAAGAGCAGGGTGGAGATAGATAGGCTGAAATCTCAACTTGGTGAAGAGTTCGAGATGAAGGACATGGGCGCTGCTAGGAAAATACTGGGTATGGAGATTAGAAGAGAGCGGGCGAACCGGCGATTGTTCTTGAGTCAGAAGGGCTACATAGAGCGGGTGATCGCGAGGTCCGGGATGCAAAGTGCTAAGTCGGTGGTGACTCCATTGGCTCCACACTTTAGACTTTCTGGTAAACAATCTCCCACTACAGCGGAAGAGAAGACGCATATGGAGTGTGTTCCCTATGCTAGTGTAGTTGGAAGCTTAATGTATGCAATGGTGTGTACACGCCTAGATATTTCATAGGCGGTCGGTGTGGTCAGTAGATTCATGGTGAATCCGGGAAAGGCGCATTGAGGAGCAGTGAAGTGGGTCCTGAGGTACTTAAAGGGTACCGTTGATACAGATCTGTATTTTGGTGGAGAAACATGTCAGATTGATGGGTTTGTGGACTCTGATTATGCTGGCAATCTAGATAGACGGCGATCTACTACTGGTTATGTATTCAGGATACATGGGGCTCCGGTTAGTTGGTGATCGATGTTACAGACTCTGATGACACTTTCTACTCTGAGAGTGAGTACATGGCCATGGCAGAGGGAGTGAAGGAAGTATTGTGGTTGTGGGGTCTTCTAGATGATTTGGGGATTGAGCAAGAGAACGTGAACTTGTGGTGCGACAGTCAGAGTGCAATTCACTTGGCGAAGAATCAAGTTCATCATGCTCGTACTAAGCATATCGATGTCAGGTATCATTTTGTGCGGGATGTCATAGAGGAAGGCGATATTTCTCTCATGAAGGTACACACGAATGAGAATCCCGCAGACATGTTAACCAAGGTGGTCACAGGTAGCAAGTTTAAGCATTGCTTGGACTTACTTCATATCAACCCGTGTTGATCTGCCCAAGATGGCATGGCCCTTCGAGGCGGTGATGGGGTGAGGTGGAGATTATATGGAGAATTGCAGAACTACGGTTAGCTTGATCCCGGTGGAGGGTACGTAGACAGTCGCGGTATAGTGGCGCAGTTGGATTGGCCTAGTTTGGCTGATGGAGATCTCTCTAGTAATGTTCGCGGTGTTCTTTTGGTGTTCGTCCAAAATTTGAGGTTTATCAAATGATGTACGAGGTGGAGAATTGTGAAGGTGGGGGCCACCCGTTGCTCTGAGAACTTTGGGTTCTGTAGCAAGCATCTGAGAACCGAGGTTCCTGTAGCAAACCCTATAAAAAAACAAACAAAAAAAAAGGAATGTTTTTTTAAGAGGAAAGTTTTTTTCTTTCCCCTATAAATAGGAACCTATTCCTAGGGTTTTGTGTGTTGAGTTTGTGGGAGAAAAAACTAGGGTTTTTGGCGGCGGCTAGAGAGAGAAAAAGAGAGAGCTTGGAGAGATTTTACAAGAGAGAGGTCAATTTCTTTTGGGTAAATATCAAAGTTTTATCTTTGGGACGAGCTTGTGGATTGTACAAGTCGTCGGTGTTCTTCTTCATAGTCGAATCTCCCCTCACCCCACCCGTGGACGTAGGCAATTTTGCCGAACCACGTAAATCTCGTGTCTTTACTGTTTTGCTGTGTATTGACTATTGTTTGTAAGTTCCCTTGATTCAGTCCTAGTACTGTTGAGAGAAAGAGCAGATATCTCATTTTGTTGGGATATTTGCTTTCTATTCTTGTTTTCTTCGTGAAACGGGAATATAATCAGGGTCTTCTCTCAGGTGATAACGCTTTCGCGGCGTGTGGGCGTGACCCCGCATCCCAACAAAAACCAACCGCCCTTTCGTGCGGTTCAAATCTTGGCTGGTTTCTTGACTCCGCTGGAGATGGTACTTTTTCGCTATCATCGAACTAGAATCTAATTCTGGTCTAGACTTCTCTTATTTAGGCAGAACTTATGAACCCTGAAGTTTTTAAAATTAGCATGTTACATTCTGTTATGCAAACATGAAAAATAATCTTTTGAATATTTTCGTGTGATATTCACATGCTAATTTTTTAAAAATTGTCTTTAATGTTTGTTAAATTTATTGTTGAACATATTCCAATTCAATATTAGAATAGAATTGGGTTAGATTCATTATAAAATCCATGCACACATTTAACCGTATATTCAACAAATTAACATTAACAATAAAGAAATTCTAAATTAGGTTATTAGTATCACATAAGATATTAACAAAAATATTCTCATATTTGAATAATAGAGGGCAATAAAATGCTGCCAAATATAAGGGAGGGTATATAAGTGCAAAATAGGAAAAATTATAAGGTTTTTACGAGCTAATAATTTTAAATAGAGGTTATTAACTAATTTTAACCCAAAAGATCTGACTAATTATTGGACATATTCCAATTCAATACTAAAATAGAATTGGGATAGGTTCAATATAATAATAAAGAGCACTTCAAAGCTGGCAAATATAAGGAGTGTATACTATATGTATATATATATATATATATATATATATATATATATATATATATATATATATATATATATATATATATATATATATATATATATATATATATATATGGGAGGTGTATAAGCACAAAACAGGAAAATTACAAGTTATTTAAGGGCTAATAAGCTTTTAAATAGATGTCGAAACTAATTTTAACCTAAAAGATATAGCTAACTCCTATGGGCGAGTAATTAGCTTTTAAATAAAGGCTATATGAACCAAATTTAACCCAAAACCTATGCCTATTGGATATTAACCCAAACTCCTATTTTAAACGCATCTCTCTTTCTTATGCTGTCCGATGTAGGACTGTAATAAACTCAAGAAGAGTTATCTTATTAGGCTTTCTTTTCTTATTATAATTTATCTTTCATAGATAGTCCACAAGCAATGTATGTAGGTATGGGATATTAGTCTCTTCTTCATCATAATGGATGAGAAATATAAGTTTCTTCTCTCCTTTTTTTTATTTCAACAACATGAAAATTATAAAATACAGAAATTATTGAGGCTGTTAATATGTGAGTATAGTCCCACATTGGATAAGATAAAAAAGAGTGATGAGTTTAAAATAGGAGTTGTGATCAATACTTAGTAGCTATAACTTTTGGGTTAAAATTGACTTCTAGCTTCTGTTTAAGGCCCATCAACTCTAGTTTGGGCCCAATTTCTCCCCCAACAAATGGTATGGTATTAGAGCTATGGTTATTCTCCAAATAATTAAAAAAAATAGAAAGTGAAATCCAATGTGATAAAGGAAAAACCTGTATAGCCATGTGTCGAATACATAGTCTGGTTAGCCCACAAATAAAGTGGCGCAAGAGTTAGTGAATTGGTTGGCTCACGAGTGAAGTGGTGCATGAGTTAGCGAATTGGTTATCTGAATTGAACTATATTCACAAATTAAGGGGGAATAGTTGAGGTTGTTAATATGTGAGTATAGTCCCATATTGGATACGATAAGAAAAAGTAATGAGTTTAAAATAAGAGTTGGGACCAATATCTAGTAACTTTTAAGTTAAAGTTGACTTCTAGCTTCTGTTTAAGTTCATGTAGCAGGGTTATTTTTTTATTATTTTTTTATTATTTACCCAGAAGAACTTGGAACTTGTGACATTCTTGAAAATTTCACAACATGGTGCAGATTGCAAAGGAGGGCCTGGAAGGCCTGATGCTCTCCACCTTCCTGCAAGACGAGCAGAAGCACACAAATAGAATCAGCTACCACATGCTGGACCCATCTCCAATACCACATGGGGACACCTGTGGTTAAAAACCCAAAAAAAGAAAGTGAAATACAGACCGGGTCACACAGAAATTTATAGAAAAATAGTACACGAGATTAAAATTCAATCACAAAATACATGAATACGAGAGAAATTATATCAAAATTACACACAAAATGGTGAAAAATCATTATAAAGTATATTAAGTAAATAGTAAAAGAATTATACTAGTTCATTTAACCACTTTAGATATATCAAAGAGAATATTAAGCAATAATAAGACTTGAACTATCTCAAACTTAGAATCTAAGGACCAAAGTTTCTCTCTATCACCTCAACCGTATAGAATTTTTAAAAGGACGAACAATTGTGTTTAGCGAGCAAATGTACACCATCTCTAAATATATCACTATTCAGTATAGGATGACTACCCTTTGAGATATGTATAATTTTTATCCATGAGTGTGGGTCTTTGACCATCTTTTGAGATATTGTTATGACGTAGTCCGTACAATAGCTCTTATTTGAGTAATAACAAACTCTCATTTGGTACTAATATTTATTTGAGATGATATAATATAGGTAAAAATAGGTATACGAAGGTTACAAGGTGAAATGACGCGAAAATTAACATTTATACTGATTTTAGCCTTGGAACCATCGATGGTCTATAGTGACTTATCGATGGTCAGGGCTCATCGATGGTGTACAGTGAACAATTGTAGAATTCTAGAAAGTTAATTTTGAACCATCAATGGTCTACAGGCTTGTTGGATTTGAGATGCAAGCCCAGAGGGAGGTGAATAGGTTTCCTATCGTTTTTCGTTAAAACACCTAACATGCAGTGAAAATATACATAAATAAAAGCGAACAACCAAACTAAAAACCAACCAAAGAATCGAGAGATTTTTATAGTGGTTTGGATAACAATCCTCCGTCCACTTTTCATTCTCATGAAGGGGCTTCCTCACTTTGCTTAGAGTTCTCCTGAATCACAACTCGATTCAGTAGGCGTATAAAGACCGCACCCTAGAATCTACCCAAAACTAATCGTCTAACCTAACTCTTCATATTGATGCTGTGGATCTCAAAGTCACTAAGCTCTGCTGGATTAGTTTTTAGTTGAATGGAGTCCGCTTTCTCTTCTAATATCCGGTGATGGTGTCAGACTGGAAGTTCACCTACACCAGAGAAAGAACCTGTGGAAGGGCGGAGTTGGGATCTCCGGTGGTCCCTCCGACGGTCAAGTCAGTAGGTGGAGAAGATCGAAAAATGAAGTAGCAGAAATTCACTGAGAAAAAAGAGATTACCCTTGGTTCGTTGAACAGTTCGTTATTTATACCTAGGGTAGGGGGGTATTTTCATCTCTTCATCTGGTGAGGACTAATAATCAAGTCAGCCCCTCCCTCCACGTGTTGATTGACGACTGGATGGATGTCTTGTTGTCGGCCGCGGCGGCTTGCCTTTACAGGTGTCAAGCGATGGAATGACTTACGAGTTAGGGCTGTTACTTCGTCATTAATGAGTTTATTAATGAGATGGGATTGGCGACGTCCGCAGCTGAATTAGTCCGAGGTGCCTTAAATACTGTGAGAGATGGAGGAATTAAGGGACTGACAATGTAACAATGCATTAATGCGATATGGACGCATTGTCAGGACCAAACTTCATGTAACTGTCGTTTAGATTGAAGGAGCCACCTTGGATGAGGAAGAGGGGAGTCGAGGCCAAAGGGCTGACTCGCACCGCCTTTCGCGTCGTCCGTGAGGAAAGGTAGCCGAAGGGACGACTAACACTATCTTTCGCGTCGTCCATGAGGATAGATAGCCGAAGGGATGACTAACACCGCCTTTCGCGTCGTCCGTGAGGATAGATAGCCGAAGGGATGACTAACCCCGCGTCGTCCATTCGGCTCGGTAGGCGAGTTTGGATCGCCTTTTAGTTAATCGGGTTAAGATGTTTGTTTGCTCAAAGCATGTGGGGTTTTCCCTTCTAATCAAGAATTAGCAGTTATGACCATAACAGTTGGCCCCTTTCACTTGGAGTCGGTTGAAAATGAGTGCAAGTGAAACAAATACCCTGTCTCTGGTCGGGCAGAAGCGAATTCGGGAGAAGTTTTGAAGGTTCTTGTGATGGGACGTGGCTGATGTCAGCGAACAGTTTTTGGGCTATTGACGCTTCGTTTCCTGGGCCCGATATTAGGCCTGTTAAAGGCAAAGCGGGCGGTTTCTCGATTTGTGAGACAACATTTCGGGTTCCGGGTCTTAATCTTGGCGGTTGATCGCAGGCTGACCCATCACCTGTGGGTCCCTCTATAAGTACAAGAAACGAAGAGAAGATAAGCTCTATTCTCTGCGTCTCTCTGAAGGAATCTCTGGCGATCTTTCAGCAATCTGCAGAAGCATTTTCTATGGATTCCGATCGTCGAAAGCAACTTGATGAGTTTCACTCAAAGGTGACCGTTGCACAGATGCAGCTTCTTCATTCGAAATTTGATATTCCCAAAGAATTCAAACTGAGGGCACCGTCGATGTCAGCGCCGGTGTATTGCCATGGCGAGGGGAGAGCTCCTCTCTATATTAAGCATGTGGAATGCAGTCTGAGGTTGCCGTTGCATCCATTCCTCCGGAAGGTGTTTGAAGAGCTCGGAGTGTCTCCGATGCAGATGAAGCCCAACTCCGTTGCTACGTTGGTTGGCTTCACCGTCATCCGCTATTGGTTGGGAATCCGTCCCAAGCTGAGCGTACTGAGTCATCTGGTCAGCGTTACGGTTTAGAAAACACCCCATTACTACCTTCAGGTGACAGGGGAGTTCAAGATTGTTCTTGGTCTCCCTACATCGAACAAAGGGTGGAAAGACAAGTTTGTCTGGATAGAGGGGGACGACTCTAACTTAGGCTGCTCGGACTGGCCCAAGATAAGGAGAGAAGCTTTGGAGCCGAAGCCTTTGTCGGCAGATGAGCGGGGAGAATTGATGCAGATTCTTAGATATACGGGGCCGCGAACGATGTATGCCCTTCTTAATAAGTCGGTGTTGCGGCTTCATGGGATCTCGCCTGTCCCCCCTGGCACTCGGGATGAGATGAGAGCCCACAACATAACTTCCGGAGGTGTGGCTGGTGCAATTGTCGCAGCGGTGTTGGCTTCAGATGAGGAGCTCCCTGAGGAACCTTATGAGGGAGTGGAGACTCGGCAGGCCAAACGAAAGCGACAGGTGTCGGCCCCCATGGGAGTCGTGCCCACTCAAGAGCAAGGCTGGACGACGGCCACGAGTCGTGAAGGGATGACTGCAGGCGCTGCTCCAACAGCCACTTATGGCTATCGAAGGACTTGGTAGAAGAAGACTAGTCGCGGCCCATGAGGGGCACGACAATTGGGGGAAAGCACGGCGAATCCCATGGAGGCAGGGTCATGTGAGTCGGAAGAAGAGGATGACTTCCAGTCGACTGAGAATGTACCCAACGTTACTGCGGAGACGACTCTTGATGAAGCCGAGGCTCGGTCAGGGGTAAAAGCTTCCGGTTCTCAAGTCGAGCCGCCGCGCAAACAGGGCAAGGAGTGGTCGGAGGCCAAGGGACGGGTTTCATCCCAGCGGGATGGCCTTCTCCATATTACATGGCGGACTCTGAGGTAGGGGTTTGGGACAAGGCAAGTGACTCATTAATAGGGACGCTCCCTCCGATCGACCGCTACGAGGGAGAACCCGATGCGGAGCACCGGTATAATCCCATTAATCGCTTGGATGTTGGCTCGTCAGTGCTTCAATCCAGATATATGCAGGGCAAGGCTGTAGAGCAATTTAGCTTGCCTAAAGACAAAGAGTTTTTGAAGAGGATTCCCGATGTAGGACTTCATGTGATCCTCCAAAGCTATTTGACTAGGGGATGCCTTGTGGAGCAAGAGATATATAGTCGGTTAGCCCAAGGTCATCACGCTTATGAAAAGCTCTGTAAGAAGCACGTAGCTGTAGGGGTCGACAAAAATGATGAGCTCGACCAAGTTGTCAGGGAGCTTTCTGCCAAGCAAGCCGAACTCGATGACTGGCATCGAGAGATGGAAGTAAAGGAGTAAACAATCGCGGAGCTTAAGGCGTCGGGTTCCTAGAAGTCAGCTAAGATTAAGGATCTTCGACAAAGACTTTAGGGTAGTGTGGGGGAATCTGGGTCAGCTAATGAGATATTCAGGGAGCGAGATCTGGCCGTGGCGCAAGTCGCTCTTGAGAAGCAGATTGCGCAACACGCTAAGACTCGACTAGAGCAAGAGCTGACTGCTAAGCAATAGCTCGTGGACGAATGCGCCCAGCTCAGAGAGTCTTTATCTAGAGCCGAAAGTAGAGTAAGGTATCTAGAGTCTAACGACTATCAGTCGGTTGTTATAGAAAAAGGCCGGTCTGGAATCATTGAGGAGTTTTGCCAGAGCTCGATGGGGAAAATCGAGGTGGCGTTGGCTTGTAAGGCAGGCAACGACTTTATAGTAAAGCAGTTGCCCGCCGAGTACCAAGAATTTCCTGGTCGGCTTTAGTATCCTCCAAGTATAGCTAACCATGTAAGTCTCCTCTCTAAATTTGAGGAAGCGGGAGCAGGTTATAATGTAGGTAGGGGTGAAGTTGAAGGGGAGGTAGAGGAAGAGACCGAGTTGTCGTTAGACGGCTCCTCTGGTGGAGCCGACCAAGATGTTGGCGAGAGTTCAGGTGGGAAGGGGAGTGATGTGGTAGCGTATGGCCTTCCTTCGACTCCTCCACCTTCCGCGAATATTTTTTCCCCTGACTCCTGGAGCCGACATGGATCTTTCGTAGTTTAGGTTTATGATACCAGTCGCACTATGTATCATGTATCTTTTCTTGAATTCCTTTTCAAAGATGTAAATAAAAGTCCTTTTCGCCATTTCTTTTTTATTATTTTCTTTTTTGTGGTACATCAATAGTCCGATCGACTCAATGGGTCCAGCAATATGGTGTTATTGCTCGGTGGGCTTTCTAGCTTTTCTTGTCGGAGTGAATTCATAGAAGTGACTTGTTAATTTGGAGTCGGTTTTCCAAGGACTTGGGTTTTTTTCTTATTTTCTTGTTTGTTGGGTCGACTAGTCAAGGTCGGTTGGGCCCCAAACAATGAGTGAGTTTGATTTCCAAGACGTGGTTAGAAGGGCCACTGTAGAGGAAAGGGTATGACGTCAGCGGTACTTTTGCCATCAGTGTCGCTTCGATTTCTGAGCAAAGAGATATGGGATATTAAAGGCGGTTGGCGTTTTGATTTCTGTAAGGCAGTTTAGATTCAAAAAATCAATCTTGACCGCTAATCTCAGAATTGATAGTTCATCCAAAAGTCGCCACGCGTGTCCTTTGATAGCCCAGATATACACCTATTCTCCATTGAGAACTCTCTGTACGCCTTCTAGAAAGTTTGTTTCCCCATTCTCTATCTTTTCGAATCTCGAATTTTTCGCCATGGCTGCTTCTTCTTCCGTTCCAGTTGACAGGATCAGCTTGCCCAGCTCTTGGCACACAAAGATGAAGGAGGAAGAACTGGAGGGTCTTCACGATAGGTACGACCTTCCAACAGAGTTCAAGTTGTCCTTGTCGGAGAAGGACAGCGCCGTTTATGAGCATGGCGTTGATAAAGTGCTGCTGTATACAGTTCATATGGAGTATGGACTACGGCTCCCTCTGTCGCCATTTGTGAAGAGGGTGTGCCAGCTTCTGGGGATTTCCCCAATGCAGTTTGCACCCAACGCCATAGCAACGATTATGACATTCTTGGTGATATGCCACCGAGTGGGGGTCGAGCCGACCTTGCAGCTGTTCAACCACTTGGTCACAGTGAAGGCGACCAAGAGAGACACTCATTTTTTCTTTGGGTATGTGGGCAGCAAGCTCGTCAACATCCCCGACTACAAGAAGGACTGGAAGGAGAGATTTGTTTGGGTCTTCGGAGCCGACCCAATCCTGGTTTGTCGATCGTGGCCAGAGATCGAAAAGGAAAAGCTAAAGTCTCTTTCGCTCTCGGCCAATGAAAAATAGGATCTCGAGAAGATCCGACAATATTCTGGGTCTCGGGAGATCCACAATTTCTTCGACAAAGCCTCCTTGAGAGCGGCAGGGTTGTCATTCGTTCAGCCAACAGAGGCCAACAAGGAAGAGGAAAAGGAGCTACTTAAGGCTGCTCCGAAGCAGACTAAGGATCCTAAAGGCGAGGCTCCTAGTTGGGCAAAAGCCGTGGAGTCGCAGCTGCCCCAAAAGAGGGCAAGGGGAGGAGGATTGTTGGCTGAAGAGGAGCGACATGTTGAACAAAACTTTGACCAGATGGCTGCTATGTTGAAGGGGAAGGCCTCTACTCCTCAAGCCAACAAGCCGAAGAAGAAGAAGAGGAAGACGAAGAAGTTGACCCTAAGGAGGCGGCCGGAACGGTCCCTGGTCATTTAGGTCGGGTGGAGAAGGCATGCTGCGGCTGCAGAGGAGCTAATTCCAAAGCCGGTCTCTCCTTCATGCCAGCCAATCGAAGCTGGCAATGTAGATGAGTCTCCTCCTGGTACGGGAGAAGTTTTTGGTCAGCGGGAGTAGGAGGCTCCCTCTGCCGACATGGAGGCCCCTGCAGAACAGGCCAGGGACGTTGTTATTCCCGAGTTGACTCGAAGGCCGGGAAAAGAGTCGGTCGTCTCGGATGAATCAGTGCCATGGGCAGCTCCTCCATGTTCTTTTGAGAGTTCAGGCATCTAGCTTCCTTTCTTTCATCGGATTGCCGAGATTGGCGGTTCGAGGTGGAAAGAACTTCGAGCCTTCCTTATTGGCGAGTTATGGGAGGGGTATGCGTCTAAGGAGGAACCCTCCGAGGACGATAGGTTTGTCCCCAACCGCTCTCTTCATAAGGAAGACTCCGTGTTCCTATCGGGAAGGGTTCAGCTTGTCGCTGCTGAACAGTTTTCACTCCCGAGGGATTTGGAGCTACTGAGGGAGGTGCCCTCAACTGGCTTGAGGCTGGCCCTCCAAAGTTATCAGAGTCGAGGGGCCCTGATTGAGGAAGAGCTTTTCAACCATCTCGCCCACTTGATGCAAGTCACCGACGAGTTGTCGAAGAAGCTTGCTCAGGAGAGGGAAGGTCGAGAAGGGGCTAAAAAGAGGGCAGCCGTTCTCGAGGCGGAGAAGGATGGGGTAGACGCCAAGTGGCGTAGCGAGTTGGAGGCGAAGCAATCTGTGGTTGTTAATCTTCAGACTCATAGCTCAAAGCAGACGTCCACCATAAAGAAGTTGAAAGACGAGGTGGCCAAACTTGAGAAGACGGTCGAGGGCTCCAATAGGTAGATTTCGGAGTGGAAGAATCAAGTTGGGCAATTGGAGAACCAAGTCAAAGCCGAAAAGCATGAAAAGCTATTTGCTGAGGAAAACCTTCACTCTGAACGACTTGCTCTTCAAAGCTTGAAGATCGAGCTAGATGAGTCGAAGACGGCTCACTAGACGGCCTTGGTCGATGCTCAATCGATTAAGACCCGACTCAAATATATGATGTCGGAGGAGGGGAAGAGGGAGACCATTGAGGGCTATCGGCAGGGGCCTATGGGTAAGGTTGAGTTGTCGCTGGCTATTAAGGCCGACATCGATTATTTAAAGGCCCAGCTACCCTCCGATGGTTTTTCATCCCCAGGCCCCACTTACCCCCTTTGAGTTCAAAGCTGCTTACCCGTCTTGTTGGGTCTTGAGGAGAGAGGGGCAGGAGTGCAGTTAGGTGTCGATGATGGCGATGAGGACGAGGACGAGGATGAGGACGACAATGAGGATGAGGACGGTAATGATGATGAAGGCGACAACGGTAATGGTGATGATCACAGTTAGGGTTACTCAGGCACTTTTCAGGTGTCTAGTTCCTTTGTGCTTTTGTTTGGTCGAGAAGACCGTTGTATATTTGTCGACAACGTTAACTTATAAATAAAATTTTTGTTTTTCATTTCTGTGTTGAACACTCCAAGTTTTATTCAGCTTGTTTTCTTTCATCTGATTGGCATGTAGTGTCAGCCGCGGTTCAGACTTATATGTATTATTCACCGTAACAGGGGTATGTAGTACTTGGACCTGTGTCGGCCGCAAGGCCAAATGAATTGAGTCGGTCGATAGAACAAAACGAGTATAATTTGTGTATAAATGAGCCGCAACCAAGAATCCCATTTTTAAAATTGTGGATGTTGAGACAACCCGTAGGTTGGGTGCCTAGGACTTACGTGGCGCCTAGGTCTTTTTTGGCATAGCCGATCTCTGTTTTTAGGCAAAGAGAAAGCCAGTCTTTTGGAGTCGCCCCCAGCAGGGGCTACAACTCGATAATTGTCAACCCGTAGGTTGGGTGCCTAGGACTTACGTGGCGCCTAAGTCTTGTTCGGCATGGCCGACTTCTATTTTTTAGGGAAAGAGTAGGCCCGTTTTTAGGACTCGGCCCCATTGGGTACGGCGACTCGGCAATTGACAACCCGTAGGTTGGGTGCCTAGGACTTACGTGGCGCCTAGGTCTTGTTCGGCATGGCCGACCTCTATTTTTTAGGCTAATAGTAAGCCCATTTTTGGGAGTCGGTCCCATTGGGTGCGGCGAATCGGCAATTGACAACCCGTAGGTTGGGAGCCTAGGACTTACGTGACGCCTAGGTCTTGTTCGGCATGACCGACCTCTATTTTGTAGGCAAAGAGTAAGCCCATTTTTGGGAGTCGGCCCCATTGGGTGCGGTGACTCGGCAATTGACAACCCATAGGTTGGGTGCCTAGGACTTACGTGGCGCCTAGGTCTTGTTCAGCATGGCCGACCTCTATTTTTTAGGCGAAGAGTAAGCCCATTTTTGGGAGTCGGCTCCATTGAGTGCGGCGACTCGGCAATTGACAACCCGTAGGTTGGGTGCCTAGGACTTATGTGGCGCCTAGGTCTTGTTCGGCATGGCCGACCTCTATTTTTTAGGCGAAGAGTAAGCCCGTTTTTGGGAGTCGGCCCCATTGGGTGCGGCGACTCGGCAATTGACAACCCGTAGGTTGGGTGCCTAGGACTTACGTGGCGCCTAGGTCTTGTTTGGCATGGCCGACCTCTATTTTTTAGGCAAAAAGTAAGCCTGTTTTTGGGAGTCGGCCCCATTGGGTGCGGCGACTCAACAATTGACAACCCGTAGGTTGGGCGCCTAGGACTTACGCGGCGCCTAGGTCTTGTTGGCATGGCCGACCTCTATTTTTAGGCGAAGAGTAAGCCCGTTTTGGGAGTCGGCCCCATTGGGTGCGGTGACTCGGCAATTGACAACCCGTAGGTTGGGAGCCTAGGACTTACGTGGCCTAGGTCTTGTTTGGCATGGCCGACCTCTATTTTTAGGCTAATAGTAAGCCCATTTTGGGAGTCGGTCCCATTGGGTGCGGCGAATCGGCAATTGACAACCCGTAGGTTGGGTGCCTAGGACTTACGTGGCGCTAGGTCTTGTTCGGCATGACCGACCTCTATTTTTAGGCTAAGAGTAAGCCCGTTTTGGGAGTCGGCTCCATTGAGTCGCGGCGACTTCGGCAATTGACAACCCGTAGGTTGGGTGCCTAGGACTTACGTGGCCTAGGTCTTGTTCGGCATGGCCGACCTCTATTTTTAGGCGAAGAGTAAGCCCATTTTGGGAGTCGGCTCCATTGAGTCGCGGCGACTTCGGCAATTGACAACCCGTGGGTTGGGAGCCTAGGACTTCGTGGCGCCTAGGTCTTGTTGGCATGGCCGACCTCTATTTTTAGGCGAAGAGTAAGCCCATTTTGGGAGTCGGCCCCAGTGGGTGCGGCGACTCGGCAATTGACAACCCGTAGGTTGGGTGCCTAGGACTTACGTGGCCTAGGTCTTGTTCGGCATGGCCGACCTCTATTTTATAGGCTAAGAGTAAGCCCATTTTGGGAGTCGGCTCCATTGAGTCGCGGCGACTTCGGCAATTGACAACCCGTAGGTTGGGAGCCTAGGACTTACGTGGCCTAGGTCTTGTTCGGCATGACCGACCTCTATTTTTAGGCTAAGAGTAAGCCCGTTTTGGGAGTCGGTCCCATTGGGTGCGGCGAATCGGCAATTGACAACCCATAGGTTGGGTGCCTAGGACTTCACGTGGCGCCTAGGTCTTGTTGGCATGGCCGACCTCTATTTTTAGGCGAAGAGTAAGCCCGTTTTGGGAGTCGGCCCCAACGGGTGCGGCGACTTCGGCAATTGACAACCCGTAGGTTGGGTGCCTAGGATTTTCGTGGCGCCTAGGTCTTGTTCGGCATGGCTGACCTCTATTTTGTAGGCAAAGAGTAAGCCCATTTTGGGAGTCGGCTCCATTGAGTCGCGGCGACTTCGGCAATTGACAACCCATAGGTTGGGTGCCTAGGACTTCACGTGGCGCCTAGGTCTTGTTCGGCATGACCGACCTCTATTTTTAGGCGAAGAGTAAGCCCGTTTTGGGAGTCGGTCCCATTGGGTGCGGCGAATCGGCAATTGACAACCCATAGGTTGGGTGCCTAGGACTTATGTGGCCTAGGTCTTGTTGGCATGGCCGACCTCTATTTTTAGGCTAAGAGTAAGCCCATTTTGGGAGTCGGCCCCATTGGGTCGCGGCGACTTCGGCAATTGACAACCCGTAGGTTGGGTGCCTAGGACTTATGTGGCCTAGGTCTTGTTCGGCATGGCCGACCTCTATTTTGTAGGCAAAGAGTAAGCCCATTTTGGGAGTCGGCTCCATTGAGTCGCGGCGACTTCGGCAATTGACAACCCGTGGGTTGGGAGCCTAGGACTTACGTGGCCTAGGTCTTGTTGGCATGGCCGACCTCTATTTTTAGGCGAAGAGTAAGCCCATTTTGGGAGTCGGCTCCATTGAGTCGCGGCGACTTCGGCAATTGACAACCCATAGGTTGGGTGCCTAGGACTTCACGTGGCGCCTAGGTCTTGTTCTACCGAAGCCTTGCGAATTCACATCTTCGCCGGCATCAGAGGTCGATGGTAGGCATGCCGACTTCTACGGAGTCACTGCTTCCGCCCCATAGGCTAACTTAAAGGGAGTTTCACCAGTAGAGTTTTTGTGAGTCGTCCGGTACGACCATAAGATGCTTGGCAATTCTTCAACCCAATTTCCGACTGCATTGTCTACTTTCTTCTTCAAGGCTTGGAGGATACACTTGTTAGCGGCTTCTGCCAGTCCATTGTATTTGGGGTGAGCTACTGAGGCAAATTTGAGTCGAATCCCCCATTCTTCACAAAAGTCCTAGAATCCCTTGCTGCTGAATTGGGTGCCGTTGTCTGTGATGAACGAGCGGGGAACGGCGAACCGGCATACAATGGATTTCCAAGCAAAACTAGTGATAGTGCTTTCTCCAATTTTTGCTAGGGGTTCAGCTTCAATCCACTTGGTGAAGTAATCAATAGCGACTATTAGAAACTTGTGTTGCCCTGAAGCCAGAGGGAGAGGTCCCAATATATCTAGCCCCCACTGGGCAAAAGGAATAGGGCTGGAGATGGGAGTCAGCTCCGCAGCAGTGGCTCTCGAGATTCCGGCAAAAATTTGGCGCCTCTTACATGTTGAGACAAGCTTTTTGGAATCGGCTATTACTGTGGGCCAGTAATATCCTTACCGAATGACCTTCTGAGCTAGTGTCCTTGCTCCTGGGTGATATCTACGGACGCCTTCATGAATCTCCCTTAAAACATAGTCAGCTTCAGCGGGTCGGAGGCACCGAAGATAAGGTCCTATACCATTACTATGATAGGATAGTCGATACAGCTGATTGTCCATCATGAGATATCGGCGAGCGTTCCTCTGGACACTTCTCGCTTCTTCAGCACCTGTAGGTAGGACTCCATTGGTTAAGAACTGGATGAGAGGGTCCATCCATCAAGGTTCCGGAACTGCGTCAGTCTGCATGACATCTGAAGAGGCTTCTGCAATGCTAGGGCATCTAAGTGTGTCGGTGTAAATTGGTCTAGAGCTGTTAGCGGAGCTGGTTGAAGCAAGTTTTGACAAGGCGTCCGCTCGGGCATTGTGGGCCTGAGGGACTTGAGCAATCTTGAAGTTGGCGAATTGGGCTAACAAATCCTTGACTATCTTTAAATACTGAGCCATCCTCTTGTCTCTGGCTGCATATTTGCTGTTGACTTGGTGGACTACATGTTGAGAGTCGGCTAATATGTAGAGGCTTTCAGCTTTGACTGCCAGGGCGGCTCTTAGACCGGCGATGAGTGCTTCGTATTTGGCTTCATTGTTTGACGCTGGGAATTCGAAGGCGATAGATTGCTCAGTAGCCGTGCCGTCTGGACTGTGCAAGACTACGCCTGCTCCGCTACCGGCTTCATTCGATGATTCGTCCACCCTCAGCCGCCACCAAGAGGCAAATTCTGCTGAGTCGGACTAGGGAGTGGAGTATGCAGGGGGAGTTGCCGACTGTCTCTCTTTGCCTTCTTTTTCTGCTGGGGAGGACTGGTCTGTGGGAGAAAGTTCTGCCGGTTCGTCATCTGGCGAGGTTGATTTGATGAGGAAGTTAGCTAAAGCTTGAGCTTTGATGGTGATGCGGGGCTCAAACAGCACATCATATTCACTAAGCTCAATTGACCAAGCGACCATTCTTCCAGAGGTGGTCGGACCACCCAAAGCTTTCTTTAAGGGTAGGCTTGTCCGCACAATGATGGAGTGTGCTTAAAAGTACGGACGAAGCCTACGAGCAGTTGTAACGAGGGCAAAGGATGCCTTTTCGACTAGAGGGTACTTCAACTCTCCTGCTCTGAGGATCCGGCTGACATAATACACTGGCTTCTGAATATGGTCCTCCTCTCGAACTAAGACTGAGCTGACCGCCTCGGGGGAGACAGCTAGGTAGAGATATAGTGTCTCTCCTTCAACTAGTTGACTCAACAGCGGCTTGGTGCTCAAGTACGCTTTGAGCTCTCTGAAGGCAGCGCCGCACTCTTCGGTCCATTCTAGTTTCTTCTTGTGGTCTTTGGTTCCTCTGAGCATTTTGAAGAAAGGGAGACTTCTCTCGGCTGACTTGGAGAGGAAACGTCCCAGAGCGGCTATCTTGCCATTGAGCTTCTGGATGTCCTTCATGGTGCGCGGCTCAGGAAGTTGCTCGATGACGGCTATTTTCTCTGGGTTAATTTCAATGCCTCGCTGGGTGATCATAAACCCCAGAAATTTTCCCGACTGCACTCCAAAAGCACATTTCGCCGGGTTGAGCTTCATGCGGTAATGCAGGAGGGAGGAAAAAGTCTCTTCAAGGTCAGCTATGTGGGCAGCGGCCAATTTTGACTTCACCAGGATGTCGTCTACATAGGCTTCCACGTTGCGGCCGAGTTGAGGTTTGAAGATCTTATTCACAAGTCTTTGATAGGTGGCTCCGACATTCTTGAGGCCGAAGGGCATGACATTGTAGCAGAATGTGCCC
Source organism: Asparagus setaceus (assembly GCA_012295165.1). Lineage (NCBI taxonomy): Eukaryota > Viridiplantae > Streptophyta > Magnoliopsida > Asparagales > Asparagaceae > Asparagus > Asparagus setaceus. The sequence goes on from CM022701.1 coordinate 28,995,358, forward strand.
TGGTCAGTGATAAAAGCTGTCTTCTCTTGATCATGCACCGCTATGCGGATTTGATTGTAGCCAGAGAAAGCATCTAAGAAGCTTAACAGTTGATGTCCCGCACTTTCATCCACCAATTGATCAATGCGGGGGAGAGGATAGCTGTCTTTGGGGCAAGCTTTATTGATGTCAGTAAAGTCCACACACATTCTCCACTTGCCGTTGGCTTTCTTTACTAGCACCACATTGGCTAACCATTCGGGATATTGAACCTCTCGAGTGAAGCCGGCCCTCAGGAGCCGCTCGACTTCTTCCGCTGCGGCTTTTTGCCGTTCAGGGCCTAAATATCTTTTCTTCTGTCGAACCGGCTTGCTATGTCGATCGATGGAGAGTTCATGGCAAATGACATCGGGGGAGATGCCTGGCATATCCTCCGGCCCCCAAGCGAACACATCAAGGTTCGCCAAGAGGAAAGATATCAGTGCTCCCCGCAGCGGCTCTGAGAGGTTTGAGCCAATCTTGATTATCTTCTTGCCTTCACCGTCAACAGGGATTTCATGTAAATCTTTAACCGGTATCGTCCTCTCTCGCTCCATCTTCTTTTCGAACTGAAAGTTCATCTTCTCAATGGGCATGGCTGTAGCTACTCCCTTCCCCTTAGTAGAGAGCACATAGCAGGCTCTGGCTTCTCGCTGGTTGCTCCTGACCATCCCCATTCCACCCGGTGTTGGGAACTTGATCATCTGGTGGTAAGTGGAAGGGATAGCTCGCAAGAGATGAAGGGACGTCCGGCCTAGAATGACATTGTGTGCCGACTTGATGTCCATCACCACAAATTGGACATTAACAGTCGACTGACAAGGGGGGCGTCCAACCGTTAGAGGGAGAGTGATCAGCCCTTCCGGCAGTTGGGAATGTCCTGTGAAGCCAATGAGAGGACCCAAAGACGGCTACAGCTTGGACTTATCAATGCCCATGAGGTTGAAAGCGTCTAGGAACAAGATGTTGACAGAGCTTCCAGTATCGACCATAATCCTTTTTACTCGACCATAATCCTTTTTACCTTGAATCCATCAATGTCAGCTGAGATGACAATGGGGTCGCCATGGGGCGTCTCTACTCCATCCAAGTTGGCATCACTAAAAGAGATGGACATATCCGTCCGCAGCTTCTTGTCACAACTATTCACTCGCAGGGCACGTTTAGCATAACTCTTGCGAGCATTATTAGATTCTCCTTCAAGAGTGGGAGCACCACTGATGGTGTTAATGACTCCTCGACTGCCTTGCCTAACTTCTCGATGGTCCGACGCGGGTCGAGGTCGAGGCGACCTGGAGTGAGACCTCTAGTCGTCTTTTCTGGGAGGTGGATTTCTCCTGATCAAGTTCTTCAAGAATCCCCTGCTGATGAGATCCTCAATGTCTCTTTGGAGGACACGGCAGTTGCTAGTGTTATGACCATGGTCCCTATGATATCAGAAAAACTATCGTTCATCTCTCCTTCGAGGATCTGACCTCATTAGTGGTGGGGGAGTAGTAAGGAGCCCCTCCTTCTAGGCCTTATCAAGAGCCCCAGAGAGGGATGTGTTGAGGATAGTGAAAACTGGGGGAGGAGCGTCCGCTCTTCTGCCGTCCCTCTTGTCGAACTGACCGATTCGGTTGTTGTTCTTGGGAGGAGGATTCCTTGGAACATTTTTAGGCTCTTCTCTCCGAGGCGGATTTTGAGTCGGCTTGAATGGTGAGGCGACTGGAGTCATAGCGCGGGCTACGGATGGAGTCGCCTGAGTGGATTGAGGAGTGACTGGGGCTGCATATGGACCGGCTGCCGCGGGGGTAGGGACTATCGCCCTGCTGGATTTTGCTGCTTCTGCTGCTATCTTGTAAGCTTCGGCTTCTTCCATATTCATGTAAGCATGATCCTTGGCCATCAAGTGCTCGTAGCTCTTAATCGGCTTCTTGTTTAGGGCTTTGGATAGGTCGCCTGGTCATAGTCCCGCCACTAGGACCGCCATAGCGACTTTGTTCCCTGGGTCTTCGACTTCTAACCTCATCGCTTGGAATCTTTTAATGTAGGCTCTGAGATCCTCATCTGGCTCTTGCATGGTTTGGATTCATATGCTGGGTGGTAGCTTGGGTTTGGAGTTAGCTAGGAAATGATGGATGAACTTTTGGCTGAGCTCCTCAAAGCTTCCGATGGACTTCTCCAAGGCGTTCCACCAAAACTTGGCGCTTCCTGTCAAGGTGACTGGGAAGCAACGACAGATGGTCTTTTCTGGTGCCTGCATCATGATCACAGTGTCGTGATAGTTCTGAACATGTTCAGTTGGATCTCCTTTTCCTTTGTACTTGTCCATCGGTGGCATCTTGAACTTTTCGGCTGGCGCCTTCATAATGGAGTCAGTGAAGGGAGTGTTCCCTCCGATGGCGTCGGCAACAGGTCGATACACTTGATCATAGCCGCCTGTTGGTTGATGGACTGAGGGAACTGGAGTGGCGTGTCCAGGGCGTGGAGGCCTCAAAGCTTCGACGTCTGGTTCCTTCTCATGATGACTGGGACCAGGGCTCTCATCAGTAATATCATAGATTTGAGGGCGGCGTCTTGGGTTAGCGAATTAATTTGTGTCTATAGCGGTTGAAAGCAGCGCTCTTCTTTGTTGCCTTCTTGGCTTGGCAATAAGAGGAGTTTTAGGAATCAGTACTTGCCATGTAGGTGCGGTGGGGCAGTGGTGAATGGAAGGCAGCGAGAGGGTTGGGCCGCAGCCAAAGTGGTTTGCTGTGCTACGGGAGCAGGGAAACGGTTGAAGAGCTCGTCTGCAAAGGCTTTGAGCTGGGCTTGCATGGTTTGCATGATCTTCTCGGTAGATTCCTGGAGTTAGGCTTGGGTAACATAGCCCAAGGGTAGGTTCCCCATCCTAGTAAGATCATCACCTCCGGACATAGTTGCTAGAGAAAGAAAGCAGGCCCCACGGTGGGCGCCAAACTGTTGATGCTGTGGATCACACAGTCACTAAGCTCTACTGGATTAGTTTTTAGTTGAATGGAGTCCGCTTTCTCTTCTAATATCCAGTGATGGTGTCAGACTGGAAGTTCACCTACACCAGAGAAAGAACCTGTGGAAGGGCGGAGTTGGGATCTCCGGTGTCCCTTCGACGGTCAAGTCAGTAGGTGGAGAAGATCAGAAAATGAAGTAGCAGAAATTCACTGAGAAAAAAAAGATTATTCTTGGTTCATTGAACAGTTCGTTATTTATATCTAGGGTAGGAGGGTATTTTCATCTCTTCATCTAGTGAGGACTAATAATCGAGTTAGCCCCTCCCTCCACGTGTTGATTGATGACTGGATGGATGTCTTTTGTTGTCGCCCACGGCGGCTTACCTTTACATGTGTCAAGGGATGGGATGACTTACGAGTTAGGGCTGTTACTTCATCATTAATGAGTTTATTAATGATATGAGATTGGCGACGTCCGCAGCCGAATTAGTCCGAGGTGCCTTAAATACTGTGAGAGATGGAGGAATTAAGGGACTGACAATGTGACAATGCATTTAATGCGATATGGACGCATTGTCAGGACCAAACTTCATGTAACCATCATTTAGATTGAAGGAGCCACCTTGGATGAGGAAGAGGGGAGTCGAGGCCAAAGAGCCGACTCGCACCGCCTTTCGCGTCGTCCGTGAGGATAGGTAGCCGAAGGGATGACTAACACTGCCTTTCGCGTCGTCTGTGGGGATAGATAGCCGAAGGGACGACTAACACCGCCTTTCGCGTCGTCCGTGAGGATAGATAGCCAAAGGGATGACTAACCCCGCGTCGTCCATTCGGCTCGGTAGGCGAGTTTGGATCACCTTTTAGTTAATCGGGTTAAGATGTTTGTTTGCTCAAAGCATGTGGGGTTTTCCCTTCTAATCAGGAATTAGCAGTTATGACCATAACACTTCACAATGAGTAACACCTAGCCCTAGGTAGTCTCAACTCTCAATTAACACCAGCTTGAGTACACCATAAACCCTCAATTAATACATGTTTGAGTATGCTATAAAAACCAGTTTGAAACAAACTACCGAAAATATTTTAAGCACAAAATCAGAAAGATCTTATAACCCTTTTGATTAGCAAGCCGTTCTTTAAAAGGTTGAAGCGAAGCTCGATCAAGAACGATGTAGATATTGAGTCCAAGGGCAACTCCTCTCGCTAAGATGTTCCAAAGTTGTTGAGCGCGACGAGAAAGAGTTTGTTGAGGCTCCGGTGGTTTGAATATCCAATACAAACTTCTTCTCACAAACCCTAAAAATTATCCCTTCAAGTTCTCTCCAAAAGCTCTCTTTTTTCAAACCGTAGAACTCTCCTCAAATAGTATCTATTTCAATCTTATATAGCCTCTAATAAATCAAGAAAGAGATATCCAAATCATAGTGGAAGTTAGAGATGAAAGGGATCATTGAATTATTTAACTCTTTAAATTTGCCAAATACCGTCGTCACCATCGATGGTTCCTCACAACCATTGATGGTTCCCTGAGCACCATCGATGGGTACCTGTAAATCATTGGTGGTTTGGTTTCGCGTTTCTAAAAATCTGCAATTGGCCATTGTACACTGTCGATGGGGTGACCATCGATGGTTCACCGTAGACCATCGATGGTCCGAATATAACTTTTTGAAGTTCTACAATTGTTCACTGTACACCATCGAGGTCACTGTGGGCCATCGATGGCTCCAATGCTGAAATCAGTGTAAATGCTGATTTTCGCATCGTTTCGCGTTGTAACTTTCGTATACCCATTTTCACCTATACTATATCATCTCAAATAAATATTAGTACCAAATAAGAGTTTGCTATAACTCAAACAAAAGCTATTATACGGAGTACGTTCTAACAAATTGATTAAGCTAGAGATTGCTTCAACAAGTGATATGTATGTGTTATGACGAATCTTCGGACTTAACAAAACTATAACACATAATCACAAAAAAAATATCAACAAAGTAAAACACATAAATATAATGTGATTCAACTTTCAACCCAACTTTCAACCTATGCCCATGAGTGAAAGTGGAGTATAACTTTACTATTAAATTGTGTATATCATAAAGGTGGGGGAACTCTCCATCACTAATATTCCCAATAAACCTCAAACGGCCAATACAATCTCTCTCAAACTCTATGAACGATGGATAGCCAATGTATGACTTAGGGCTTCTCAAAGAAACTCTTAGTTTCTTCTCTCGATTTGTGCTTGATGTTGCCTCACAACCTCTCTAGTTTGATGCTATATAGTTGCTTCTCAAAGCTAATATTCCAATATAAACATATAATTCTTAACTCCCATCACAACTTCGAAGGTTTTGTGTGATTGGTTAGGGACTTTAAGATGGTCGTATCAGAGCAACCTAAATCAAATCCATGACTCTGAATTTATAATGGATTTGCTAAAATTAACATTGTTAGTGAGTCTAGATTTTCGCCCCATAAAAGAGCTCAACCTGCCATGATATGTTGAATATAAAAATATTATTTTCAATCCTCACCATAATTTCAAAGTTCGGTTTAATTGGTTTGGAACTTTAAGTAGTAGGAAGCAAAAAGCCCAGAATTGATTGATGCGGACTTTTGCCCATGACGAAACCGAAGAGAACCACTTGTTTGGAGCCTTGTGCCACCAAAATTGATTCCAACGCATAGCGCACTCTAATTAGTCCCAAACAAAGTCGAATTCCAACTGCAATTCTCATTATCTCCATCTCCAAGGATTGCATATCCAATAGCTAATAGGACTATAGGAGTACCCAATCCTATGCACAAGCATAATTGCAGCATGCTCTCCGCCAATTCGACCGAGACATAGGAAAGGTTCCGGTCTGTGTAAGATTCAGATCTATATTTTGTACCACACAATAAAAATATGTATCAACATGTACACCCTTGAAAAAGCTCAAGCGGATGAGTATGCAGTTAGCTGAGTGAGACGTTATACCCCAGACGGTACTGTGGCAAGATCCTCGGAATGCAAAATGTTACGTGTCATCATTTGTAGTCTAGGAGAATTGACATGGTAATTCCATGTCTCCATTTTTCAGCACTTTAGCACAGTGATTGAGAGAATAAAGATTTTTAACAGTGCTTTCAATCATTTTCCTTTCTTTTTTTCTGTAAAATCGATCGTTCATCACTCATGTGGTCCTTACAACTCTCATCATGGTACCTTTTTCTTTTTCCAAATAAATGTGGTCGACTGCAGAGTGCAGGTTTATTGTACAGGTCCTACGTAAAATCTGAGATCATGCTTTACGACTTTCAGTTGACATGACAATAAAAAAATTTATTAGGTCATTCCTTCACATTTCTTCCTACTCGCCAGCTTCCACATCAAGTAGACCGAGAATGTAATTTCCAAGATGTTTTATTTCCTTTATGTTCATTATACGAACTCAAAATTTTGTAATATTGCATACCTAGTTGAACAATCAATATTCCCTCTCAGTCTTTGTTATGTATGTAAAGATATTACAGTCTTCGTTCATACTCTTCCTGAGTTCTTTAACCTGTCTCCTTCATTATATGTATCATAGAAGTTTATTAAAGCCTGGAAAATACCTTCCACCCTCGGTTGTAAAGCAGCAAATTCCTAATTCCTTTAACCTTTTGTTTCTTTTCTCTTTGATCCTGTTGTTTCTATCTTTGACAGTACTAGAAGCTACGTACAGGCGGTCATAGTTTGTTATATAGGCCTCTGAAGATCTTCAGCAAATTCAAACTTTGCCATGGATATTATCGACATTGAGTGTGGATGTGATACAACCCTGACCACTAACATGAAGGAGTGGATGGGGAAGATGCAAAACAGTGTCAACAATCCCAACCTTTTACTAGAGGAGCAGTTGTGGAAGGATGCGTCCATATATAGGGTCCCTGCCTTTGTAAGGGGCCTCTCTCCAAAGATTTTCACACCCGAGCTAGTCTCATTTGGCCCTTACCATCATGACGATGAAGAACTGAAGGACATGGAAGTCCACAAGGAGAGAGCTCTCGTCCACTTCGTTAGGAAAGCAGGCAAGACGCTTGGTGAGATAGTGGCGGCAGTAGATAAGGTGATGAAGGAGCTGCAAGATTCCTACTATCGCCTTGATAAGACGTGGAAGAGTGATAAAGATGGTCCTTCTCGTTTCTTGAAGCTTATGATTACTGACGGATGTTTCATGCTCGAGATACTTGACTATGCGGCAAACCCTAAAAACAGCTACTCTCGCACCGATCCCTTCTTTAGCGAACATGGGGTTAATCATACAATGCCTTACATTAGGAGGGATATGCTACTGATTGAAAACCAACTGCCTTTGCTCCTACTGAAGACTCTATTTTCTGTCGACACACTGAAACCGTGTGGTAACTATCCTTAAACCCTAAAAATCTAAATGGGAGCTGGTTTGCCACACAATGTACTTGGTTGATGTGTCGCTGACATCTCGCACAATATATTGTCAACTGTGATATGGATATATTGATGATTTTGATTGTGAGATGTGCAAGTGACAACACACCAACTAAGTGCGAGTGAGATAGGGCACATCCGCCCCTTTTATCTTTTCGAACAGACACACATACATATATGTATACATACACATATACATACGCACACACCGCATTAACCGATTGAATGAGCAAATGATGATTTTAACTGAGCGTGCAGGATATCGACGACCGTATCCACAAGATGGTGCTTAACTTTTTAGTAGGTACAGATGAACCAGAGAAGAAAATGGGACAGAGAGCCCACGACTGATCTCCTCCGCCACAGCTTGCTGACCCCAAACAACGAAACAAGGGAGTCTGGGAAAGAAGAGGCTACCGGTGTGATCCGTAGCGCTGTAGAGCTGCGCGAGGCTGGAGTCCGATTCCGTACGAGCAAAACCAAAAGCTTCAGAGACATCCGCTTCGAACCAAGTACGGGCATCCTATACCTCCCTAAGCTTGCCGTCCATGATGCTACAGAATGCATGCTACGCAATATGGTGGTTTTCGAGCATATGCATATTAACATAGACCATGGTATCACCTCTTATGTCTGTTTCATGGATGAAATTATCGATTCTGCTGCGGATGTCAGTTTGTTGCACTCCCGAGGTATAATACAGAATTCTCTAGGAAGCGACAAGCAGGTCGCTGAGCTGTTCAACAACAGGATAACAAAGGAGGTGACCGTCGATCCTAAGAGTAGTCTGAATGAAGTTCGTGAGGAAGTGCAGAAATATTGCCAGAGGAAGCGGAACAAATGGCGGGCAAACTTGCTGCACACTTATTTCAGGAATCCTTGGTCTATGCTGTCTCTGGCTGGTGCGTTGCTGTTGATTGTGCTCACAATTCTGCAGACTGTGTTTTCCGGAATACAGATACACCATGGTTGAGTCTGGTTTGAATTATATCTGAATGTCTCTTCAGATACTGATTGTGTTTGAGTTCTTGGTTTGTTTGAATTGTTTTAATATTTCAGTTTGGGTTTGGTTTGTAGGTTGCAGTTGTAATATCTTTTGATTGTTTTCGTTGGTTATTCCCATATTCATGGAGGTTTACCCGACTTATCTTTTGATTGTTATGGTTAGTTATTCCCATATGCATGGAGCTTTACCCTACTTTCAGTACAATGTCTTCCTCTTTGTATTAATATATTATTGCCTAGGATCACACATTTTAGGCACTTTCTAGATATAATATAAATGGATAGATTAAACGTGCAAGCAAGGTTTATAGACAATGAAAAGAATTAAAAAGTACATCAGATTCAGATAAGAAAGAAATAAAGAACCAAGAAACATTATTGCAGCTTTTCAACCAAAAGAAATGGGAAAGAATATTGGTATCTTAAGCGTCATGCAGAGGGCTACATCTAGAAAGCAGAGTGGCTTGCCAAGGGATGTTTTCTTATACTATATGCTTCTTTGTTTAGATATTTATGATAATGTTGGGGGACCTTTCAACGATGGGTGTCTGAGCTACATGTAGCAATATATTTGAAGTACTTTCAAGAAAAGGTTTGGTACATAAATGTAAGCTTTATATATTTCGTATGCTTATCTATTCAGTTCTTCATATAGTGATCTTCGTGACACTTATCACCAATTCCAAATATAACTATCATCATACCATTATAAATTATGCTCATTCTCAATTTTAATCGCAGAAGAATCTCAATTATATGTTTGAATCAGATCATTTCACATTTTTTTTTAAATTTAGGGTGTGTTTGGCAATCCACCAAAAACTGGATTAGGAATAAAAATTGGTATAGTGGCAAAATTTTGACCTACAAAAACTACATCAATGCTAACCCAATGTTTTACAAAACGAAGAAACACTCTAGTCTAGCGAAATTTAAAGCATTGCCAAATACATTCTTAGAGTGGATTATTTCTGAAGATTCTTCATGGTTTTGTCATTTCACAGATGAAGCTTCACTTTTCATTCCCAAAGCACGGTATTCTTCCACATACATTACCTTTTTCTTTATCTTTACGTTATGGTTTTGTCTTGTCTGCTGAGTTCTTTTTCTTATTCTTCTGCAAAGGATCAGAGTACCCTCTCTATCTTATACATTTGAAATATGCACACATTTTGACACTTTCTATATATAAATATAACTATAAATGATTGAATTAAACATGTAACAGAGGTGTATAAACAACGAAAGAATAAAAGAAAGTGAGTCATAAAGGTATGAAAGAATCGAAATCTTTTGCAGCTTTTCCATCAAAAAGAATTGGAGAATTTACAGGTATATCTAAGCTTCATGGAGAATTCTACGTGTAGAAAGCAAAGTGGCTCCCAAGGGATATTTTCTTATTTGTATGTCCTTCCTTTTTAAGATCTTTTAATACGTAGAATTTGCATCATGATCCAAGTAGTATAGGTTTATAATAATTCTGTTCACTTTTCAACCATGATCTACTTCTAGCAATACTATTTTCAAGTAACTTTTTGAGAAAAGGTTTGTTACATAAATGTTGACTTGATATATGACCCATGAAACGGGCATAATTCTGCAATAAATTCAAAATGGTAGTGATTAATCCTAAAGTAAGTAGCATTATACATGTTTCGAATTATAATTGTCCTCAATTTCTCTCCAAATGAATGATATCTTTCAATTAAGTGACTTTAGTTAAAAGCCCAGATATAGCTAAATCACAGACGGATCACATCTTTCTTCTCTTGTTACTTTCAAAAATCACACAAAATTTACGGTTGGACATATTGGTGGTCATGATCACCAGATGCTTGCATTTTCTAGAAATTGCAAAGTATTGATCACCGGATCCTTTTATCTTAATTGACGAAGGATTTAATTAGCAATACTCATCCCATCTCACCACATTTTATTTAATAGTTACGACAACTCTGATGGAGCTGTGTAAGCCTGTTGTTAGTGTATATATTAATGACAGCTAAATCGTCCCTGCGTTCAATTTTTGTCGTTGATGACTAAATTTTTTTAGTACACATCAAGGGTTTCAAGAGCTAGGGACCATATGTATAGTCAATATGTTTATTAACATATTAGATTTAATAAATATTTTTCCATCATTTCAAGCTACACACCATAAAATCCTTTTAGTCACCAAATTATTTCTTATATTTTATAGAAATATCGAAATTTCTTTTAACTCTTGAAGGTCAATATGTAAAATTGAGCACATTTGCTACAAACTTATGCGTATAGATATACTATTTTGGGCCGACAAAGGCCCATATATGGAATGGACTACCCTAATTCACAAATTGACTAGAAATTTTTAAATCTTAGGAGTCAAATATCCGACATATTTGATCAGATATCTATCTAACTATTTTTCAAATATGAGACTAAATCTCATGTCTACTCCTTGCTCAACCAAACTTGAATTAAATGAATTCAATAGACTCTTGATGGTCCGATTTCACAAGATCTCGTTGAGTCAAAATGGTACCCAATATAGCAATAAGTTTATGAAATAGCAACTCAACAGTTCCAAGATAAACTATGTCACAATGGAGGCAACAATGTGTGCATCCAAAGGAATTCTAACCCGTGATAGATAAAATTATATACATCACTTTCTTCGCTAATATCTTATGCACCGCAGCTTTAAGCCCTAACCCTTTCTCACATAATCTCAAAAGAGCATCCAAAAGGACCATAAACCGTGGTTTTGGTACTAATTTTAGGATCGCAAAGGCTAATAAAGAGAGATGAGCTAGGCTAATCGTCTTGAACCAAATTGACTAGAAACTGTTAACTAATAAATGAGTCTTAAGTCCAAATATACTTAGGTGTACATATATCCATCTAACTATTTGTCCAATAGAAGTCAAATCTCATCTCATGTCCTTTATCATCCAAACCTTGTTAAACTCCATGGATCTGAGACACTCCAAGCAAACACACATATCTACATATGTGTGTCCCACACATTTTGAAGATTTTGCATCTGAATCAGATCACCTACCATATCAATCTTATTTCAAGTATTGATAATTTTGGTCTGATGCGAAATATGTATGTTGTAAGTACCTTATCGAGAGCATCTCTAGCTTACTTGTCCATCGCTAACTTCCTAGACCACGATATTTTAAATTTTGGAACATTCTCTTTTGAACGAGTAAGCATGGAAGAGGATTGTCTCGAACATTCTCTTCTTGCAAATAGAGTAATCATAGAAGAGGACTCGATACCATGTTACCGAAAGTAGCAAGGAAATTTCACAGCAGATTACATGACAATAGTAGAGACTCGATGGATACTGATATAATTCTTTAGTACAAGATGAATAATTCCGATGAATTGTCGTAGCAAAAATGTAGAGCATTAGGAAACACTATAGATTAGTTCTGACCATTTCGACTAACTTGTGAATTAATATTTAGTTTCAGATCCGTAAGAGACTTAACCTAGACAATCAAAAGCGTAACAAGATACAAATACAATGGATGAATGGATCTTCTCAAATTACACTACCTCACCAATTTGGTCAATGTAACAGTACTAAAAGGTCCCTTCTATTGCATCAAAACTCCAGAGTTTTGATCAGGGTTAAAATTAAGTTATAACTTGTATATTCTATTAACATGTTCCTACAGGTTGAGCATCCTGTTGATTAACGAAACTTGGACTCACATAATATCTTCTTTGATTGGGGGAGATTTGGAAATGAATTATTTTGATACCATACTAAGGACCAAAACTTCAGACCTTGATTAGGGTTTAGAGTTATATAATTTTGTAGTCTAACAACAATTTTTCTGTGTAGTTCTAGCAATGCGGAACATAGTCACCTTGATCATTTTTTGTTTCTTCAAATTAGGGTCCGTTTGGATGCAATATTTTGCATGTGAAAGTTCTTGTAGCGTCGGTGGCCTTCTGATAGCCCAAACGCCTCTTAAAAGGCGTTTTGGGATGAACTTAATAGCGTCCTGCGGCCTACTGATAGCACATGCAAAAATAGGAACCAAACAGGCCCTTAGAGCAAGCATGCATATCCTGGAGCAAACCGTACTAAGAACACATGAAAGGTCTCAAAAGATCAATAACAACTATATATATATAGGTATCATGAAATAAGAACCATATACATATCGTGTGTATGATAAATTCCATGAGAATCTCAAGCTTACTTGTCAATGCATGATGTTAAAGTCATAATAAGCATGTATAGGACATAGCATTGCAGGAGACAAGATACCTTATTACTAAAGCAGTACGCTAGGTACCAAATTCTCACACATATGTGTGTGTAAGTGTGCACGTAAAATTAGTGTTGACTGGTTAAATTGAGAGGAAATGGGAGACCAGTGGATTGCTCAGGTACGGGAGAAGAGAGCATCGCTAAATCTTGAGAAGGAGGGTAAGATCTACGAAAAGAAGTGCATCTACAAGGTGCCCAAGTTCATCCGAGACCACGACAGACATGCTTACGCTCCTCACGTCGTCTCCTTAGGACCCTATCGCCACCACGATCCATCAGAGATCTACGACTGTTGCGATCCTTACCTAAATCGCATGGAGCCCATTAAGCACAAAATCTTGGTAACCTTTCTCAAGATGTCGAATGTAGAGGTAGAAGTCATAGTCGAGACAATGAAGAAGGAGGCAGATGAACTGATGTGCGTATGATGATGGGCTTGAGGAGCCGTGGACTGATGCTGAGCGCCACTGAGCTCATGATTCTTGATGGTAGTTTCGTGCTCGCATACATGCTCATTGAGAATCATAAGTTGAATCGGAGGACAAAGAGATGTTCAAGCTCGCCATGTCGGGCTAGTACCCGTGTATGCAGAAGTTCTTTTGACATGATTCTGCTTGAAAACCAACTGCCCTTTCGATGCGATTCAAATCTTGGCTGGTTTGCTGACTCCGCCGGAGATGGTACTTCTTCGCTATCATCAAACTAGAATCTAATTCGGTCTAGATTATTCTTATTTAGGCAGAACTTATAAACCCTAAAGTTTTTAAATTAGCATGTTACATTCTGTTATGCAAACATGAAAAATATTCTTTTGAATATTTTCGTGTGATATTCACATGCTAATTTATTTTTTAAATTTCCTTTAATGTTTGTTAAATTTATTATTGAACATATTCCAAGTCAATATTAAAATAGAATTGGGTTATGTTCATTATAAAATTTGTGTATATTTAACAGTAAATTCAACAAACATTAACAATAAAGAAATTCTAAATTAGTATATTAGTATCACATAAGATATTAGGAAAATATTCTCATATTAAGATATTAGGAAAATATTCTCATATTTGAATAATAGAGGGCAATAAAATGTCTTTGCCAAATATAAGGGAGGGTATATAAGTGCAAAAGAGAAAATATATGGTATTTAAGAGCTAATAATCTTTTAAATAGAGGTTATGAACCAATTTTAACCCCAAAGACATAGCTAATTATTGGACATGTTCCAATTCAATACTAAAATAGAATTGGGATAGGTTCAATATAAAATTTGTGTATATCTAACAGTAAATTCAACAAACATTAACAATAAAAAAATTCTAAATTAGTATTTTAGTATCATATAAGATATTAGGAAAATATTCTCACATTTCAATAATAAAGGGCAATAAAATGTCTTTGCCAAATATAAGGGAGGGCATACTATCAACAAAAAAAGATATATATATATATATATATATATATATATATATATATATATATATATATATATATATATATATATATATATATATATATATATATATATATATATATATATATATATATATATATATATATATATATATATATATATATATATATATATGGAAAATTAGAAGGTATTTAAGGGCTAATAAGCTTTTAAGCGGATGCAGCCTATTTTAACCTAAAAGATATAGCTAACTCACAGTAGTGAGTAATTAGTAATTTAACCCAAAAATTATGACTCTTGGATATTAACCCCAACTCCTATTTTAAACTCATCTTTCTTTCTTATCCCGTCCGATGTAGGACTATAATAAACTCAAGATGAGTTATCTTATTAGGTTTTCTTTTCTTATTATAATTTACCTTTTATAGATAGTCCACAAGCAATGTACGTAGGTATGGGATATAATTCTCTTCTTCATCATAATGGATGAGAAATATAAGTTTCTTCTCTCCTTTCTTTTATTTCTACAACATGAAAATTACAAAATACATAAATTATTGAGGCTGTTAATATGTGAGTATAGTCCTACATTGGATATGATAAGAAAGAGTGATGAGTTTAAAATAGGAGTTGGGACCAATACTTAGTAGCTATAGCTTTTGGGTTAAAGTTGGCTTCTAGCTTCTGTTTAAGACCCATCAACTCTAGTTTGGGCCCAATTTCTCCCCCAACAAATGGTATCAGAGTTAGGGTTATTCTCCAGATAATTAAAAAAATAGAAAGTGAAATCCAATGTAATAAAGGAAAAAAAATATGTAGGAGTGATATCGTCTGGTTAGCCCCCACGAGTGAAGTGGTGAAAGATATGGATGTTTGATAGCCATGCGTCGAATACATATTCTGGTTAGTCCACGAGTAAAGTGGCGCGAGAGTTAGTGAATTGGTTAGCTCACGAGTGAAGTGGTACGAGAGTTAGTGAATTGGTTAACCCACGGGGACGTGGTACATGAGTTAGTGAATCCCATGGAAGACTAAAGTGTAGCTGAATTGAACAACATTCACAAATTAAGAGGGAGTAGTTGAGGTTGTTAATATGTGAGCATAGGCTCACATTGGATACGATAAGAAAGAGTGATGAGTTTAAAATAAGAGTGTTCGCGGTAAAAGTCGGGATGATTGTCATTGATTTGAATTTGTTTACAGCTTCTTTTGCCTACAACAAAATTCAAAAAGAAATTGCCTTTTATTTTAAGGCGTACAATGAAAATCAAAAAAGATTGCGACTTCTTCCTAAACAAACACGAGGATCTCTGTTATGTCGAGGTCCTCGCTTGCGTGGGTTCTTTGCCTGTGCCGGGGACTTGTTGTGTCCGTGGACCACAGCGCAATTCAATCTGGTGTAAACACGGGTTACGGAACTTCTGAGGCGTAGAGGGACTCGTTTCCGCGAAGGAAGCGCTGGGGATCACACTCGCGAAGGAGGATGCGCTGCGGGGATCACACTCACGAAGGAGAGGATCGCCGGAGCGGGTGAGATCTACAAGGAGAAATCACAGCGCTATCCCTGAGGTTAAGACGAAGCTTAACCTAGAGGGTATCTGTAGTTCGACCCGAGCTTATTTACCTTCCGCCTGTAGATCTGACGTCGACTGGACTTGAGCTCGCCGGTGCTCGGAACCGTGCGTCGTAGATCTCGCGAGGGCTCTTCAGAAGTCCGCCGGAATCCAAGCCCAAATCCCAAAAAATCCGACCTCCAAGTCTCCAAAATCCCGCGCCTCGTCACCACCCCGACCCCCTTGAAGTGAGGAGAACCCCCCCTATTTATAGCATAGGGGTGTGACGGCACCGACCACTGGCCGAGCCACCTCGACCAAGTTGGCGAGGTGGCTCGACCATGGTGGCCGAGCTACCCTACCACTTGGCGAGCACCTCGACCAAGTTGGTAGGGTGGCTCGACCATGGTGAAACCGCCACCGGCCACTTGGCGAGGTACCTCGACGGTTGGTAGAGGTGGCTCGTACCATTGTGGTAGAACGCTTAACCACTTGGCGAGGTAGCTTCGCCAAGTTGGCCGGTAGCAGCCGCTTTTTCGCCGTTTCGTTTTCGACTCTTGGCTTTCTCGGGACTTAGATTCCGTGCGTATTTGATTCGGGACTAATTCTTGGTTCGTTCGGTTCAACGGTCTCGAAATCCGATCGTCCATTCAAGTCCGGTTTAAGCCGTGCTTGTGGCGTTAATGTTCGCCGTCGAGTTCGCGTCTTAACGATCCGACGTCTGCATCATTCGATGGGTTGTCATTCGCCGACTCCCCGTCACGAGTTGGTTTCGGAGATCTTGTAAGTATTTTTCAACGCCTACAGATACCCCCTCCAAAGCGTCTCAGTCTCAATTCTTAATGAGTCTGGGATGCTTTGGACATGATGGTTCGACCTTGATGGTGAGGGTCCCAAAGATAGCTTCAAGTCTTGATTCTTCGGATCATCGGTTCTTTGTAGGATTCTGATAAGATCCGCGGTCTTTGCATTTATTGTCTGACCGCTTGTTATCTTGATTCGAAGCTGGTGGGTGAGTTTTGTTTGTAACTCGTGTCGGTTGGTCGTTGTTTGACTAACCATCAGACTTTTGGACTTCTCCATATGTCGGCGAACTCCTTTGTTGGCGACACATTGGCTGTGTCGAGTACATGGAATTTCATAACCCTTACTCGGTTAATTCCTTCATCATCCGTGTGTTGTTGGTTTAACTTCTGGCGGAGGATATGATTATCGGTGTCAACATGACTTTCACTCTTCATCGATTATCCCTCTCTTGGAGATTATGGTGGGAGGACATTTAAGGGTTACGAGTTATCCTTAAGAATATGGATTTATTCTCCGGGAACTCCTCGTTGAAATTTTGGAAATAGTTTATACTACGTAATCCTAGTTGGAGTAGGATTGGGCAGCGTTGATGTCGATGCAATCCGCACGATCGAGTTATCCTAAGAATATTTTTGTGAAAATATTCTTCCGGAACTTCTCGATAAATTAGGAAGCGGTTTATACTGCGTAATCCTAGTTGGGTAGGATTAGGCGTTGATGTCGATGCAATCCGCATGATCGAGTTATCCTAAGAATATTTTTGTGAGAATATTCTTAGGAACTTCTCGATAAATTAGGAAGCAGTTTATACTGTAATCCTAGTTGGAGTAGGATTAGGCGTAGCGTTGATCGGCGTCGATGCAATCCGCGATCGAGTTATCCTAAGAATATTTCTTGTGAGAATATATTCTTAGAACTTCTCGATAAATTGGAAGCGGTTTATACTCGTAATCCTAGTTGGAGTAGGATTAGGCGACGCGTTGATCGGCGTCGATGCAATCCGCACGATCGAGTTATCCCTGAGAATATTTTGTGTGAAAATATTCTTCCGGGAACTTCTCGATAAATTGGGAAACAGTTTATACTCGTAATCCTAGTTGGAGTAGGATTAGGCGGCCGTTGATCGGCGTCGATGCAATCATACGATCGAGTTATCCACGAGAATATTTTGTGTGAAAATATTCTTAGAGAACTTCGATAAATTGGGAAGCGGTTTATACTCGTAATCCTAGTTGGAGTAGGATTAGGCGTTGATCGGCGTCGATGCAATCCGCACGATCGAGTTATCCACGAGAACATTTTGTGTGAAAATATTCTTAGGAACTTCTCGATAAATTGGAAACAGTTTATACCGTAATCCTAGTTGGAGTAGGATTAGGCGTAGCGTTGATCGGCGTCGATGGGGCCTTCACAAGATGTTATTCAGAATCAATCTTGAATCTTTCCAAACTTGGCGAAGGGAGTAGGAGCCAATCAACGGACTGATTTGTTTTGATATCCGGATAAGGTTCCAATTAGGACTCCTAATTAGGGGCTGATTAGAGTCCTAATTAGAGTTGATTTGGGCTCCAATTAGAATTCCTACTTCTTGCCAAATAGGAGTCCTTGTTCAAAGGATTGGGTCCATATGGGGTTGTTATAAATACCCACAAACCCTCTTTTTCTTGACCTAGGCGGCCCCCACATGCTCTCTCTCTCTTGTTTTCATCTCGCTTCGCCGTCTTTTCTTCCTCGATCAACGAGGTATGCATCTGAGTACTTTTCTCTCTTTTTTTTCTTTTCTTGTGCATGCGGTGTAGATCGCGAGCGACAGTGGCGGTCGCTGGCGGTCAGCGGCGGCGGCCGGGCTGGCCTTGGCGGCGCCCGGCGCCCGTGGCCGGCTGGTGTACCAGCGCTAGCGGCTGGCTAGTCGCCGGCGCCCTGCGTCATGGCCAGTCTTGCGGCTGCGCCAGCTTGGCTGGCGCGCCGGTGTCGCGCGCCAGTCTTTGGCCAGTCGCGCCCGATGTCAGTAGCCGGCGCCGTATTGAAGCTATTGGTAATCATGGCGGCCTTACGGGGCGCTTCGTCGGGTTCTTGGCATCGGATTGTGTATCTTTTGGCGCTTTATTTGCTGATTTTTTGGCCATGTATCGACTTTTGTTGTATTGTTGCGGCTTCGATGTCGTCGGGAATATCCGCAGCGTCTCGAGTCGATCAACTTCGCCGCGGCGGCGTGAATGCCGCGCCTCCTTCTTTCGGTGGTGCGCCCGGCGTCATCATATTCTCGTACATATATGCGTTGTGTCCCGCCGTTCTCCTTTGTGAGGCGATTGGGAAGAGCGAAATCCTCCTTTGTGGGGACCGGCCTTCAGTTGTGCACCGTTCGTTATGGCCCGCCGTTTTCCTTTGTGAGGCGATTGGGAAGAGCCGTGATTCTCCTTCGTGAGGATTGAGGCTTCAAAGATCACCCGTCTCGATGTTTTTAACGGGAGCGATTTCATACCGTAGTCTCGCCTTGTAGAACGGAATATATTGCCGCTTGGATTATGCGGCTATATTTATCGTTCTCCGGGTGTTTAATACGGATGAAATCGTCATACCGTTATAAGGTCGTGACTCAATCTATGTAAGATGAATTCAACGCCATTTACTAACTGAGTATTTTCTGATTTCAGTTGA
Source organism: Asparagus setaceus (assembly GCA_012295165.1). Classification (NCBI taxonomy): domain Eukaryota; kingdom Viridiplantae; phylum Streptophyta; class Magnoliopsida; order Asparagales; family Asparagaceae; genus Asparagus; species Asparagus setaceus. The sequence continues at coordinate 29,014,484 of CM022701.1, forward strand.
TTATTCCTCGGGAGCTTTTCCAGCCTACGCGGTCGATGGACGTCATAGTGACTATTATTCCATGTGTGATGATCGCGATTTTTATCTACGCCTCGATTCGCCCGGCACATCAGCGGAGCGATCGGTATTTGAGGAAGTTCAGCTCTCCATCGTTTGGTCACCGATCGCTCGTAAGGGACACCGGCTCTCGAACCTGCGAAGAGCAGTTATCTATTGACTTCGGTTAAGGATCGGATCTGACTCTTATCGAGAGTGAGAGGTGGTTGAACAAAGACGACGGAGGCCTTGTATATTCCCGGATACCTCGTCAACTCTCATTGACCGACCTTAGACACCATCTTTGTGACCGCAGGTATGTCATGGCGTCGTAGAGAGCATGATCATATTCATTGTGGGTTTATTACCCGGCCGGTTCGGGTTCCAACAGAATCGTCATCGGCCTTCACCACAGGGTTGTAGAGTGGACACACCGCCCGTGATGAGCTTTTTGTTCTGCCTCGACTTTGAAGAATCGCCTTGCTAAATTGGGGCGAGATGCGTCGTCGATCATAGATTCTTGGTGGGTACACTTTCGTCAAGTAAGCTTGGTGGGAATTAGCGACCGCTTCGTCCTCGGCCGATGGGATGGAGAACCGTGCTGCGGTGCGTATTCGGCGATTAGTGCCACTATGTATGGCCTTCCAATCGGTGTCAACCATTTCTTTACCTTATTGAGCTTTATAATCCGGACTTCGAATCGTTTTCACCAAACATGGCGAGTTGGGGTTGGCTTTGCATGAGATGTACCGTATTTCGTGTCTACCCATGGGGAAGATGCTATATCGAGTACTTTCCCTCAATCGAGGCCGAGCGGTGAAGAGCGCGCGCCCGTCGTTATAAGACTTTATGGGATCTCACTTGTCATTACCATATAGCTCGGCCCAATCGAACCTTGCGCGAAATGTAAGTGAGTCTGAAGCAGTTCGCCAATTACTTGTTCCAGCATTTGGAGGACAAATCTGGCGAGGAAATATGTGAACTATCACCGCTCACCCCTTCGAAGGTTAATGAACTGATCAAGAAGTCTGAGGCTAACTCGTATACACTCGGCTTCGCCAAAGAAGGCTTTCCCGGGGACCAAGTTCGCGACCTTTACGTGGCATGCGGTGAAGCCTATCCGGTAGACAACTCTTCTAGCGGGCTATCTTGCAATCGGCTCAAGAAGTGTGTGGTTCCATATCAATCGATGATGCTTTACCTTTGGAGGTCCTTTATCCTGCAGTTCAACTCGCCCACAAGAAGGAACTCTCTCTCCTTCCGGTGATGGTGGCCAGTATTCACCGTGGATTGCGGCATATAGTTCGGGCGTTTACCCAGAGAAAGGACGAGCCATCATCACGCATCCCTTCCGTCCGGTAGAGCTCCCATATACCTATTTGATGACTGGTTGGTCCTTCATCGTCCGACATGATGTCGGCGCCGGGTTCCACAGTCGTCTACTCCTTTCTTACGGTTGGTAGAGGATTGCGGATGGAAGGCGTGGTTTTGCGAGATCAAAAGCAGTCTGATTCACAAAGGGTGGATCTTTTCGGATGTTTTCCTCGATTCTACGGTCAATATGGTGAGTCCTTGGTCGGCGAGGAGGTGCAGAAGGCCAGACTTCACTTAACATTGGCTATTTCAAGCGGCTAGTGAATATCGGGCGGGGTATCTCACCTTCGAGTAAATGAGGAATGCTTCGTGAGCCTTATTTTCCTGTCGTTTTGCTCGCCCGGTTGATTCACGACCAACTTTATGTTGGGAACCCGAACCGGCGGCTCGGTTCGGGGTGGACTTGTGGATGGCCTTGAGCATGGTTGTGGGCGTCATGGGATGTACGGTGCTAGATTGATCTCGAGCTCGGACCGTCGGTGGAGTCGACATTCCTCCATTGTAGTTGGCTATTAGTAGCTAGCGAGTCAGTCCTGTGAGGGCCATCTCGGATCGGTAGCGAAGCATCGTTGCGGCGGCATTGAACCCTAGAGATGCCGGTCAAGCTCGAGCGCCGCCAATCTTATCGACCGAGTGAGGTTGAGGAGGAATTCCACAACTCGACCTTTGCTACTTTAGGAGAGGACCAGCGGAGGCTGCGGCTCATGAGAAGGACCTCGGTACTTCCTCCTTTTCCCTTCGTTCTCTCATCCTTTCCATTAGATTTCTCATCCAATTGAATTTCGGGAAAATCTATTGAAGAGGAAGAATTCGACCCTCTCAAGGGTTAAGCGAAAGAGGCTAGCCCACAAGAATCCGTGAATCCTCGGTCCTTTGATATAGACTTGACCCGGTAATGTTCGATCGGTGGCGGAGTAATAATTCACCGTGACAAAATTTGAAATTTTGACTTTTGGTGACATCTCTCCGTTCATCGCGGGGGTTCTAGGGATTATGATCACGGCTTTGATTTTGATCACCACAATTCTGGCGAGCCAGTTACGCTCATCTTGAACCAGTTTTACTCAACAAATGTATGGAGCTATGGAGGAAGAGGCCGATGTAGGACTGATCCGGCGGACCAGTACATCTAACATCGATAATTCCTCTTACGGGTGGCAAATCGAGAATGGAATGACTTCGAGTTTGTACCCCACTACTTGCCTCTTTGCTTTTGTTCTTTTAGAGAGGTTGCGGAGACAAATGCACAAGCCGAGACTAGGCGACTAATCACACCGTAGGAGGTAAGTAACTCTACCTATTGTTCGTCTTAATTGCATTCACTTTCCTAATGCCTCCTTTTTTCAGACTTCTCAATGGAAGATCTCGTGGCAGCTGGTTTATACGGTAGTACCTCCATGGATGACTTGTTACGCACTTGGTCACAAGGCGACAGCGCATTGGTGAAGATTTCCCTGAAACTACCATCCCCGAAGGAGGTATGAATTTTCTCTTAATTATAGGACCAGCCGTTTGGCCAATACCACTATAATTAAAAGAGGCTGAGGCGCTCCCCTTGTGTAGTGGCAGGGACTCCTCTTTCCGCTGCTTTCTCAGAATCAGCTACCACAGCGACCGTTGAGATAGATGAGCACACTGAGGGCTCAGCTGCGGTTGACAGCATCCCAGCGATAGATACGCCTCTGGTGGACTCACTAGCCTCTGAAGCTACACCGAAGGAGACGGGTAAGGGTCTTTTAGCCAAATAAGCTTTCGCCAATTTTTTTACTAAAAATCCTAAAGTCCTCTTTTCTTCTGTGCAGAGCCTACATCTCGACTCCATGATCTGGTGAGAGCGTTGATGCTGGATGAAGATCCATCCCATCTCATTATCTGTTTGGAAATACGCTCATTCTTTTCTTTGGTGAACAATGTGATCGAAAAGGTCCTTCATGGCGGGCTTTCTCTTCATCGATTCAGACCTTTGCTTGATCCCGGATGGCTTTGATCACGGGATATGGGTTATCGGCGCTCGAACCATTGTTGATGACCTTGCCCATCACGGAGGAAAGCTTGAAGCTGCAAAAGGCTGCGGGTAGCGAGGGCTTCCTCATATGTAGGCTGCTCATCACGGGCTCGCGTTTAGAGGCATGGCGCGATGCTCGTGTTTTCTTGGGCTCGAAGTCGGATGCAAAGACGCTCCGATCAGCTTGGGCTGTTGTTCTTGAGACATATTCTTCCTTAAGCCATATCGGTGATATTGTGGCGAGTCGCGGAGAGGATATCTTGCTTTCGGGGAGAGCTCCATCTTGAGGAAGATAGGATGGCGGTTTGGGTGGCGAAGGCCGACAAGGAAGAAGCCCTCATCGTTGCGTCTAGGGAGCTCGATCAGTCGAGCGGCAGGCGAGCTTCGAGGAGGCAACTTCGAAGACGAACACCGATGAGGAGTCCTTGAGCGAGTTGCGGGAAGAACTCCACCGGGCCTACAATGGTGAAGTGTCACCGGCTTGAACAACAAATCCTTTGTCATAGACTTGATGTTTAGCGGTTGTAGTTCTTTCTATATTTGCTTCAAATGAATAAGATCCATTCCTTTCATTGTTTATTATGATTCTTTTGCCGTTAGAAATAATTAACCATAATACTTATAGGATTTTGGCAAACCCTCGACCATCAGCGGGTTTGATTAGCCTTTACCAACTACCGTTTGAGTTGGGCTGGCGTCGCGGATTATCGGATCCGTTCCACCGCGTGGCGTTGTGCTAAAAGAATGAAACTCTTCTAGACTTGTTGCTATGATATCGAATACATAGGCCGTACTCTTTACGGGCAAGAGACCACCCGACAGCGTGTTACCGTAGACTCATCCCTTCTTAGGCGGGATAAAATACCCGAGTCGAACTCGGTGTCTTCTTCAATCGGAAAAAGACTAAACCCGACAGCGTGTGAAGCGTTGGCTTTATCCTTCTTAGGCCGGGATAAAATACCCGAGTCGAACTCACGGTGTCTTCTTCAATCGGAAAAAGACTAAACCGGCAGCGTGTGGCGTTGGCTTTATCCCTTCTTAGGCCGGGATAAAATACCCGAATCGAACTCGGTGTCTTCTTCAATGGGAGAAAGACTAAACCCGACAGCAGCGTGTGAAGCGTTGACTTTAGGGTTATTGGCCAACCCGACCCTCAGCGGGTTTGATGAGCCTTTACCAACTACCGTTTGAGTTGGGCTAGCATGTAGATTGTCTAAATCCGTTCTACACACAGCGTTGTGCTAAAAGAATGAAACTCTCTTAGACTTAATGCTACGATGTTGAATCGTGAAGCCGTCTTTTCAGGAAGACTAACCCGGCAGCGTGTTACCGCGTAGACTCATCCCTTCTTAGGCTTCGGGATAAAATACCCGAATCGAACTCACGGTGTCTTCTTCAATCGGAGAAAGACTAAACCCGACAGCGTGTGGCGTTGGCTTTATCCTTCTTAGGCCGGGATAAAATACCCGAGTCGAACTCTGGTGTCTTCTTCAATCGGAGAAAGACTAAACCCGACAGCAGCGTGTGGCGTTGGCTTTATCCCTTCTTAGGCCGGGATAAAATGCCCCAAGATGAACCTTGGTGTCCTCTTTTGACGGAGAATGGTGAACGGCGGAATAAGATTGATTGAGGTGGGAAAGGAAGAATGTGTTCTATTTCGGGATGAGGGAAACAACGGTAGATTCCTTGCGTAGGAATTGAAAAGACTTCGAGGTGACCTTGATCGGACAACTGATGCGAAAATCCGGCGCATACCTTGATCGGCGCTACCTAAGATGAAAATGGAACTAAGAGTGGGATCTCCACTCCGAGAACGAAGAGACTTCGGGTGACCTTGATTCGGACAACACAGTGCGAAAATCGGCGCATACCTTGATCGGCGCTACCTAAGATGAAAATGGAACTAAGAGTGGGATCTCCACTCCGAGAACGAAGAGACTTCGGTGACCTTGATCGGACAACTGATGCGAAAATCGGCGCATACCTTGATGGTAGCTACCTAAGATGAAAATGGAACTAAGAGTGGGATCTCCACTCAGAGAACGAAGAGACTTCGGGTGACCTTGGTCGGACAACACGATGCGAAAATCCGGCGCATACCTTCGGTCGGCTACCTAGGATGAAGATGGAACTAAGAGTGGGATCTCCACTCGAGAACCGAAGAGACTTCGGTGACCTTGATCGGACAACACAGTGCGAAAATCGGCGCATACCTTGATCGGCTACCTAAGATGAAAATGGAACTAAGAGTGGGATCTCCACTCCGAGAACCGAAGAGACTTCGGGTGACCTTGATCGGACAACACAGTGCGAAAATCGGCGCATACCTTCGGTCGGCTACCTAAGATGAAGATGGAACTAAGAGTGGGATCTCCACTCCGAGAACCGAAGAGACTTCGAGGTGACCTTGATCGGACAACTGATGCGAAAATCGGCGCATACCTTCGGTCGGCTACCTAAGATGAAAATGGAACTAAGAGTGGGATCTCCACTCAGAGAACGAAGAGACTTCGGGTGACCTTGATCGGACAACTGATGCGAAAATCGGCGCATACCTTGATCGGCTACCTAAGATGAAAATGGAACTAAGAGTGGGATCTCCACTCAGAGAACGAAGAGACTTCGGGTGACCTTGATCGGACAACACAGTGCGAAAATCCGGCGCATACCTTGATCGGCGCTACCTAAGATGAAAATGGAACTAAGAGTGGGATCTCCACTCAGAGAACGAAGAGACTTCGGTGACCTTGATCGGACAACACAGTGCGAAAATCGGCGCATACCTTGATCGGCGCTACCTAAGATGAAAATGGAACTAAGAGTGGGATCTCCACTCAGAGAACGAAGAGACTTCGGGTGACCTTGATCGGACAACTGATGCGAAAATCGGCGCATACCTTCGGTCGGCTACCTAAGATGAAAATGGAACTAAGAGTGGGATCTCCACTCAGAGAACGAAGAGACTTCGAGGTGACCTTGATCGGACAACTGATGCGAAAATCCGGCGCATACCTTGATCGGCTACCTAGGATGAAGATGGAACTAAGAGTGGGATCTCCACTCCGAGAACCGAAGAGACTTCGGTGACCTTGATCGGACAACTGATGCGAAAATCGGCGCATACCTTGATCGGCGCTACCTAAGATGAAAATGGAACTAAGAGTGGGATCTCCACTCAGAGAACGAAGAGACTTCGAGGTGACCTTGATCGGACAACTGATGCGAAAATCGGCGCATACCTTGATCGGCGCTACCTAAGATGAAAATGGAACTAAGAGTGGGATCTCCACTCCGAGAACCGAAGAGACTTCGGGTGACCTTGATCGGACAACTGATGCGAAAATCGGCGCATACCTTCGGTCGGCTACCTAAGATGAAAATGGAACTAAGAGTGGGATCTCCACTCCGAGAACCGAAGAGACTTCGAGGTGACCTTGATCGGACAACTGATGCGAAAATCGGCGCATACCTTGATCGGCTACCTAAGATGAAAATGGAACTAAGAGTGGGATCTCCACTCCGAGAACCGAAGAGACTTCGGGTGACCTTGATCGGACAACACGATGCGAAAATCGGCGCATACCTTGATCGGCTACCTAGGATGAAGATGGAACTAAGAGTGGGATCTCCACTCAGAGAACGAAGAGACTTCGGGTGACCTTGATCGGACAACACAGTGCGAAAATCGGCGCATACCTTGATCGGCTACCTAAGATGAAGATGGAACTAAGAGTGGGATCTCCACTCAGAGAACGAAGAGACTTCGGTGACCTTGATCGGACAACTGATGGAGGATAAATCTAGGGTTATCCTCGCGAAAAGTGGGTGAAACATCCCACGAGGAACTTCCGTCGAAGCGGGTTATCGAAGATACTATGGATAGTATTTCTTGAGGAACTTCCCATTTATCGGCATTAATTGCGGTCGCCATTTTGGGTAATTAGGCGATATGCACCATTGGAGTAAACCGTTTCTATTATAAGCGGGCCCTCCCATTTAGGTTGAATTTACCTTTCTTTTGGAAGTGAGGATTATCGGTCGTCGGCGGCGAGGACCAAATCTCCTTCTCTAAAGGTTCTCTGTCGAACTTTCTTGTTGAAAGCCGACATCCTAGCTGGTAGAACTCAATGCATTGTTGAGCCTCGAGCTTCTCATCTAACATCTCAAGCTCTTGAGGCGTTTTCGATGTTGTTCTTGGTCGTCATCTGTTGAAAGGCGTCTGAAGTGGCGGGATCTGAATTTCCAATGGGAGAAGCGCTTCACACCCGTGAGCCAGAGGGGGTCGCTCCGGTTGGCGTCGCGTACCGTTGTGCGATCGCCCGAGTGCTTCTCGAGTTTATCATCGGTCTAGCTTGTTACTCTTTACAAGCCCGGTAATTTTGATAATCGTCTTGTTGAATGCTTGGCTAATCCATTTCTTCTTTGGATTATAAAACATTGTGAGACATCTTGTATCTTGAATTTCTCACAAAACGATGAAGGAATTGCTGATAAATTGGGGACCGTTGTCATGCACGATCCGTCTTGGGACACCGTGTCGATAGATGACATGGTGTTTGATAAACTTGATGACGGTACTCGCCTTTACTTCCTTTAGCGGGATTGCTTCTGCCCACTTGGAGAAGTAGTCGGTGATCGCTAGAATAAACCGATCTCCTTTAGCGGCGGAGGAAAAATGGGACCTACAGCGTCCATTCCCCATGTCTCGAATGGCGAGGATGTGGCGAAGGATGCAAGCTTTCGGAGGTGATGCATATAATTAGCGTGAATTTGACCGCGTGGCATTTCGGCGTGCTCATTGCGTCATTAACCATTGTTGGCCAAAAGTAGCCCATTCTCCTGATTCGATCGTAGAGCTTGGGACCTGGCTGGTGCGCACCACATTCACCTGCGTGTGCTTCCCAAAGGACCTCTTCTGCCTCCTTGTTCGAAAGGCATCGGAGTAAAAGACCATCGTACCCTCGACGATATAACATCTGGGTTTCCGTGTCATAAAAGAATCTTGGAGCTCTTAGCGGATTGACTCTCTCTCCCTCCGTCTTCGTGAGAATGCCATGTAAGACATAGTCGATGATAGGAAAGCCAATCTCGGGGCTCCAACTTGGTTTGGGTTGCATGTACTTCTTTGGTAGCTACCCCTTATCTCCTTGTGCCTCATCATACCTTGGTACAAAAGGCGATGAGTCGGCGTAACTAATTGCTTTCGGTCTTGGAGGTTGTGCTAACGACATTCGCGTCGCCCGTCGCGTCGCATGGCGTTAGAAGCGGGATATATTCGATGAAGAATTCTTGAGCGAGTACGCCATTTCCACGGCTATCGATGATAGGGGACGGATCGGGGTTCGACCGTAGTCACCACGAACACCTTAACTATCAATTGCGGTCGCCATGCGGCGAGATATTGACCCCGGCTCCTTGGCGAAACTAAGTCCAATAAGTAGCGCATTGTATTCAGCTACATTATTAGAGCAAGGTTCGATGAGTGAATAAGCGCGGGGCATGACATGATTCCCGGAAACTAAGACAACCCGACTCGTGGAAATCTTAGAACATCGGGGGCACTTGCCACATTGGTAGCTCGAGAGCTCGTCAAAATATAATCGCCATATTTGTTGGTGCGATGTAGTGTTGACTTCTTGAACTTCATCAGGAAGATCATCATATAGCTCAAGCTGCGTCCGTTGTCGGTGGCGACAAGAGATCATAAATCGCTTTGTCCTTTGGTGACTTACGTTGTTTGAAGTGTAAGTCATATTGGGACAAGAGCAAGGCCCATTTCGCCAAACGCCAACTCATCGAGGCGGTGGGTCATAAATATTCGGACGGTTACATTAGAGATAACATAAATCGTCTATCCGACTAAATAGTGCGCATTTTACGAATCGCGAACACTAATGCAAGGCAACGCTTCTCGACCATTGGATATCGAGACTTCGGCACCGACTAATGTTAAATCGGGTAATGCCTTTACGTGACCGCCGTCGTCGTCTTCTTGAGTAAAGCAACGAGTGATCCGTTGCCTTGGCGTAGATCAAAATGGTTTTCCGACAGCGGTGCAACAAACGGGGAGGTTTAGCGAGATACGACTTGATCTCTTGAATGCCTTACGGCGTCGTCCCAAATATATGACCGCCCTTCTTGTTCAACTTGGAGAGCGGTGGCACTTCGGATAGGTTCGATATGAACCGTCGGATGTCATGTCGTCCTTGTAACCCCGAGTTCTCTCGGATTTCGGAGGTTGCAACTCTTGAATTACCTTCACTTTGTCGGGATCGGCGTGGATTCCTTTGTTGGTGGCAGCGAAGCCAAGGAACTTGCCCTGGACATCCCAAGGAAGGACTTGGCGGGGATTCATCTTTAGGCGATGAGTTAGCATGAGTTGAATACCGTTCTAAGATTTTTGATGTGATCTCCTTTGTCCGCGGCTTTTCACGACCAAATCGTCGGCGTAGCATTCGACCGTTTTCGAAGATGATCTGGAAAATCTCGTCATTGCTCTACGGTATGTTGTAGGCATTTTGAGGCGAGCGGCATGACCGTGTAGCAATATATGCCAATGGTTAGAGGCTGTGTGTTTGGCGTCATCGGGGTACATCTTGATTTGATTATACCGAAAAGCCATCCATAAAGGACATTCTTTCAAATCCACCGTGTTGTCAACTATGACATCGGTGATTGGAAGAGGAAATTCATCCTTTGGGCAGCGGCGTTTAGGTCTCTGTAGTCGACAGTCCTAATCGAACCATTCTTCTTCATGGCCAGGGACTATATTAGCCACCCAATCCGGATGTTGAATTTCCTCGGCGAATCCGATTCTATGAGTTTCTTCACTTCGTCAACAATTGCCTCCAATATTTGTGGGCGAAACCATCTTCTTTGTTGCTTGGCGGGTTTGACATCGCCTTGATGTTGGCGATGTGTTGCCACATTAGGTCGAGTCTGGCATGTCCTCGTAACTCGGTGAATACATCGATATACTCACGATTAGGGCAATCAACTCTTTCTTTTCTTCGAAGAGTATTGCTGATGTTTATGAGTTTGGGATGCTCTTCATCACCCATATTAACTTTGGACTACCTCATCCTTAGTGGGGGTTCTCTTTGTTGAACCTATCCCCAAGCTCTGAGTTGATGGATCCATGGGTCTTCTCATGTTGGCATATCTTCATCACCCTCAATAGTAGCAGGATCGATCGTGGCCATATTAGACATCAAAGCCTTGAAAGCTTCTCAGAGTGGTGTCGAATCCCAAGCGAAGAGTCGGGCGAATGTCGTCTCCCTCATAGGGTGGATTATTATCAATCGACCACGAGCATTCATCTTCGAGGAGGATTAGTATCCCAATCCCTTCTAAATGCATAGTAATTATCGGCTTTCCTCTTGGGACATATGCGGCTTTAGGAGGGTTCGAGGGCCTCGTCAGAAACATAGACCTTCCCTCGTGTCAAGTCATACCCCATCTTTTCATGATACCCGGTGTTTACGGACTATATCGAATGTGTGGAGGATAGGCCCATTGTCATCTTCACCTTCTTCAAAGAAATGATTACGTTGGGCGCATCTCCTTTTAGTAAACCAAGTCTTTTCACTACTTGATCTTAGGTGGGATGACAAGTGTTGTCCCAAAGGAATCCGGAGCTGCTTTTGTGTGAAGCAAGATGATCGAGTTGGCGGTGCAACTCACGGATCATTGTATAATCTGTTATCACATCATTCAAATATAAAGGATACTCTAAATCGTCATTTATTGATTCATCGGCAATTTGCCAATTACAATGTTCATCGGCGATTCTTCATCGTCAAGATTGATTACAAGGGGTACAATGTCATTTAAAACAAAACCTCCACTATAACCAAGCCGGTTTGGTGTCGGCTTCTTCATTGTCCGGTACCTTGGGCGATGATTGATTTAGGACTCATTACGTAGAGGAGAGAATCGGTGAAATAATTCTCCATCCTTAAGCGGTTGTTTGTCGCGACCACCGTCTTGACCTCATTATTAGTGTCTACATATTTGAGACGATGAAGAGTAGATGGGACTATAACATTACCGTGGATCCAAGGTCGACCAACAATAAGTTATAGGAAGTCTACGCATCAATCACATAGCGGTGACTTGGACTTTAAGTCTCCCATTTGGCACTTTATCCGGATTTTACCAAGTGGTAGAGACCGGTGTTAAACCCGTAGATCGCGTACTGTTGAGCTTCTTGGCGAGGATTCAAGGTGATACATGGTAGCGGGGCATGATGCTCCTGTGGAACCGGATCGACTTGGATCGGTTAACTTCACTAGAGCCAATATACCCGGTGAAGTATAGCGGCCTATCGTGCTTGGAATTCCTCGTCTGCATATCCTCCTTTGTAAAGGTGATGCAGGGGAAGTGCTTAGTCGCAAGGTTGCATTGTTGGGCTGACTCTTCTGGACTCGGCCTAATCACGGGTGAGGAAGACTTACGAATCGTGAGGGCTTCTTGAAGAGCTTCTCTCGTCTCTTTTGATAACCGCAGTAACTCATAGAGAGTGATCCTTGCGGGGATATTGGCCAATTGTGCCATTACATCAAAGCGGTATGGAGAGTTCGAAGTTCCCGGTTTATCTCTTCCAATCGGGCGACTGAATCGAGGCTGCCGGAGTTGAACTTCATCGCGGTACGCTTCTTTGTAGCTTCTTTGGCGACTACTGGCATTGCGCTTTCTGCGATGCGGTGAGGGATTTGTTGGTACCCCGGCTCGAGGCGTCTTGGCATTAGGGTCGGGGACTTGGGATACTTGTATTTGTACTCGTGTCCACTCACGGTGGCGTGGGCTTGAGTTCCCCGCCGGACGGTGGAATGTTACCACTGTTCATCGTCTCCCTCGGTGCGGAGTAGCATGACATGCCTTTCCCTTACGCCCGGCTTTTCTTGAAGAAGAGGCTACCCATTGCTCGTCTTCCGGTAAGTGCGGGTGGACCCACAAGACTTAGCCATTGGTGTATCGATACAAGTCCTTTACGGCGTTGCTTGTGTGGGTCGTCATTCACCGTCTTCCTTTGCAACTTTGACCTCTGGTTCGGGTTCAAACCATGTCAATGGCACCGACCGAAACTTATGGATACGCATTAGCTCCGACCTTCTTCTCTTTGGGCGGCTTCATAGTAATGACCCTACATCAATTAAAGCACGGATTTTGTCCTTAAAGTGAAGCGAGTTAGTGGGGTGATGAAGCGCCCTATGGTATGCAGATATCTTGGGTCATTCGTGTTCATCGCCTCCTCTTGATTGAATCGGAGGAGCTTGATCTTGTTATTTTCCACAAGATATTTGAAGAGACCGGGAATCTCGTCGTCCCTAAAGGAATAGGACTTGGGAATCTCGGCTCTAAGGCCTTGTTTTGTGGCCCGAGGTTGCCCGTTGGTATGCTGTTGCGGCCGCTATTCTTCTTCTTCTTCTTCTTCTTTGGGGTTGGAGTTGGAGCGTTTGGTTATAACCGCCGTCTTGGCTTGCTCTTTCCCTTTGCGCGTGGGACAAAGTTAAGCTTGAGCTTCCGTTGTCGGTGACCCCTCTCGCCTTTTTCCTTTTGAGGAATCTCGGCTTGCTCTCCACGAACCTTCAAGTCCTTCCACGTTATCGATGGTGCTGTACCCATTGCTTCAAGCACATCTATTGATAAGTTCTTTGTGGCGGGTTTGGAGGATGAACTCCTCGTTATTGGATCCGTGGTTCATTGCCTTGTTAGAATCGTTTAACAAAGATGTCCACGGTTTCTCCGTCTTTACGCTTCTCGTCGAGCAGCGTCGATCGATACCTCGGTATCGTCATCAAAGAAATTGGTAAGGAAGCTAGACTCCATGTCGTCCCGGTATGAATGCTCCCGGCTTGAGGCGGTACCATTCGAAGCAGACCCACGAAGGGTGCCAGCGAATGACCGAACCATCAAGGGTTCGTTGCGAAATAACTCCGAGGTGTGACTTGAAATAAATCAAGTCTTTGCGTCGGGAACCCTTCCGTCAAATGGTGTGAAGTTTATTAAGTTAAACCGGCGGGTAGGGATTGCTTCCCACTCCCTCGGGTATGGGCAAGGAATACTGTCTTCTTTACTTCTTGGCGGAAATCAATGAATTGATTTTGCTCTCCAAGTCTTTGATCTTCTGGCTCTCATGAGCAACAGCGGCGTCGGCGTGGTTGGGGGTTATCATCTTACGGTGCTTCCTCGATCCGAATCGCTATCATCTTCATCGATGTTGGCCGTGACTTGATTCACCTTGATGTTTTGTCGGGGCTTGGATGCGTTGGTGGTGCATTTCTCTCATCGATGCATGGCCAACTCCATTTCTAACGAAGTTTTCCGTTGTTTATTCAGCGCCGTCTAGCATTTTGGCCACTTGATGCATGCGATCATAAGTGTTTCTTGGGGGCTCCCTCGCTAGATCGGTATGATCGGATCGCGATTCTTGAGCCAATATCGAGGCATCATCCTCGCGGGTAACCCTTGAAGCTTATCATTATGCGGACCGTCGGATAGTCGGACCATAAGCGAGTTAGCCGTTGCGTCTTGTGGGAATAGCCCGTGGCGATGATTCTTTCTTTGGTCATATTATTAGTGACCTCGGCAACTCACCCTCTCGGAGATCATCCTTTGCGGAATCGCCTTGTCCTAGGTCTCGGCATCTCCGTGGTGAGTCTCGGTGACACCCTTTACGGAGCTTCTTGATGGCAATTGCACTCGAGCATCGTCTTAATGAGCTTGGAGCACAAGCATGGCTGCGTCAATTTGGGGAATCCTTGAGATTTTCGTACCTCTTACCGCGGTAGTACGGCTCATCGGTGTGTGCAGGAGCAACTGCCGTATGTTGGCGTGATCTTTCGGGTATAGCGTCCTCATCGTCGGATAAGCGTCTCCTTAGAGGGCGGGTCAATCCATCGAAACTTCGAAAGTGACTTCGCCTAGACTTTTCGCCCGATGTGAAGTCTCGGCGGACTCTCGGACCGATTTTCAATCCGATAGGAGAGCTGCGGGAATCTTCTTGTCCTTGTTGGAGCAGTGCGACCTCACATGAGGTGACCCGTGATTCTCTTCGAGGACGAGGCGATCCTTGATAGTCGGTTTGGTGGTGGTGGCGGAGTTGGCTTCACCAGCGGTCGAATCTGAGCGCCTTTGTCTTTGGCGTCGTCGGTCTTGAGCTTTGGCGTTGGATTTACCTTTGTATCCTTCGGCTTAAGCGCCGAGGCGGGAGTGTGGGCGGCGAGGTTGGGGCACCATTAGACTTGGGCCTCAAACTGGCGATGCGTTGGTGGCTTCTTTGCCACTTCCTTCTTTAACTCACGAGCTGTTGCACCAAAGCTTCGTGCTTGCGCAAGGAGTCTTGGCGCTTCGGATCGCTCACGAAGTGTGGAAGCGGTTCCGTTTGACACGGACCCACTCGTCGGTTGGCGGCTTGGATAGACCGTCGATCGCGAAACCTCTGCGTAAGTGCGGATCTTAGATCCGCCGTAGCGGACCCCATCCATGGATTGCATGGCCTTGGCAAGCTTGCGCCATGCTTTGTCGTCGCCTTTGGCGGCTTCGCTTGGAGAGTGCGGCGCATCGTCGGCGTTCATCTCGGGCACCATCTGGACTTGAGGCCCGAAGGGTGTTCTCATGCTGCGGCGGCGAGGTTGGACTTCGCCGTCACGGGGCTCTACATCGGAGGCCCATCGGGTTCTCCTTGCGGCGGAGACCTTCTTGGGCGGGGGAGGCTGGATGCGGAGGAGGGTGAGGATAGGTACTCCTCGAACTTCTCTGGTCGAACTTCGAACTTCGACCTCTTCTTCCAGGGATAGGGATCAGCGGTTGCGTACGGCGACCTCCGATCGAGGCGGTGGCTCCCAATGTTGGCGGCTTGTTGGCGGTAAAAGTCGGGATGATTGTCATTGATTTGAATTTGTTTACGGCTTCTTTTGCCTACAACAAAATTCAAAAGAAATTGCCTTTTATTTTAAAGTACAATGAAAATCAAAAAGATTGCGACTTCTTCCTAAACAAACACGAGGATCTGTTATGTTGAGGTCCCGCTTGCGTGGGTTCTTTGCACGGGGGACTTGTTGTGTCCGTGGACCACAGCGCAATTCAATCTGGTGTAAACACGGGTTGGAACTTCTGAGGCGTAGAGGACTCGTTTCACGAAGGAAGCGAAGCGCTGGGGATCACACTCGCGAAGGAGAGGATGGCTGCGGGGATCACACTCCGCGAAGGAGAGGATGGCGGGCGGGTGAGATCTACAAGGAGAAATCCTGGCTATCCACGAGGTTAAGGCGAAGCTTAACCTAGAGGGTATCTGTGGTTCGACCGAGCTTATTTACCTTCCGCTGTAGATCGGCGTCGGTGGACTTGAGCTTCGCCGGTGTTGAACCGTCGTCGTAGATCTCGCGAGGGCTCTTGAGAGTCCGGAATCCAAGCCCAAATCCCAAAAATCCGACCTCCAAGTCTCCAAAATCGGCCTCGTCACCACCCACCGAAGTGAGGAGAACCCCCATTTATAGCATAGGGGGTGTGGCCGGCCCACTTGGTAGAGCCACCTCGACAAGTTGGCGAGGTGGCTCGACCATGGTGGCCGAGCTACCACTTGGCGAGGTGGCTCGACCATGGTGGTAGAGCCACCTCGACCACTTGGTAGAGTAACTTCGGCCAAGTTGGCGGTAGCGCTGCTCGCTTCTTTTCGCCGTTTAATTCGTTTTCACGACTCTTGGCTTTCTCGGGACTTAGATTCCGTCGTATTTGATTAGGGACTAATTCTTGGTTCGTTCCGGTTCAACGGTCTCGAAATCCGATCGTCCATTCAAGTCCGGTTTAAACCGTGCTTGTGACGTTGTGGGTTCGCCGTCGAGTTCGCGTCTTAACGATCCGACGTCTGCATCATTCGATGGGTCGTCATTCGCCGACTCCCCGTCACGAGTTGGTTTCGGAGATCTTGTAAGTATTTTTCAACGCCTACAAAGAGTTGGGATCAATACCTAGTAACTTTTGGGTTAAAATTGATTTCTAGCGTCTGTTTAAGTTCATGTAGCAGGGTTATTTATTTTTTATTTTTTATTTTTTACCCAGAAGAACTTGGAACTTGTGACATTCTTGAATTTTTCACAACGTGGTGCAGATTGGAAAGGAGGGCCTGGAAGGCCTGATGCTCTCCACCTTCGTGCAAGACGAGCAGAAGCACACCCGTAAAACCAGCTACCACATGCTGGACCTGATCAGAGCCGCCTTTGTCGATTTCAAAGGAGACTTCATATTCAGGGGCAATGAAGAAGCCAGCGACAAAACCATGGGAACCGTAAGGGAACTCGTAGAAAGGTGTCAAGCTCAAGAGATCATTCCACGAAGTCAGCTTCAACGACGGTGTCCTCAAGCTCTGCTCCATCTATCTTTCGTCTCACATAGAGCGCCTCCTCCCCAACATAGTCATCTATGAGAAGATGAAGACTCTGGAACCTTACATGATATCCTATCTCGGATTCATGGACTGCCTCATTGACAAGGCTGAGGATGTCGAGATTCTCAGAGAGAAGGGGATTATTTTCGGGTGGATGGGGAGCGATGAGATGGTCGCTGGACTCTTTAACCGCCTAGTCAAGCAAGTTCTCCCTCCCCGGATCGATAAGAAGGGGAAGGGTATCGATGAACTGCTGGTCAAGTATTGTAGCAAGAGGAGGCATAGGTGGTGGGCTAGTTTCAAGAACCTTTACCTTAGGAATCCTTGGGTTTTTCTCTCCATGGTTGGGGGAATCATCATCATGATCTGTACAATTATCCAGTGTGTGTATCAAGTGCAAGGTAGTCCTCCTAGTACACGTCTCTACTTCATTTACCGCCCCCGGAGTTAACTTCGTTCATCTCTATGCTTAGTAAGTAATGAACTTCGTTACCAATAATATATACGTATTTCTCATAGATGTAAAGAATAAGGATTTTAAGTAGATGCATGTACTTCTTTACCAATATTATGTATGATTAAAGTTGTAATCAATAAAGAGACTTTTTGTTTTTGTTTTTTGTTACTAGTATAGAGCCGTGTGCCATGCGTGGACTTACTTTATGCTCCAAATTTATTTCATGGATTTAAAATAAGAAAGTGACTCAAGAAAAGGCAGTTATTTAAGTAAAGTATGGAAAATCAAGATTGAGTGTGTACATAATAATAGTTAAGAAAATGAGCAGAAATGATCCAGCATGTAAAATCATTAATATTAAAAGAAAGATCAAAAGGGTCTCTATTCACCTTTTCTTCACAAGGCTAATGTTACCCTTTTTTATGTCTAAAAGATTAATATGTAACTGTTAACATTAATATTAGTGATATTATAGTGTCATAAATTATATGAATAATACTAATAGTTTATCATCCATAAGGTTGTCATTTCATTACAGAAAAAATAGTAAATTTCTCAAAACCCTATAACCTTTGGCCTATAACCTTTGGCTAGTTCTTCGAACTTTTAGAAATGTTACTTAATCCCTCCTAACTTTTAGATTGTACAAAAATCCTCACATGTTTTGAACTTTTTCAACATACCCTAGAAAGAAAAAGTGGAGATTTTGTGAAGTTCACTTAACCCCAAATGAAAAACTTAGAGGTTTACATTATTTGGGATGTTGAAAAAGTTCAAAACTTATGGGAGTTTGTGAAAATTCCAAAAGTTAGCGGGTTAAGTGATGTTTTAAAAGTTTAGGAGTCAACTCAAATGGGCCAAAAGTAATTTTTGAATTTAGCCTATAAAAATATAAAATGACGATTTGGTGTCTAATTATTATAAGATTACATAAATTGGGAATCTAATATGAGAAAAACCTTTAGAGTTTTATCTTCTAATTCTACTTTTAAACCCTATAACATATTTATTCGGGTATTATTGAACCCTCGGTTTTTTAAAATTTACCCTATAAAAACATCAAATGGATTATATTTCTGAAAATTTTACTAAACCCTTACTATATACAGAACATTCTACATTTCTATGTTCACAAAACAAAAGAATAAATTATCAGGAATTTGAAAATAACTTGCAAAATATATGTTAAAATCTACAATAATCCTTCATTAATAAAAGGAGACAAAATTACTTTTGGTAAATTTAAAATGATATTCTTTTGCCATACTTTTCAAGACTTTAAAATTGTATCTTTTTCCCTAACTAATTATTGATCCTCACAACAAATTCCAAATTCTAAAATTTACAAAAGCAAAATGATAAATCACCCAGATTTTGAAAACAACTCACATAATTTATGTGATACAATGATTGAAGATACATCAACTGTGTACTTTTTATCCCTTTTAACAAAGGGAGTTTGCATATATACATGTTGAAACTTTCATATTTCAACTTTACCCCTCACATCTTGATTTGCAAACTTACTCTCTAGTTATCTTAGATTGAGCTTTTCTACCCCTCTCACTTGACATTTTCAGTTTTAAATGAGAAAATATTACAATCTTATTGGAAATTATTGAAAATATTTTAACATTCTACTCAAAACCAATTGTTAAGTGAGAGAATAAACGTCTGCGAGCATTGGGAGTAATTTTTAAATACCAATATTTGAGGGATAAATTTGAAAGTATAAAAGATTTGAGGATCATATATGCAACGCACCTAAACAATCTTTCTAAACTCTGAGCTTTTCAAGATAATGCTTGCATTATCAATCTAGTTAAGTAACAAATATTTCTCTCTAGCGTTAATTGAACTTTCCAAGATACCATTATTAACATGACTAAGAGGGGTGTTATTTGAGAACTTCAATGTTCATAACCACAAAACCATAAAATATATATTAGTGAAAATAATCCCTTCAAATGTGATGGTCAGGAGTGTATCTGTGATCAATCTCGAAATTACACAATGTTTTATGAACACTACCAACAAAATAATATTTTATTAATAACGCTCTATTAACGTTGTATCTCTCATAAATAAACAATCTACACCATAAAACTATAAATTTAAGTCTCCATCATTACTAATATTTACCCATCGGAGGATATGCATCCTCCGACAGAGATGTCGGCGCACCATCATAATTCTCACAAGGAACATTCTTTCCTTAGTTGTGTTGGGTGGAGTCAGATGGAGCTGCAATTCTTGCCCAAAAGGATTGCGGCTCCGCTAAATTATTTTTGATAGGAAGGAGCCACATTCCTTGATGTATCAGAGTTAGGCACCGAAAAATAAAGAAATTGCGGAGCCGCATTTGTTGATAATATGGAACCGAGTTGCCTATAAAAGGATCAGAGTTCATTCTCACTTCTATCAATCCAATCTCCAAAATTCAAATAGAAAGGGAGAGAAAATAGAGAGAGTTTCTCCTTGTATAAGAGAGATATTGTAACTCCTAAAATTTTTCTCATTATGAATTCTTCTACTGTTGCCCGTGATTTTTACCCCAATTTATTTAGGGGGTTTTACACGTAAAAATCTGTGTGTCCAATTTATTATTTTCGCACTAATATTAGCTGCGACCCTGCTCTATATGGTCCCGATTTTCTTACAAGTGGTATCAGAGCCTGACTTAGGATGCGTGTATCTGCTTATCATTTGCTTTGTGGTTACCACCAAAGGTGGATCCTCCACATCAAAAAATAAGTTAGATTTTATCATTTACCCTTTGAAGGCACTGGACACTATTTACAAGTCTGATTACTTTCCGTGAAATAGTAGAAGTTGCGGTTCATGATAGAAGCAATGGCGGCAAAGTTTGAAATTAAAAATTCAACGAGTAATTTCTCCTTTGTGAAAGTTGAAGATAAAGGCTATCTTGAGAAAAGATAATTGTCTAGCGGCCATTGGTGAAAGGCGGAAGACATCATAGATGACAAGAAGTGAAAGCGAGATGGGCCGAAAATGCTATTGCAAATCTCCATCTGGCATTAACAGATGGGGTGCTATCAAGCATAGTGGAGAAGAAAACAGCAAATGAGATCTGAGATACTCTAACAAAGTTATATGAGGTCAAATCCTTGCATAACAAAATCTTCTTAAAAATGAGACTTTACACTCTGAAGATGGTGGATCTACATCGATGTCGACCACATCAACACCATAAACACACTATTTTCTCAACTTACAATATTGGGGCATACAATCGGTGTAAATGAGCGTCGCGAACTTCTACTTCAAAGTCTACCTGATTCGTATGATCAGCTCATCATCAATTTAATAAACAACGTCCTTACGAACTATCTAGTTTTTGACGATATTGCAGCCGCCATTCTAGAGGAAGAAAATCGACGTAAGAACAAGAAAGACAAGCATGCAAGTTTGTAACAAGTGGAGGCCTTATTAGGTGGCGAGGAAGATCAACAAAACATGGCTCGGTGAGAGTCATACACATGGTAGATCAAAATCAAGAAGTAAGAAGAATATCAAATGCTACAAGCTGTGGTAAAGGGGCACGTGAAATCGAGTGTTGGCACAATAAGAAGAGTTGTGATAAAAGTCTTGAGCCATTAACATCTCAAGGATGTGTTGTAAGCACATCAGACAATGGTGAAATTTTCTACAGTGGGGCAATAACTGTTGATGAAGGCAGAAAGAGATTTACTGATGTCTGGTTTCTAGATTCAGTAGCCTCGGCACATGACCTCTCGGAGAGAATGGTTTCTAAATATGAACCTATCTCGGGAGGATCGTATTTATGGGTAATGATCATGCTTTGGAAATTTACGGTATTTGCACTATCAAAATTAAAATGTTTGATGGTACAATATGTACCATTCAAGATGTATGACATGTGAAAGGCTTGAAGAAAAATCTATTGTCTTTAGGATAATTGGATGAGCTCGGATACAAGACCCATATAGAAAATGGGATCATGAAAATTGTTAGAGGAGCGCTTGTTCTAATAAAGGGAGAAAATATAGGCGCAAATCTATACATGCTTAAGGGAGAAACCTTGCGGGAAGGCTGATTCATGTGTGGCATCAACTAGCCGTGAGAAGAACTAACCATGATGTGGCAGGAAACTAGGCCACATGTCGAACGAGGCTTGAAGATTCTCTCCGACCAGAAGTCGCTTCCTGGGCTCAAATCGGTAACTCTTTCCTTCTGTGAGCATTGTGTTACAAGTAAGCAGCATCGGCTGAAGTTTAACACATCGAGTTCTAGAAGCAAGGCTATTAAGCGATTCATTACGATGTATGACAAACATCAGTTACATCCATGGGAGGAGCAAAGTACTTTGTGTTATTTATTAATGATTACTCGAGAAAATATTGGGTGTATCCTATCAAGAGGAAGGCAGATGTGTTCCGAGTCTTTCAAGCTTACAAAGCGCGAGTTGAGCTTGAATCTGGAAAGAAGATCAAGTGCTTGAGGACAGATAATAGAGGAGAATACACAGACGGTGAGATTCTTATATTCTGCAAGTAAGAAGGCATCAAAAGACAACTCAGTGCTGCATGTACTCCTCAACAAAATGGAGTGGCAGAGCGGATGAACAGAACTTTGTTAGAAAGAATAAGAGCAATGTTGGTAACTGCAGATCTGGATAAATTTTTTTGGGCAGAAACAGTAAAAACCGCCTGTTATGTGGTGAATCGAGCTCCATCAATTGCAATTGAGTTAAAGACACCGATGGAATGTGGATTGGCAAGCCAGCTGATTATTCAAACCTCCATATATTTGGAAGTCCAGTGTATGTAATGTACAATGCCTAAGAAATTACAAAGCTGGATTCAAAATCCAGAAAATGCATATTCTTGGGGTATGTTGATGGAGTAAAGGGGTATCGCTTGTGGGATCCCACTGCCCGCAAGGTTATAGTCAGTAGAGATGTTAACTTTGTAGAGAACCAATTACAAAGAGAAGAGAAAGAAAGCAGTTCAAGGAAGGACTCAAAGACTGTTGCTGTTCAGGTAGAAAATGATCCAGATTCTTCTAAAATAATACCGGAGCATGATGTACAAGAATCAGTCGAGTCCGAGGTTCCAGAAGTTCGAAGGTCAACTCGTGAGAAAAGGCGACCGACTTGGCACTTTCGGGTATGTTACGGAGTAATGTTGCATACTGTCTTCTAACAGAGGATGGAGAGCCATCAACTTTCCATGAAGCTATAAATCGTACATATGCATCTTTGTGGATGGCAGCAATGCAGGAAGAAATTGAAGCTCTCCATAAGAATAAGACTTTGGTACTTGTGTCATTACCACAAGGAAAAAAGACTATTGGAAATAGATAGGTCTATAAGATCAAGCAAAATGGCGATGATCAAATGGAGCGATATCGTGCTAGACTAGTGGTAAAAGGATATGCTCAGAAAAAAATATTGACTTTAATGAAATATTTTCTCCTGTAGTTCGACTTACAACAATCCGAGTAGTCCTGGCTATGAGTGCTATATTTGACTTACACTTAGAGCAGCTAGATGTGAAAATAGCCATTCTTCATGGAGATCTTGAAGAAGAAATTTATATGCTCCAACCAGAAGGTTTTGAAGAAAAAGGAAAAGAGAACTTGGTTTGCAGGTTAAATAAATCTATGTACGGTATAAAACAGGCGCCGAGGTGTTGGTACAAGAGATTTGATTCATTCATCATGAGCCTTGGATACAACAAACTTAATGCAGACCCTTGTGCATACTTCAAGAAGTTTAGCGAAAATAATTTTGCTATCTTATTATTGTATATTGAAGACATGTTGGTTGCTGTAGGCTGTCAAAAATGAACGCAGAGCTCACCTCCGCGTTCTCACCTTTGTGTTTTCAAACGCAAAACGTAAGGCTCACCTCTGCGTTTTTAAGCTTAAAATGCAGGGCTCACCACTGTGTTTCCAAACTCAAACGCAGAGCTCACCACTGCGTTTTCAAGTTCAAAACGCAGAGCTCGCTAAGACGCAAAGCTCACCAAAACGCAGAGCTCACCTCTGCGTTTTAAGTCAAGACGCAGAGGTCATTTTTAGAACGCGGACTTCGTGTTTGACCCACTCAAATACGTTGTAAACGGTTCCAAAACCATTTTGCACGATTTAAGGGCCTCGAACCCTCATTGAGGAGAGATTTAAGGGGTCAGTTACACCCCTTAAACCCCTATAAATAGCTGGAATAACAGTTGAAGAAGGGAGGGGCTTTTTGGATTGACTTTTGAAGACTTCTTTGGATCGATCAAAAGGAGGGCTTTGGAGCATTCAACCTTGGCTTTTGGAGACTTTGGCTTGGTGCGAGTTCTTTTCAACGTTGTTCCACGAGTCGAGATGTTCGGATAGTCAACGGGATACAAGATTCAATCTCCCATCGCTACCGTGAAGAACCCAGGTTAAACAAAGGGAAGGATCTCCGTTGATCTTTCCTTTTTTTGTAAATCGGGCAACCGATTGAGGAATTTTATAATTTCTTTGTTTAAGTTAGTTAGAGAGGGATTACTTTGAGAGATTGTATTCATTCTTTTTTCTAAGTAAGTTAGAGAGAATAACTCCGATCTTACACTTTCTCAAATTTCCTCGCGAACAAAAGATGGCGACTCCGCTGGGGACTAGCTTCACCGACGAAGAAGTGGTGGTGCAATGCGACGTCAAGCTCACAGGAACAACAGTCGAAATTCTTATCGTAGAGTTCGACCAAGCCAAGTACGAGGAGGCACTCTTCTTCGGATCCCTTAGCCCCGAGGCTATGCGCAAGATCCGTAGAGTCTCCAAAAAGACTAAAACTCCATCCATGATCGACTCACTAAAGGAGTACCTCCCCTGGGGGTTGAACTATTCATACAGTCCCCTCTCTGAAGGAGAAGGCTCGGCTCAAACCGAACTCATCAATCGAGTTAGAAGCCCCGCACATGAGCTCTGCGTAAGCCAAGCAAAACGCAGACCTCAGAGGCGCATTTCTCAAACGAAATGCAGCTCTCAGGAGTGCGTTTTAGAAACAAAATGCAGACCTCAGAGACGCGTTTCTGAAACAAAACGCAGACCTCAGAGGCGTGTTTCTGAAACAAAATGCACACCTCAGAGGCGCGTTTCTCAAACAAAACGCAGCTCTCAGGAGTGCGTTTTAGAATTCAAACGCAGACCTCAGAGGTGCGTTTCCCAAACAAAACGCAGACCTCAGAGGTGCGTTTCTCAAACAAAATGTAGCTCTCAGGAGTGCGTTTCAGAATCCAAACGCAGACCTCAAAGGTGCGTTTCTCAAACAAAACGCAGACCTCAAGTCTGCGTTCCCACTTTCAAACACGACCCTCGCATTTCTGGCGCGATGTGGCAAGTCGAGTTCAGGAAAACTGACATGAGCTTCAAACGGTAGTATTGGGCTCAAGTAAGGAAATCCAATACAGAACCTGATGTACACCGGAGCCGGCCGCCTAACTCACGGGTCGCCCACGCCTCGACCCTGCTAGGGGCCACTGAGTTCTCGGTGGCCGACGCAGCGAGACCCCTGAATACTCTGCGAAGCGCGACTAGATTAAAAAGTGCACCTAAGAAGTCTACGAACTCAAGGCATCTCAACAAGATCCAGATTCAACAAGAGCTAGTCCTGTCCAATCATAGACTAGGGGTTCCAGTTCAAACCTCACGAGTAGTGAGTAGCTCTTCTCAAGTCTCTGCAATAGATTTGAGAGAGTTCCTATCGAGAGAAAGACTGATACAACAAATCGTTCATTCATGCCAATGCGAACGATTGATTTCTACGGTCCCCTCGAGATGCCAATGCTACTCATGCCTGACCATTTCATCGGTATTCAACCCACCAATGAGCATTAAGCGGAGGATGAATACCACAGGTTACCGTCAATATGGTTAGCAGGGGAAAGTCACCAGCCTCTAGTTCGGATGAATCGGGTACCAATCGTTCTCCAAGTGTTAGAGAAATCTTGGATAAATTTGAAGGGATTTACCAACACACTCGGACACGAAAGGGAGTCATACCTCCTGTCAATTATCAGAGACTAGCTAAAGGGCTAAAACCTGATGATGAGCACTCAGCCATTGCAAATTCTCAATCTTCCAGTTCTTTCGTGGAGCATGAGAGAGCTGTCTATATGACAGAGAATACTGAAGATCGAGTATTAGGCTGTGATGCAAGAAAATATGCGGTCGCAATAGGAAGCCATGCGAGAGACCCTGCGATCACAATAAGAGTCCATCGATCAACTTGGAGATATGATGGCCCAAATTGTTGCGTATAGAGCTCAATCTCAGATGGTCGGCTCAACACCTCAGTCAGAATCATCACGAAGGAGGGGTCAATCTTCAAAACGAAAAGAAAAAGTGAATGAAGCTTCTGATCAAGAAGCTCATCACATAGAATCTTCATCTGAAGAGGAGAAGAGGACTGAGCACGAGCAAGATCCTCAGTCGGCAAAAATAAAAGAATTGGAAGCCCGCCTCAGTGCCATTGCTAACAGAAATGAGCTTCAAGACGAGGGATTTGTCAGGCCCTATCCGACAAAATGGGACTGAGCCCCTTATCCTCCAAAATTCGAGGCCCCGACACTACAAGCTTTTGACGGCAAGGGGCCACCGAACTAACATATCTATCATTTCAAGTCACAGACTAGAAATCACAGACTGGGAATATGATATCAAACGATGTCATACTAACGCGCTTGTTCATTGGCACCCTCAAGGGGGTTGTCTTTGAATGGTTTATAAAACTGCCCGCAGGATGTATTCAAAATGGACAGATCTAGAGAGACTCTTCCTATCAAGATTCTTTGAAGACGATACTGAAGTCTCTGTCTATACCCTTCTTGTCACTAAGCAAAAGAAGGGAGAACCCATCAAAGTCTTTGTCAAGAGGTTTCGAAGCGTGGCTCTTTGATGCCCGACAGGTATGACGCAATATGCACTAGTGGAAGCCTGTCGACACAACTTACAAACCAAACTTCTAGTCTGAATGGGAGTTGCAGAATGTCGTTACTGGAGACAGTTAATCTCTCAAGGTGAACAGGCTCAAAAAATTATTGCCAGAATCAAAGCTGAAGAAGAAAGCTAGCAATGGGACCAAGCCCAATCTTCTCAGCCAGAAGGAGAGGATATTACGGACACTGAAAATAATCCTCTTCAATAGGATGGCAGGTTTGCAAATCTATCATGTTAACAGTTACCTCTGATAGTCCATTTCCTCTAAATTCCCCCTTGCACTTGTTTAAGACTAGGGGTTGTTCGTTGAATTATGAGTAATAAATCTTCTGAGTTGTCATGTTTAATAGAATACCTCTGTCAACCACGAAATTCACAAAGCATCGTCTAGTTAACATTGCACCTCTGACGACTAACCTCTCCACAAAGTTAAGATTAGCTCGTCTCGTTATTAGCAAGGCAAACTCTTCTGACAATCAACTTATCGACTCTCTTCAATAGAGCGATAAGTCCTCAAAGTTGCTCGACGCAACATATCCTTGTCATGTTAACCTCACATCTCGACAATTAACTTATCGACTCTCTTCAATAGAACGATAAGTCCTCAATAGGCGTTGAAAATTGCTTATCAGTACCCGAGCGAGACTCATGACGGTGGGTTGACAACCGATGACCCATCCGACAATGCGACCGAAGCTGGCGGCGGCGTGGTTCGCCGCCAAAGCATAAAGCGAGTCGACAAGCGCATGAAGTGAGTCGACAAAGCGTCTGAAGTCAACAAAGCGGCGTATCGTGGAATAAACCCGATGGCGAAGTTCGGCGAAATTGACTAAACTCAAGCGTCGGCGAGGCGAATCAACCGTGCTTAGTCCGTCAGCGCAAATGAGCGATTGAGTTACGAAAGTTGATGGGATCGGACTCAAACACAACGGCGTCACGAGGAGAAGAAAATGCAGGAGAGAGGCTGAGAAAAATGGCAGCGGCATTTCGGCGAACCTCGGCCAAGTGGCGAAGTGGCTCGGCCATGGTGGCGAGCCACCTTAACGAGTGCCTCGGCCAAGTGGTAGAACCACTTGGCGGTTTTCCCCTATTCTATAAATAGGGGGTCTTTCTCATTCGAGTTTGAGGTGGATTAGGAGGTGGATTCGGGGATTTTCGAGATTTGGATTTTCGATATTTGTGAGAGAGTTCTCGCGAGATCTGAGCCGTCGTATACGATTTGAGCAAACCGTGAGTTCGTCGGCGTCCGGTCTGTCAGGAGTAAAGACCGATTAACTCTGAGAATAAGCGTGATTTCTCCTAGTAGATCTCACCGCTCGTGATCCTCTCCTTTGTGAGTGTGATCCCGGCGATCCTCTCCTTCGTGAGTGTGATCTCCTTAGGCCGTTTCCTTCGTGAAGCGAGCCTTCCGTCTGTAGTTCGAACCGGTTTCCACGGATCGAATTGCGCGGTGGTCCACGGATGATTCAAGTCCGACACGGGCAAAGAACCCTGGCGAGGATCGAATAATAGAGATCCGGCGTTTGTCCATAAAGGAAAAAGTTGTAATTTTCGTTTTCATTGTATGCCTTAAATAAAAGGCAATTCTTTTGAATTTTGTTGTAGGCCCAAGAAGCCGTAAACGAAGTTCAATAACAATGAATAACAAACCGACTTTTACCTGAGCGGTGGCGACCACGATGGGAGCCAGCGGTCTCAAGTCGAGATCGTCGTGTATGTAGCGGATCGGATCGGTCGAAGAAGAAGTCAAAGGCCTCAAGACGAGGCGGAAAAAAAATTGCAGCTCCGGTAGGGTGTAATAATTACGCTCAGTGAAGTCAGCGAATCAAGTTGATTCGGGTTCGGTATGAGTATCATACTATCGTCCTTGTCCATATCGTCCTCCCCACAAATCGAAGGATCTCGTGCAAGAAAGATCCGTTTGTCCTCGACTCGGAACTTTAAAGCGAGGATCTTAACTCGCCGTTGCGAAGTTGCACCAAATGGCATCCTTAGGCATCCAAGATCGCCGAATCTGCGAGGAGATCACGGCGATGGTGTCTTGGAGCTCTCGGCGTGAGTTCGCCAAGGCCACAGAATCGGTCGGCGGTGTCGCTACAAAGTGGATATGAAGTCGGGAGAGGTCAAGAACCTCATCAACAGTGCATGGCAACTCCTCCAAGCCGTCAACAAATGATTGGGTCGCGTCAAGCGGAACCGATCAACACTTGAAGAATGTATCCGGTAGTGCATTACTCGCACACACCACGGGCTCTAGTTGGGAGGCGGATGTTGAAGAAGGGAGAAGTGGACAAGAAGCCACGAAAATCGCCAAGTTTGGAGTCGAAATCGGAACAACGATTCGGACGAAGGCAACGTCGATCAGAATCGGCCACCTCAAAGCGGTTGACTAAGGCTCGCCGCCACGGGTGACTTGATTCAAAGAAGATCACATCTCGGTGATCTCATCGGATCTCCATCGGCTCGTGCTCGCTTGGTCAATCTGTTGGCGTATCGAGCAAAAGCGGTGTTCGGCCTCGGCCCGTTCGCGATGATCGAGTAAAATTCGATCAAGGATTGTTTGGGCCGCTGAAGAGGCCCGACCAACTCCGCGGTGTGGGGTCCTACCCTCTCGCCATGATAAGAAGATTCTGCGGTGCTCTCTTTGGAATTGGATCGAAGTTTGAGAGCCCGTCGAAACTTCGCGCTCGCAAAGGCGAACGTTGAGACGAGTGACTCTTGGAACCTCTGATAATGTGGCTCATCCTCAGAAGGAGACATTTTCGTCTGACGACGATGACGTTATGCCCGAGAAGTCGTACCAACACACGAGGGGAAGATCTATGTTTCGGATGAGGTCCTCGAATCCCTCCCAAAGCGGCATATGTCCTAAGGGGAAAGTCGGATAACTACTATGCATTTAGAAGAGGGTTGGGATATGAATCCTCCTCAGAAGATGAATGCCCATGGTTGATTGACAATAATCCACCCGATGAGGGAGACGGACATTCGTCTGATTCTTCGGCTTGGGATTTCGACACCAGCCTCGGAGAAGCTTTCAAGGCTTTGATGTCAAATATGGCTACAGTCGATCCTGCTACTATCGAGGGTGATGAAGATATGCCAACATGGGAAGACCCATGGATCCATCAACTCAAAGAGCAGTTTGGGGATAGATTCGAACAAAGAGAACCCCCCACTAAGGACGAGGTAGTCCAGGTTAATATGGGTGACGAAGAGCATCCTAAGCTTATAAACATCAGTAATACTCTTCCCTCGGAAGAAAAGGAAGAGTTGATCGCCCTAATCAGCGAGTATATCGATGTATTCGCCTGGAGCTACGAGGACATGCCAGGACTCGACCCTAATGTGGCGACACATCGCCTCAACATCAAGGTGGATGTCAAACCTGTCAAGCAACGCAAAGACGGTTTCATCCACAGCTCTTGACAGCAATTGTTGATGAGGTGAAAAAGCTGATAGAATCAGGTTTCATCAAAGAAATCCAACATCCAGATTGGGTGGCGAACATTGTCCCGGTTATGAAGAAAAACGGGTCAATTAGAATTTGTGTCGACTACAGAGACCTGAACGCCGCTTGTCCGAAAGATGATTTCCCTCTTCCAATCACCGACGTCATAGTTGACAATACATGTGGATTCGAGAGAATGTCTTTTATGGATGGCTTTTCGGGTTACAATCAGATCAAGATGAACCCCG
Source organism: Asparagus setaceus (assembly GCA_012295165.1). Lineage (NCBI taxonomy): Eukaryota > Viridiplantae > Streptophyta > Magnoliopsida > Asparagales > Asparagaceae > Asparagus > Asparagus setaceus. Next base: position 29,044,397 of record CM022701.1, read on the forward strand.
ATGACGCCAAACACGGCGTTGAGCATATCGGTATATATTGCTACGGTCATGCCGTTACGCCTCAAAAATCTTGGCTACATATCGAGAGCAATGACTAAGATTTTCTAGGATCATCTCGGGAGAGCGATCGAATGCTCGTCGGCGACTTGGTGCGTGAAAAGCGTGACAAAGGAGATCACATCAAAGATCTTAGAGCGGTATTGAGCTCATGCGAACCCATTAGCTAAAGATGAATCACGCCAAATCCTTCCTTGGGATGTCGGCGACAAGTTCCTCGGCTTTGTCGTCACTAATAAGAGCATCCGTCGTCGGACAAAGTGAAGCGATTCAAGAGTTGCAACCTCAGAAATCGAGAGAACTTCGGGGGTTACAAGAGGCGATTGGCGTACATTCGGCGGTTCATATCGAACCTATCACGGAAAGTGCCAACCGTTATCTAAGTTGAACAAGAAGGGCGTGTCGTTTATTTGGGATGGCGCTTTGTCGGCGTTCGAAGAGATCAAATCGTATCTCGCTAAACCTCCTGTTCTTATTGCACCGCGGTCGGGAAAACCTTTTACGATATGCGTCAAGGCTGACGAATCACTTTCGTTAAGCGCTTTACTCGCGCGGGGCGGCGGCGGTCCGCGAGCGGCGATGTATTACAGGCGAACATTAGTGGTCTTTGAGTCTCGATACCCAATGGTGAAGCGGTGCCTTGCATTAGTGTTCGCGATTGAAAATCGGCACTATTTAGTCGGACGGGCGATTTATGTTATCTCTAATGTAAATCCGGTCGAATATTTATGACCCACCGCCTCAATGAGTTGGCGTTTGGCGAAATGGGCCTTGCTCTTGTCCCAATATGACTTGCACTTCAAACAACAAAAGTCGGTCAAAGGACAAGCGATTTGCGATCTCTTGGTCGCCAACCCGACAACGGACGCAGCTTGAGCTATATGATGATCTTCGGATGAAGTCGGAAGTTAACACTATCGCACCAACAAATATGGCGGTTGTATTTTGGCCAGACCTCTCGGGCCACTAATGTGGCAAGTGCCCCCGGATGTTCTAAAATCTCCGCTGGGGTCGGAGTTGTTTTGATTTCTCCGAGGAATCATGTCATGCCCCGCGCTTATTCACTCACTGAACCTTGCTCTAATAACGTAGCCGAATACAATGCGCTACTTATTAGACTTAGTTTCGCCAAGGAGCTGGGGGTTGAGTATCTCGAAGCGTACGGCGATTCGCAATTGATAGTTAAGCAGATCCGTGGTGACTACAAAGTTAGGAACCTTGATCTGGTCCCCTATCATCAGATAGCCGTTGAAATGACAGACTCATTTGAAGAATTCTTCATCGAATATATTCCACGCCTTCAGAACGCTTATGCGGATGCATTAGCGCGTGCGATATCGGCACAACCTTCGACACCGAACAACTAGTTACAGTCAGGACTCACCAACTCTTCGTACCAATATATGGTGAGGTACAAGAAGACAAAGGGATAGTTACCAAAGAAGTGTATGCAACCCAAACTAAGTTGGAGCCCCGAGATTGGCGCTTTCCTATCATCGATTATGTCTTACATGGTATTCTGCCAGAAGACGTGAAGGAGGAGAGTCAATCCGCTAAGAGCTCCAAGATTCTTCTGACACGGAGACCGGATGTTATATCATTTGGGGGTACAATGGTCTTTTACTCGATGCCTCTCAAACAAAGAGGCGTAAGAGGTCCTTCGGGAAGCACGAAGGTGAATGTGGTCTTGCCACCGGCTGGTCCCAAGCTCTGATCGAATCGGGAGAATGGGCTACTTTTGGCCAACAATGATTAATGGCGATGCGTATATGCTTTCGGAGATGCCGCAGCGTGTCAAATTCCGCGAATTATATGCATCGACCTCAGGCGATTGCATGCTTGACCACATCACGGACATTGAGACATGGGGAATGGATGTCGTAGGTCCCATTTTTCCTTCGTCGGTCAAAGCGTCGGTTTATTCTAGCGATCACCGACTACTTCTCTAAGTGGTGAAGCAATCCGTTAAAAGAAGTAAAGCGATACCGTCATTAAATTTATCAAACATCATGTCATCTACCGACACGGTGTTCCAAGATGGATCGTGCATGACAACGGTCCCCAATTCATCAGCAATTCCTTCATCAGGTTTTGCGAGAAATTTAAAATACAAGACGTCTCGTCAACAGCCTATAATCCAGCTGCAAATGGATTAGCTGATGCGTTCAACAAGACAATCATTAAAATTCTATCGAAGCTTGTGAAGAATAACAAGCGAGATTGGGATGATAAACTCGGAGAAGCACTCTGGGCATATCGCACAACCATACGCACGCCAACTGGAGAGACCCCGTATTCTCTGGTCTACGGGTGTGAAGCAGTTCTCCCATTGGAAATCAGTTAGTCACGCGCATCGCCCTTGCAACGGAGATGACGATTGAAGAACAACATCAGAAACGTCTCGAAGAGCTCGAGATGTTGGATGAAAAGCGCCTGGAAGCTCAACAATGTATTGAGTTCTACCAAGCTAGGATGTCGAGAGCTTTCAACAAGAAAGTACGACAACGGAGTTTCAAAGAAGGAGATTTGGTCCTCATTTTCGGCGACCAATAATCCTCACTTCAAAAAGAAAGGTAAATTCGAACCTAAATGGGAAGGTCGGTTTGTAATAGAAGCGGTCTACTCTAATGGTGCATACGCCTAATTACCCAAAATGGCGGCCAGGCAATTAATCTTAGATAAATGGGAAGTTCTGAAGAAATACTACCCTTAGTACCTTCGGGATAACCCGTTTCGAAGGGAAGTTCCTCGTGGGATGTTTCACCCACTTTCCTCGAGGATAACCCTAGATTTATCCTCCATTATAATTTCCCCCACTGATCAAATTCCTTGACGGTAGGTCTACAAATTTTCTGATACATTACCAAAATCCCCTCTTGATTCCTTCTATGAACAAGAGGCCCACTCAAAATCCCTTTTACGCCGGAGATAGAATATAAAATTCTTCCTCTCCAAGCGTAAGATCCCCTTCGTGATAAACGGAAGGGTTCTATCCATCCTATGCCTAGGTAGCGCCGGTGAAGGTATGCAGGGTTTTCAAACCAAAGTTGTTCACCAAGGTCACCCGAAGTTTCTTCGGTTCTTGGAGTGGAGATCCCACTCTTAGTTCCATCCCTCTCCTAGGTAGCCGACCAAGGTACACGCCGAGGTTTTAAACCAGTTGTCCACCAAGGTCACCTCGAAGTTTTTCGGCTCTCTGAGTGGAGATCCCACTCTTAGTTCCATCTCTCGCCTAGGTAGCGCCGGTGAAGGTATGCAGGGTTTTCAAACCAGGTTGTCCGCTTGAAGGTCACACGAGTTTCTTCGGTTCTCGGTGGAGATCCCACTCTTAGTTCCATCCTCTCCTAGGTAGCCGACCGAAGGTATGCCGAGGTTTTCAAACCAGTTGTCCGCTTGAAGGTCACCTCGAAGTTTCTTCGGTTCTCGGTGGAGATCCCACTCTTAGTTCCCTCCCTCTCCTAGGTAGCCGACCGAAGGTATGCACCGAGGTTTTCAAACCAGTTGTCCGCTTGAAGGTCACCTCGAAGTTTTTCGGCTTCTGAGTGGAGATCCCACTCTTAGTTCCATCCTCTCCTAGGTAGCCGACCGAAGGTATGCCGAGGTTTTCAAACCAGTTGTCCACCAAGGTCACCTCGAGTTTCTTCGGTTCTCGGTGGAAATCCCACTCTTAGTTCCATCCCTCTCCTAGGTAGCCGACCGAAGGTATGCCGAGGTTTTCAAACCGGGTTGTCCTTTGAAGGTCACACGAGTTTCTTCGATTCTCGGTGGAGATCCCACTCTTAGTTCCATCCTCTCCTAGGTAGCCCGGTGAAGGTATGCAGGGTTTTCAAACCAGGTTGTCGCTGAAGGTCACGAGTTTTAGGTTCTCGGTGGAAATCCCTCTTAGTTCCATCCTCTCCTAGGTAGCCCGTGAAGGTATCTTGTAGGGTTTTCAAACCAGGTTGTCCGCTTGAAGGTCACACGAGTTTCTTCGATTCTCGGTGGAGATCCCTCTTAGTTCCATCTCGCCTAGGTAGCGCCCGTGAAGGTATCTTGTAGGGTTTTCAAACCGGGTTGTCCTTTGAAGGTCACTGAGTTTCTTCGATTCTCGGTGGAGATCCACTCTTAGTTCCATCTCTCTCTAGGTAGCCCGTGAAGGTATCTTGTAGGGTTTTCAAACCAGGTTGTCCTTTGAAGGTCACGAGTTTTAGGTTCTCGGTGGAGATCCCTCTTAGTTCCATCTCGCCTAGGTAGCCCGTGAAGGTATCTTGTAGGGTTTTCAAACCAGGTTGTCCGCTTGAAGGTCACGAGTTTTAGGTTCTCGGTGGAGATCCCTCTTAGTTCCATCTCGCCTAGGTAGCGCCGGTGAAGGTATGCAGGGTTTTCAAACCGGGTTGTCGCTGAAGGTCACGAGTTTCTTCGATTCTCGGTGGAGATCCCTCTTAGTTCCATCTCGCCTAGGTAGCGCCCGTGAAGGTATCTTGTAGGGTTTTCAAACCAGGTTGTCCGCTTGAAGGTCACGAGTTTTAGGTTCTCGGTGGAAATCCCTCTTAGTTCCATCTCGCCTAGGTAGCGCCGGTGAAGGTATGCAGGGTTTTCAAACCGGGTTGTCGCTGAAGGTCACGAGTTTTAGGTTCTCGGTGGAGATCCACTCTTAGTTCCATCTCGCCTAGGTAGCGCCGGTGAAGGTATGCAGGGTTTTCAAACGGGTTGTCCTTTGAAGGTCACGAGTTTTAGGTTCTCGGTGGAGATCCCTCTTAGTTCCATCTCGCCTAGGTAGCGCCGGTGAAGGTATGCAGGGTTTTCAAACCAGTTGTCCACCAAGGTCACCTCGAGTTTCTTCGGTTCTCGGTGGAGATCCCACTCTTAGTTCCATCTCGCCTAGGTAGCGCCGGTGAAGGTATGCAGGGTTTTCAAACCGGGTTGTCCTTTGAAGGTCACGAGTTTCTTCGATTCTCGGTGGAGATCCCTCTTAGTTCCATCTCGCCTAGGTAGCGCCGGTGAAGGTATGCAGGGTTTTCAAACCGGGTTGTCGCTGAAGGTCACGAGTTTCTTCGATTCTCGGTGGAGATCCCTCTTAGTTCCATCCCTCTCTAGGTAGCGCCGGTGAAGGTATGCAGGGTTTTCAAACCGGGTTGTCGCTGAAGGTCACGAGTTTCTTCGATTCTCGGTGGAGATCCACTCTTAGTTCCATCCCTCTCTAGGTAGCCCGTGAAGGTATCTTGTAGGGTTTTCAAACCAGGTTGTCCTTTGAAGGTCACACGAGTTTCTTCGATTCTCGGTGGAGATCCACTCTTAGTTCCATCTCTCTCTAGGTAGCCCGGTGAAGGTATGCAGGGTTTTCAAACCGGGTTGTCCTTTGAAGGTCACACGAGTTTCTTCGATTCTCGGTGGAGATCCCTCTTAGTTCCATCCTCTCCTAGGTAGCGCCGGTGAAGGTATGCAGGGTTTTCAAACCGGGTTGTCGCTGAAGGTCACGAGTTTCTTCGGTTCTCGGTGGAGATCCCACTCTTAGTTCCATCTCTCTCTAGGTAGCGCCGGTGAAGGTATGCAGGGTTTTCAAACCGGGTTGTCCTTTGAAGGTCACGAGTTTCTTCGATTCTCGGTGGAGATCCCTCTTAGTTCCATCTCTCTCTAGGTAGCGCCGGTGAAGGTATGCAGGGTTTTCAAACCGGGTTGTCGCTGAAGGTCACGAGTTTCTTCGATTCTCGGTGGAGATCCACTCTTAGTTCCATCTCTCTCTAGGTAGCGCCGGTGAAGGTATGCAGGGTTTTCAAACCGGGTTGTCCTTTGAAGGTCACGAGTTTCTTCGATTCTCGGTGGAGATCCCACTCTTAGTTCCATCCTCTCCTAGGTAGCGCCGGTGAAGGTATGCAGGGTTTTCAAACCGGGTTGTCGCTGAAGGTCACGAGTTTCTTCGGTTCTCGGTGGAGATCCCTCTTAGTTCCATCCCTCTCTAGGTAGCGCCGGTGAAGGTATGCAGGGTTTTCAAACCGGGTTGTCGCTGAAGGTCACTGAGTTTCTTCGATTCTCGGTGGAGATCCACTCTTAGTTCCATCTCTCTCTAGGTAGCGCCGGTGAAGGTATGCAGGGTTTTCAAACCAGGTTGTCCTTTGAAGGTCACACGAGTTTCTTCGGTTCTCGGTGGAGATCCCTCTTAGTTCCATCTCTCGCCTAGGTAGCGCCGGTGAAGGTATGCAGGGTTTTCAAACCAGTTGTCCACCAAGGTCACCTCGAGTTTCTTCGGTTCTCGGTGGAGATCCCACTCTTAGTTCCATCCTCTCCTAGGTAGCGCCCGTGAAGGTATCTTGTAGGGTTTTCAAACCGGGTTGTCCTTTGAAGGTCACGAGTTTCTTCGGTTCTCGGTGGAGATCCCACTCTTAGTTCCATCTCTCTCTAGGTAGCGCCCGTGAAGGTATCTTGTAGGGTTTTCAAACCAGGTTGTCCTTTGAAGGTCACGAGTTTTAGGTTCTCGGTGGAGATCCACTCTTAGTTCCATCCTCTCCTAGGTAGCGCCGGTGAAGGTATGCAGGGTTTTCAAACCGGGTTGTCGCTGAAGGTCACGAGTTTTAGGTTCTCGGTGGAGATCCCTCTTAGTTCCATCTCTCTCTAGGTAGCGCCGGTGAAGGTATGCAGGGTTTTCAAACCGGGTTGTCGCTGAAGGTCACGAGTTTCTTCGGTTCTCGGTGGAGATCCACTCTTAGTTCCATCCTCTCCTAGGTAGCGCCGGTGAAGGTATGCAGGGTTTTCAAACCGGGTTGTCGCTGAAGGTCACTGAGTTTCTTCGATTCTCGGTGGAGATCCCTCTTAGTTCCATCCCTCTCTAGGTAGCGCCCGTGAAGGTATCTTGTAGGGTTTTCAAACCGGGTTGTCGCTGAAGGTCACGAGTTTCTTCGATTCTCGGTGGAGATCCCTCTTAGTTCCATCTCTCTCTAGGTAGCGCCCGTGAAGGTATCTTGTAGGGTTTTCAAACCAGTTGTCCACCAAGGTCACCTCGAGTTTCTTCGGTTCTCGGTGGAGATCCCTCTTAGTTCCATCCTCTCCTAGGTAGCGCCGGTGAAGGTATGCAGGGTTTTCAAACCGGGTTGTCCTTTGAAGGTCACACGAGTTTCTTCGATTCTCGGTGGAGATCCACTCTTAGTTCCATCCCTCTCTAGGTAGCGCCGGTGAAGGTATGCAGGGTTTTCAAACCAGGTTGTCCTTTGAAGGTCACGAGTTTTAGGTTCTCGGTGGAGATCCCACTCTTAGTTCCATCTCTCTCTAGGTAGCGCCCGTGAAGGTATCTTGTAGGGTTTTCAAACCAGGTTGTCCTTTGAAGGTCACTGAGTTTCTTCGATTCTCGGTGGAGATCCCTCTTAGTTCCATCCCTCTCTAGGTAGCGCCCGTGAAGGTATCTTGTAGGGTTTTCAAACCAGGTTGTCCTTTGAAGGTCACACGAGTTTCTTCGATTCTCGGTGGAGATCCACTCTTAGTTCCCTCCCTCTCTAGGTAGCGCCCGTGAAGGTATCTTGTAGGGTTTTCAAACCAGGTTGTCCTTTGAAGGTCACTGAGTTTCTTCGATTCTCGGTGGAGATCCCTCTTAGTTCCATCCCTCTCTAGGTAGCCCGTGAAGGTATCTTGTAGGGTTTTCAAACCGGGTTGTCGCTGAAGGTCACGAGTTTCTTCGGTTCTCGGTGGAGATCCCACTCTTAGTTCCCTCCCTCTCTAGGTAGCGCCGGTGAAGGTATCGAGGCTCGCCCACAACATCAAAGTTTGACGAGGCTCGCCCACAACATCAAAGTTTGACGAGGCTCGCCCACAACATCAAAGTTTGGCGAGGCTGCGCCCACAACATCAAAGTTTGGCGAGGCTCGCCCACAACATCAAAGTTTGACGAGGCTCGCCCACAACATCAAAGTTTGACGAGGTTCGCCAAGTAGCGAAGCCCTTCATTGAGGCGAGGTTAAGCCCATTTAGCGGCTTCGACTTTCATCACGAGGTTAGCCTCTGATGGCGAAGCTCTCCATCTAACCGAGGCTCTCCGCGGCATCAATGGCACGATGAGGTTAAGCTCTAGCGGTGGTTTGGCGAGGCTCGCCCACAACATCAAAGTTTGGCGAGGCTGCGCCCACAACATCAAAGTTTGGCGAGGTTAAGCCACCGCGTTCGCTGCGGCGGCTCAGCGTTCTTGTAGAAGTTCCGCGTCTTGTAGCAGCAGCGTTCTTGTAGCGACCTCCACGATTCTGCGGCGGCTCCGCTTCTTTGTAGCGACCCTGCGTTCAGCTGTAGCGGTGGGCGTTTTCGCATGCGAACACAAAGGCCACGAAGGCCACAACAACTATGTGGGTTAAGTAGTGGGCATCAGTTATGCCCACGTCCATTAACCCACATTTCCACAATTCTAGCATGATAGTTACATGCTAAAAAAACCCTATAAATAGCCGTGAGCAGCTATGGAAAAGGAGGCTTTTGGAACTTTTGGAAAATTCAACACTTGCGCACAAGAGAGATCGAAATCTTCATCAATCATCAACAACATTGTTCTGATCGTCAACGGAAAGCGGACCTCAACGTGAGCATTGAGTGAAGCATTCTTTCGCCACCAAGAACCCATACAAAAGAGAAGTCGAATCAATCTTCTCTTCCTCTGTAATCGAGAGAATTTGATTGTAATCCATTCATTCAATCAATAAACTTTTCGACTCTTGGTGTAGGGTTTTCAAACCGGGTTGTCCGTGAAGGTGCTTTGAGTCCTTCGGTTCTCAAAGTGGAGATCCACTTTTAGTTCGGCTTTCATCTTAGGTAGCGCCGGTGAAGGTATCTTGTAGGGATTTTTAAACCGGGTTGTCCTTTGAAGGTCACGAGTTTCTTCGGTTCTCGGTGGAGATCCCACTCTTAGTTTCATCTCTCTCTAGGTAGCGCCGGTGAAGGTGCAGCGAGGTTTTCAAACCGGGTTGTCGCTGAAGGTCACTGAGTCCTTCGGTTCTCGAAGTGGAGATCCCACTTTTAGTTCCGGCTTTCATCTTAGGTAGCGCCGTGAAGGTATCTTGTAGGGATTTTTAAACGGGTTGTCCTTTGAAGGTCACTGAGTTTCTTCGGTTCTCGGGCGGAGATCCACTCTTAGTTTCATCTCTCTCTAGGTAGCGCCGGTGAAGGTATCGTAGGGATTTTCAAACCAGGTTGTCCGTGAAGGTCGCTGAGTCCTTCGGTTCTCGAAGTGGAGATCCCACTTTTAGTTCCATCTTTCATCTTAGGTAGCGCCCGTGAAGGTATCTTGTAGGGATTTTTAAACCGGGTTGTCCTTTGAAGGTCACCGAGTTTCTTCGGTTCTCAAAGTGGAGATCCACTTTTAGTTCCATCTTTCATTTTAGGTAGCGCCGGTGAAGGTATCTTGTAGGGATTTTCGGACCGGGTTGTCCGTGAAGGTGCTGAGTCCTTCGGTTCTCGGTGGAGATCCCACTTTTAGTTCTAGCTTTCATCTTAGGTAGCGCCCGTGAAGGTATCTTGTAGGGATTTTCAAACGGGTTGTCGCTGAAGGTCACGAGTTTCTTCGGTTCTCGGGCGGAGATCCCTCTTAGTTCCATCTCTCTCTAGGTAGCGCCGGTGAAGGTGCAGCGCCGAGATTTTCAAACCAGGTTGTCCGTGAAGGTCGCTGAGTCCTTCGGTTCTCGAAGTGGAGATCCCTTTTAGTTCGGCTTTCATCTTAGGTAGCGCCCGTGAAGGTATCTTGTAGGGATTTTCAAACGGGTTGTCGGCTTGAAGGTCACGAGTTTCTTCGGTTCTCGGTGGAGATCCCACTCTTAGTGCCATCCCTCTCCTAGGTAGCGCCGGTGAAGGTGCAGCGCCGAGATTTTCAAACCGGTTGTCCGTGAAGGTCACTGAGTCCTTTTGGTTCTCGAAGTGGAGATCCCTTTTAGTTCCATCTTTCATCTTAGGTAGCGCCGACCGAAGGTATGCGCCGGATTTTCAAACCAGTTGTCCACCAAGGTCACCCGAAGTTTCTTCGGTTCTCGAAGTGGAGATCCCACTCTTAGTTCCATCTCTCTCCTAGGTAGCGCCGACCAAGGTACGCTACCGAGATTTTCAAACCAGTTGTCCGACCGGTCGCCTCGAGTCCTTCGGTTCTCGAAGTGGAGATCCCACTTTTAGTTCCATCTTACATCTTAGGTAGCGCCGACCAAGGTACGCTACCGAGATTTTCAAACCAGTTGTCCGCTTGAAGGTCACCTCGAAGTTTCTTCGGTTCTCGAAGTGGAGATCCCACTCTTAGTGCCATCCTCTTCCTAGGTAGCCGACCGAAGGTACGCTACCGAGATTTTCAAACCAGTTGTCCGATCAAGGTCGCCTCGAGTCCTTCGGTTCTCGGCGGAGATCCCACTTTTAGTTCTAACTTTCATCTTAGGTAGCGCCGGTGAAGGTATCTTGTAGGGATTTTCAAACCGGGTTGTCCGGTGAAGGTCGCTGAGTCCTTCGGTTCTCGGTGTAGATCCCACTCTTAGTTCCATCCCTCTCTAGGTAGCGCCGGTGAAGGTATCGCCGGGATTTTCAAACCGGGTTGTCCGGTGAAGGTCGCTGAGTCCTTCGGTTCGAAGTGGAGATCCACTTTTAGTTCGGCTTTCATCTTAGGTAGCCGGTGAAGGTATCGCCGGGATTTTCAAACCGGGTTGTCGCTGAAGGTCACGAGTTTCTTCGGTTCTCGAAGTGGAGATCCCTTTTAGTTCCATCTTTCATCTTAGGTAGCTACCGATCAAGGTATGCGCCGATTTTCAAACCAGTTGTCCGATCAAGGTCGCCTCGAAGTCCTTCGGTTCTCGGTGGAGATCCCACTTTTAGTTCCATCTTACATCTTAGGTAGCGCCGACTGAAGGTATGCGCCGAGATTGTTTGGATCAAGTCGTCCGACTGAAGGACGTCTGAACCCTCTTGATTCCTATAGCAGGCCCCTGCTATTGGTTTCATTCTGAGAAATAGAACATAAAGTTCCTCCTCTCTCACCAATTTAATCCTATCAATCAAAACTCCTTAATCCAAGATTCTTCTTGGGGAATTTGATCCCGAATCCTAAGCAGGGATAGGTCGAGGCCTAGCACGCGTCGCCGGGTTAGTCTTCCCGTGAAAAAGACGAAGCCTACGTATTCAACATCGTAGCATTAAGTCTAAGAGAGTTTCATTCTTTTAGCACAACGTTGTGTGTAGAGCGGTTTAGATAATCTACATGCTAGCCCAACTCAAGCGGTAGTTGGTAAAGGCTTATCAAACCCGTTGATGGTGAGGGTTTGCCAAAACCTTAAAGTCAGCGCCTCACCGCAGCGTTGCGGTTTAGTCTTTTCGATTGAAGAAGACACGAGTTTGATTACGGGGTATTTTATCCGAAGCCTAAGAAGGGATAAAGCCAGCGCCTCACCGCAGCGTTGCGGTTTAGTCTTTTAGATTGAAGAAGACACGAGAATTTGATTACGGGGTATTTTATCGAAGCCTAAGAAGGGATAAAGCCAGCGCCTCACCGCAGCGTTGCGGTTTAGTCTTTTAGATTGAAGAAGACACAAGAGTTTGATTCAGGGTATTTTATCCGAAGCCTAAGAAGGGATAAAGCCAGCGCCTCACCGCAGCGTTGCGGTTTAGTCTTTTCAGATTGAAGAAGACACTAGAGTTTGATTACGGGGTATTTTATCGAAGCCTAAGAAGGGATAAAGCCAGCGCCTCACCGCAGCGTTGCGGTTTAGTCTTTTAGATTGAAGAAGACACGAGTTTGATTACGGGGTATTTTATCCGAAGCCTAGAAGGGATAAAGCCAGCGCCTCACCGCAGCGTTGCGGTTTAGTCTTTCTCCGATTGAAGAAGACACGAGTTTGATTAAGGGTATTTTATCGAAGCCTAAGAAGGGATAAGCCTATGCCTAGCGTGCATTGCCAGAAATTTTAACCGCTCGTAGTCTATTCTCGTAAAGATGACCAAGCCTACATATTCAACATCGTAGCATTAAGTCGAGAGAGTTTTATTCTTTTAGCACAGCGTCGCGTCTTGAGCAGTTTGGACAATTAGCATGCTAGCCAATTCAAGCGGTAGTTGGTAAAGGCTAATCAAACCCGTTGATGGTGAGGGTTTGCCAAAACCTTAAAGTCAGCGCCTCACCGCAGCGTTCTTAGGGTAGTCTATTCCGTGAAAGATGACAAAGCCTACGTATTCAACATCGTAGCATTAAGTCGAGAGAGTTTTATTCTTTTAGCACAGCGTCGCGTCTTGAGCAGTTTGGACAATCCATGCTAGCCGATTTAAGCGGTGTCGGTAAAGGCTAGTCAAATCCGTTGATAGGCGAGGGTTTGCTAAAAATCCTAGAAGTTGATCAACGAGGGGTTAAGCGAGCAATGAACTTCATTTATAAAGGAATGTTGAGACAATCGATTCAAGCAAAGTTATGATAATACATCTAAACAAAAATCACAACGGCGTGGTGAACAAAGAAACGAGAAAAGTCTGAGACCAAAGCAACACATCGGACTTCATTGGCGCAATCTAGTAATGTGAAGGAAGCGAGGTCGGCTTTGGCGGCTAGTTTTCCTCTGTTTAGCTCGAACCCGAGCTTTGGCTTCCTTCTCAAGTTCCTCTTGAGTTAGCGGCAATAGCGGCCGCATGTTCCGACGCTTGTCGCCTCGAGGACTTGCTTCTCCGTTCGATGGCATACGGACTCACGGTGCACTCCGCAGCGTGAAATTCTTCAAAGTCTTCTCCCCTTGAACGGTCCTGATTCTTGTGCGATTGACATGGGTGTGGTACAAGTCTATCGTATTTGCGGTGTATTTGCCGCTCATATGAGTTAGCGAAAATAACCTCTTGCTCGATATTCTCCTCTCGCGAAATCTTGTCGTTCACGAGAAGCCTTGATCCGAGCCTCACCGATGAGTCGCCTCACCTCATTGCATGAATCAAAAAAGGCTAAACTATCCACACGATACGCAAGAGTTAGCCAGCTGGTGAGCCTTTGCTCACAACGGTTAGCCAGCTGAGGGCCACCGACACGCTGAATTTCCCCCAAGCTACTCAATATGAATGGGTAGAAGGTCATAAAGGTCGCCCATCTAACCTCGATAATAGAGATCGCCTGTTTCAAACCATTCTCCAACAGCTGAAGGAGACCCATCAGGCTGGAATCGAGGCAATGATTTTTGGCGGGGCAATCTCGTGATAGGTTGAATCCGTGGAAGTGGTCCGTCAAGATTAACCTCCACCCGCCTCTATACTCAAGGGTTGGGAAACCGATTTTGGTGAGAGAAGCGTGGATCGGACGATGGAAGCGATCCCTCAGACTCATCATCCGAAATTATGATAGTAGGCTCAGGCTTCGCTGGTTTCCTCCTGCGGGTGTTTGCCTCGCTGCGGTTTGCTTCCTCGGTGGAAAGAGGTATTTTCCCCGATGACCTTAAGAATCGAGACTTGACATTTGGAGCCTTCAAAATAGGCAGTAATCGTCGAACATCCGTCTACCACAAGAGAACAAAGAGTTAACGGATCATTTAGGAGGAATATCTTAAAAAGCGGCGTAAGGCGTAGAACTCTTCGAGGAACCTATGAGATTGAGTCACGACCTTATAGCGAATGCAGCGATTTCATCAGTATTGAATACTCGAGAACGATAAATATAGTCGTGTAAACAAAGCGGCAATATATCCCGTTCTACAGAGCATGGGTACGGTATGAAATCGCTCCCGTTAGAGATAAAACCAATCTTTGAAGCGTCAATCCCCACGAAGGAGAATCTCGGCTCTTCCCAATCGCCTCACAAAGGAGAACGAAGCGGGGTCGTAACGAGTGTATACATGAGAAGATGAAAGCGAGAATCGGCGTCGGTCCCCACAAAGGAGGATTTGGCTCTTCCCAATCGCCTCCACGAAGGAAGCGAATCGGGAATACAAGCGATATATATATCACGAGAAGGAAACACCGGGCGCACCACCGAAAGAAGGCGTGCATTCCGCGGCGTCGCGAGTTGATCGACCCTGGAACATGAGATCTTAGCGGCGACGCCGGAAGCGCAAAAGAAAATGAATAAAGTCAGATATCTTTGTTGAAAATCAACAAAAGGCATCGAAGACCAACAACCCACAATCGGTGCAACAACAACGCCGCGGACCAAAGCGGCGCCAGTAGCGACTGGTGCGCGCCAGACCAGCGCCGAACAGCCAGTGACTGCCCAGCATGAGCAGCGCCAGTACCGCCCGCCCTTGAGACGCCGCCGATCGCCGCCATCTGGTCGCCGTCGACATCGTTCTCCCGCCTTGCTGATTGCGCACCTGTTCATGCACAAAACAAAACAAAAAAAAGAGAGAAAGAAAAGAAGAAGAAGAAGAAAAAGACGTCGTAAAACACTCGTGCATGTACCTCGTTGTTTGAGAGAGATGAGACGGCGAGAGACGAGATGAAAACAAGAGAAAAAGAGCAAGAGGGGGGGCCGGCCTAGGTCAGAGGCAAAGGAGGATCATGGGTATTTATAACAACTCCTAATGGGCCCAAATCAATTTCAATTAGGACTCTAATCAGCCCCTAATTAGGAGTCCTAATTGGAACCCTATCCGAATGGCAAAATAGTGCTAAATCAGTCCGTTGATTGGCTCCTACTCCCTCCGCCATATTTGGAAAGATTCTGAAGACTTATTCGGCAGGATAACACCTCGCGAAGGCCCCCATCGACGCCAATCAACGCGTCGCCTAATCCTACCCCAATCAGGAATATGAGTATAAACTGATTCCTAATTTGTCGAGAAGTTCCCGGAAGAATATTTCCATAAAAAGAAATATATTCTTAGGGATAACTCGATCGTGCGGATAGCATCGACACAAATCAACGCGTCGCCTAATCCTACTCCAAATAGGATTACGGTATAAACTATTTCCTAATTTGTAGAAGTTCAGGAAGAATATTTCCATAAAAGAAATATATTCTTAGGGATAACTTCGATCGTCTTGGATAGCATCGGCGCAAATCAGCGTGTCGCTAATCCTACTCAATCGGGAATATGAGTATAAAATATTTCCTAATTTGTCGAGAAGTTCGGAAGAATATTTCCATAAAAGAAATATATTCTTAGGGATAACTTCGATCATCGGATAGCATCGGCCTTAAATCAGCGTCGCCCAATCCTACTCCAAATAGGATTACAGTATAAGCTGTTTCCTAATTTGTCGAGAAGTTCGGAAGAATATTTCCATAAAAATATTCTTAGGGATAACTTCGATCGTCGGATCACATCGGCCCGATCAGCGCGTCGCCTAATCCTACTCCAAATAGGATTACGGTATAAGCTGTTTCCTAATTTGTAGAAGTTCGGAAGAATATTTCCACAAAAATATTCTTAGGGATAACTTCGATCGTCGGATCACATCGGCCCGATCAGCGCGTCGCCTAATCCTACTCAATCGGGAATATGAGTATAAACTGTTTCCTAATTTGTAGAAGTTCGGAAGAATATTTCCATAAAAGAAATATATTCTTAGGGATAACTTCGATCGTGCGGATAGCATCGGCGCAAATCAGCGTGTCGCCTAATCCTACTCAATCGGGAATATGAGTATAAGCTGTTTCCTAATTTGTCGAGTTCGGAAGAATATTTCCATAAAAGAAATATATTCTTAGGGATAACTTCGATCGTCTTGGATAGCATCGGCGCAAATCAGCGTGTCGCCTAATCCTACTCAATGGGAATATGAGTATAAACTGCTTCCTAATTTGTCGAAGTTCGGAAGAATATTTCCATAAAAGAAATATATTCTTAGGGATAACTTCGATCATCACGGATAACATCGGCCTAAATCAGCGTCGCCCAATCCTACTCCAAATAGGATTACAGTATAAACTATTTCCTAATTTGTTAGAAATTCGAAAGAATATTTCCATAAAAATATTCTTAGGGATAACTTCGATCGTCTTGGATCACATCGGCGCCGATCAGCGTCGCCTAATCCTACTCCAAATAGGATTACGGTATAAAGCTGTTTCCTAATTTGTCGAGAAGTTCGGAAGAATATTTCCACAAAAATATTCTTAGGGATAACTTCGATCGTCTTGGATCACATCGGCGCCGATCAGCGTCGCCTAATCCTACTCGAATAGGATTACGGTATAAACTATTTCCTAATTTGTCGAGAAGTTCGGAAGAATATTTCCACAAAAATATTCTTAGGGATAACTTCGATCGTCTTGGATCACATCGGCCCGATCAGCGTCGCTAATCCTACTCCAAATAGGATTACGAGTATAAACTATTTCCTAATTTGTCAGAAGTTCGGAAGAATATTTCCACAAAAATATTCTTAGGGATAACTTCGATCGTCGCGGATCACATCGATGCCGATCAGCGTCGCCTAATCCTACTCAGAATAGGATTACAGTATAAACTATTTCCTAATTTGTCGAGAAGTTCAGGAAGAATATTTCCACAAAAATATTCTTAGGATAACTCGATCGTATGGATCACATCGACATCAACGCTGCCGCCTAATCCTACTCCAAATAGGATTACGAGTATAAACCGCTTCCTAATTTGTCGAAGTTCCTAAGAATATTTCCACAAAAATATTCTTAGGATAACTCGATCGTATGGATCACATCGATGCCGATCAGCGTCGCCTAATCCTACTCCAAATAGGATTACGAGTATAAACTATTTCCTAATTTGTCGAAGTTCCTAAGAATATTTCCACAAAAATATTCTTAGGATAACTCGATCGTGCGGATCACATCGACGCCGATCAACGCGTCGCCTAATCCTACTCCAAATAGGATTACGAGTATAAACCGCTTCCTAATTTGTCGAAGTTCCCTAAGAATATTTCCACAAAAAATATTCTTAGGGATAACTCGATCGTGCGGATCACATCGATGCCGATCAACGCGTCGCCTAATCCTACTCCGAATAGGATTACGAGTATAAACTATTTCCTAATTCTTAACGAGAAGTTCCTGGAGAATATTGCCATATTCTTAAGGATAACTCGATAACCCTCAATTTCCTCCCACTGTGGAACCTCAAAGAGGGATAAATCCTACTCCAACAAGGAGTAATACAGTAACGACGCCACCAACGGTCGCCGCCGAAGGATTCACGGATCAACGCCGATCCACGAAGATCGCACGGGTCAACGCTGCACTCGCCGAGTGAAGGATAGTTTGGCGCCAATCAGCGGCGTCGTGGCGAAGAATTCCCGACCAGCGGAGAAGTGTCGTAAAAGGTGGGGTGGTCAATTGAATGGCAGTTCACCAACACGAGCCAACAAAGAAGAGAACTTAATCGCCTACAGCTTGAAGTTCCAACAACGGTCAAGCAATAAATGCAAAGATCAGTAACACCCCGTATCCTACAAAGCACCGGAGAACCCGAGAGGGTTGGAGGAATCAACATCGAGCTAACCTATCAACTTCGGTCAAGATCTCGACAACGGTCAGACAAAAAAAATGCAGTACCGTAATACCTTCAGCAATCCTACAAAGCACTGGAAAGACTGAAAGGAGTGGAGAGATCAAACACCAAGGTCATTCACAAGTCCTATCACACCAACCAAGGATGAAGGGTTTATCATATTCAGTGTCCTGCACTCGCTAAAAATCGACCGAACACTTTGGAGGGGTATCCAGAGGCTGAAAATTGCTTATCGGTGCGGCGAGACTTCGTGATGGTGGGTTGACAACCGATGACCCATCCGACAACGCGACCCAGAACTGCTGACGACGTGGTTACGCCGCAAAACGCATAAAGCGAGTCGACGAACGCATGAAGTGAGTCGACAAGGCGTACGAGTCAACAAAACGACGTATCGTGGA
Organism: Asparagus setaceus; assembly: GCA_012295165.1. Lineage (NCBI taxonomy): Eukaryota > Viridiplantae > Streptophyta > Magnoliopsida > Asparagales > Asparagaceae > Asparagus > Asparagus setaceus. The sequence goes on from CM022701.1 coordinate 29,062,224, forward strand.
ATAAACCCGATGACGAAGTTTGACGAGGCGAATTGACTAAACTCAAACGTCGACGAGACAGAATCAACCGTACTTAGTCCGTCAACACAAATGAGCCGATTAAGCTCTGAAAGTTGATCGGATACGGACTCAAACACAACGGCGACGTCACCGGAGGAAAATTATGCCGGAAAACCGAGAAAAACGGCGAAAACGGCATTTACGGCGAACCTCGGCCAACTTGGCCGAAGTTACCTGCCGCGAGCAGGTGGTCGAGCCACCTCGCCAACTTGACCGAGGTGGCTCACCATCATGGTCGGCCACCTCGCCACCTTGGTCAGGGCCGGCCAAGTGGCCGAGCCACTTGGCGGTTTCCCCTATTCTATAAATAGGGGGGGTCTTTCTCATTCCAGGGGGATTTTGAGGCTGGATTAGGAGGCTGGATTTCGGGGATTTTCGGAGATTTCGGATTTCCTGATATTTGTGAGAGAGTTCTCGCGAGATCTACGAGCCGCCGACGACGCCCGGAGCACCGACGAGCACGAAGTTCACCGACGCCGATCCGCAATCGCAGGTGTTTAATTCGGTCGGCCATTAATAGCGCCAGGATTTCTCCTAGTAGATCTCACTGCTCCGTGATCCTCTCCTTCGTGAGTGTGATCCCGAAGCGATCCTCTCCTTCGTGAGTGTGATCCCCTTAAACCGTTTCCTTCGTGAAGCGAGCCCTTCACGTCTGTAGTTCGAACCGGGTTTCCACGGATCGAATTGCGGTGGTCCTGAGCGATTCAAGTCCGACACGGGCAAAGAACCCACACAAGCGAGGATCCCGAATAATAGAGATCCGAGCGTTTGTTCATTAAAGGAAAAAGTTGTAATTTTCGTTTTCATTGTATGCCTTAAATAAAAAGGCATTTCTTTTGAATTTTGTTGTAGGCCCAAGAAGCTGTAAACGAGTTCAATAACAATGAATAACAAACCGACTTTTACCGCGAACAGCTCCGATTGTAACATATCATTGTCATGTTAACCTCACACCTCTGACAATCAACTTATCGACTCTCTTCAATAGAACGATAAGTCCTCAAAGTTGCTTTGATTGCAACATATCCTTGTCATGTTAACCTCACACCTCTGACAATCAACTTATCGGCTCTCTTCAATAGAGCGATAAGTCCTCAAAGTTGCTCTGATCGCAACGTATCCTCGTCACGTTAACCTCACACCTCTGACAATCAACTTATCAATCCTCCTCAATAGGATGATAGGTCCTCAAATCTGCTTAAATCTCAATCAACTTATCAACCCTGCTAAATGAGATGATAAGCCCTAAGCCTTGTTCACATCACAAGCCCAAAGTCTTGTTCACACCACAAGCCCAAATTCTTGTTAACACCACAAGCCCAAAGCCTTGTTCACAATAAAAGCCCAAAGCCTTGTTAACACCATAAGCCCAAAGCCTTGTTCACACCACAAGCCATGTAAGCCTTGTTCACATCACAAATCACAGGTTTTATATTTTGTCCCCCGACAAAATCTAAACTTATCGACTCTCATCAATAGAGCGATAGGTCCTCAAAATCTTATTCAAACTACAAGTATGAAAGGCATGCCAAGTTAACATTATACTTTTGGCACATTAAAAAAGTCTAAAAGACTTAGTTGAAAATGTGAGGGTCAGCCCCGCGTCTTAACTCCAAAACGCGAAAAGCCAACATCGCGTCTCAACTTAAAGGCGCAAGAGTCAGCCACGCGTTTCAACTTCAAAACGCCAAAGTTCATCCTCGTAACGACTAACGTGGACAAAAGCAAAATGCAATTTCTTTGAAAATGAGGAGCAATACCTTCTCAGAATCGAACAAAGAAGATATCCAAAGTATTTCGAAAGCTCGTTCCAGTCAACCGCGAACTTTCAAAAACTTTGGAGGGGATTCTGTAGGCTGTCAAAAATGAACGCAGAGCTCACCTCCCTGTTCTCACCTCTGCGTTTTCAAGCTCAAAATGCAAGGCTCACCTCTGCGTTTTCAAGCTCAAAACTCAAGGCTCACTACTGCGTTTCCAAGTTCAAAATGCAGAGCTCGCTAAGACACAAAGCTCACCAAAACGCAGAGCTCACCTCTACGTTTTAAGTCAAGACGCAGAGGTCATTTTTAGAACACGGACCTCGTGTTTGACCCATTCAAACACGTTGTAAACGGTTCCAAAACCGTTTTGCACGATTTGAGGGCCTCGAACCCTCATTGAGGAGAGATTTAAGGGGTCAGTTACACCCCTTAAAGCCCTATAAATAGCTGGAATAACAGCTGAAGAAGGGAGGGGCTTTTTGGATCGACTTCGGAAGACTTCTTTGGATCGATCAAAAGGAGGGCTTCGGAGCATTCTGTAGGCTGTAAAAAAATTACTGAAGACAGCCAATATCCGTGAAACACTATCAATGAAGGTTACAAGCTGATGACTTTCACGACAATAAAAGAGAATCAGAAGCTAATGTCTCCAGAGTACAAGGATTACAAGTTGACAACCCTTGTGAAAAGAGATCACAAGTATTGATCTCTTCAGCAAAACGCTGGCTCACCCCCGCTTCAATTCAAAACGCGGATTAATCCCCACATTTCAATTCAAAACGCGGAGCACATGGCCCGCTTCAATTCAAAACGCGGAGCACATGGCCCGCTTCAATTCAAAACGCGGAGCACATGGCCCGCTTCAATTCAAAACGCGGAGCACATGGCCCGCGTTCAAAGCTCAAAACGCATGCTTCCAACCCCGCGTCCTAGTTAAAATGTAGACGCGGAGGTCTATCCCCGCGTTCCTGCACTAAATGCAGACGCAAGGCTTGCTCTAGAACGCGAACTTCGCGTTTTGACTCATTCAAACATGAGTTGAACGGTTCCTCAACCGTTTGAGTAATTTAAGGGGGGGTGGTTACACCCCACTAACCCCCCATTATGGAGCATTTTAAGGGGGTGGTTACACCCCTTTAACCCCTATAAATGAGGGGTTTTCACAGCCAAATAGAGAGTTGGAAAGGGTTTGGCCGGAGAACTAAAAAAAGGGAGAGAACAGTTTCTGCTGCGCAGCTGTGATCGGCGGGAAGATCAGACCTTCATCCGTGGTCTGATCGGAGTGAAACTTGGAGGGAGGCCTCAACACTTGTCGTTCCTAATTCTGAACGGTGGAGATTGATTTCTACCGGTTGGATTTGGAGATATCGAGGTTTTACCGAAGCCAATTGCGCAGAGAACGGCTTCTTCCGCGCAGCTGTGATCGGCGTGACGATCGGACCTTCATCCGTGGTCTGATCGGAGTGAAACTTGGAGGGAAGCCTCAACACTCATTGTTCCTAATTCTGAACGGTGGAGATTGAATCCTACCGGTCGGATTTAGAGATATTGAGGTTTTACCGAAGACCTCCTTTGCTGGAATCAACTCTCCTAGAGAGTTCAACTCGATTAGAGTTTTCAAACTTGCACGACAAGTTCTTCTCCGCCATTCTTGGCTAAAAGGATTATTAATCCTTTTCTAAAATCAACTCTATCAAAGAGTTCTTAACTCGCCAGAGTTCTAAACTTGCTCTGCGAGTTATTTTTCAACCTCGCCCCACGAAGTCAAGACGGTTGGATCGCCAACGGATACAAGATTCAAGCTCCCACCGCTACCGCGGAAGAACCCAGATTAAATAAAGGGAAGGGTCTCCGCTGATCATTCCTCTTTGTAAATCGGCAACCGATCGAGGAATTTGTAATTTCTTTTATCTAAGTCGGTTAGAGAGAGAGATTGCATTCGAGAGTTGTATTTATTCTTTCTTTAAAATCAATTGGAAGGGATAATCTTTATTTTACAGCTTTAAATTTCCTCGCGAACAAAAGATGGCGACTCCGCTGGGGAGGATCTCTTTCACCGATGAAGAGGTGGTGGCGCAATCCGACGTCAAGCTCATTGGGACGACTGTTGAAACTCTGACCGTAGAGTTCGATCAAGCCAAGTTCGAGGAGGCACTCTCCTCCGGATCCCTTAGCCCCAAGGCTATGCTCAAGATCCACAAAGCCTCTAAGGAGGCCAAAGCCCATTCGGTTGTCGTGGCTAACCTGATCAGTGAAGATGGTGATGTCGCTGCAAAAGCCTCAAATCAGGCGAAAAGGAGCCCGTCACATACCGATGGCCAATCGACCAACCAACGCTAATTTCGCTTGTGAGCTAAAACGCGATCTTGAGCTTCGCGATTCTTTACGTAACGCAAGCCTCGCTTATGTGCTCCAACACGAGCCTCGCGAAGCGGTGAGCGCAACCCTCAATGGCGTTTCCGCGGTCAAAGCGGGTCCCAACCCAGCGTTCAATTGCTCAAACGCTAACCTCGCGCTCAACGGGCTGCAAGCCACCCTCACACTTTATCTCCGACGCTGGTCTCAACCCCGCCCAAGCATTCAAACGCCAACCTAGCGCTCACAATCTAAAACGCTGGTCCGAACTCGCTCAAATACTCAAACGCCATCTTCGCTCCAAGTGCCAAATCATCGGCATATCGGCTGCTCACATGCGGCCAAGCCGTCGGTGTTTGACCAATTGACAAATAGCATTTGGTCGCGAGCGGCGACACTCTCATAGGAAGGAGACTTGGAGGTCGAATACCTTGGAGTCACTTCTAACATGATCGGAGTAGGCGGACCGTCAATCTCTAGCTCTAATGAGCTGAGGCAAATCGGTCCCCGACTTGAAAGAGGCTTTGAATGACTCGACGGAGTTTACCGACATACTGACTAACAGGGTCATACCCCGTCAATTATCACAAGTTGGCTAAAGGAATTGAGTCTGATGATGAGCATTCAGCCATCGCAGAATCTCAATCCTCTAGTTCTTTCATAGAGCATGTGAGCGCTGTCTACACGACGGAGACCGCTGAAGATTTCAAGAAGAGGCTCGAAGAGTATCAGGCTATGATGCAAGAGGCCCTGCGATCACAACAAGAGTCCATCGATCAACTTCGAGATATGATAAACCAACTTGTTACAAATAGAGCTCAACTTCAGATAGCCGACTCAACACTTCAGCCAAAATCATCACGGAGGAGGAGTGAATCCTCAAAATGAGAAGAAAAAATGAATGAAGCTCCCGATCAAGAAGCTCATCACGTAGAATCCTCCTCTGAAGAAAGGGGAGAGGCCGAAAATGAGCAAAGTCCTCAATCGGCAAAATGCGAGAACCGAAGCCCGCCAATGCTATGGCTAATAGGTGCGAGCTCCAAGATCGAGGGTTGTCGGGCCGTATCTGCGAGAATGGGATCACGATTCCTTATCCTCCAAAATTCAAAATCCCGACGCTACAAACTTTCAATGGCGCGGGATCACGAACCAACACATCTACCATTTTAAGTCACGATCGAATGAGATGTCAAACGATGCCATAATAGCTCGTTTGTTCATTGGCACCCTCAAGGGGTTGCCTTTGAATGGTTCATGAAACCGCCACGTGATGTATCCGTAAATGGGCGATTTAGAGACTCTTCTGTCCGCGATTCTTTGAAGATGACACGGAGATCCTTGTCACTTCTCTCCTTGCCATTAAGCAAAGGAGAGAGAGCCTATCAAAGTCTTCGTCAAACGATTCCGAAGCATGGCTCTTCGATGCTCGACAGGTATGACACAGTCTGCTCTGATTGACACCTGTCGGCACAATTTACAAACCAATCTCCTAACTCGAATGGGGGTTACCAAATGTCGTTCCTAGAAACAACTAGTCTCCTGTATTAACAGTCAAGCAATTATTGCTAGGATTGAAGTCAAGAAGAGGAGGCCGACTCAAGACCGGCTATTGATGACCGGCTCTAAATCGCGAGGTCAAGACTCTGCTAGTATCGACCTAGAATAATTCTGGTGGGGTTGATTATTTATTATTTTCTGGGTAGAATGATAAATTCTAAATATTGTCAAGTTAACAAAACACTTTTGACAATGTAAGCACTTCAGCGTGCAGCACCACCACCAAAATTGACTTATCAATCCTCTCCAATAGGATGATAAGTCTACAAAGTTGCTCAAATCGTAACACAATCCCGTCAGGTTAACAATGCACCTCTGACAATCAACTTATCAATCCTCCTCAATAGGATGATAAGTCCACAAATTTGCTCCAATCGCAACCTATCCTTGTCATGTTAACCTCACACCTCTGACAACCAACTTATCAATCCTCTCCTATAGGATGATAAGTCCACAAATTTGCTCCAATCGCAACCTATCCTTGTCATGTTAACCTCACACCTCTGACAACCAACTTATCAATCCTCTCCAATAGGATGATAAGTCCACAAAGTTGCTCCAATCGCAATGTATCCTTGTCATGTTAACCTAACACCTCTGACAATCAACTTATCAATCCTCTCCAATAGGATGATAAGCCCACAAAGTTGCTCACATCGCAACGCAATCCTCACAAAGTTAAGATTAGCTCGTCTGCGTTATTAGCAAGTGACCTCTTCTAACAATCAACTTATCGACTCTTCAATAGAACGATAAGTCCTCAAAGTTGTTCGATCGCAATGTATCCTTGTCATGTTAACCTAACACCTTCGACAATCAACTTATCGACTCTCTTCAATAGAGCGATAAGTCCTCAAGGTTGTTTTAATAACACCACAATCCACCACACGCAGGGGAATTTTATCCCTAATCCTAAGTAGGGGTAAGTCAGCGCTAACACCGTTGCGGTTTAGTCTTCTACCGATCAAAGAAGACACGGAATTTAAATCGGGAATTTTATCTCGAAACCTAAGCGAGATAAGCACGCATCTAATACATGCACCGTAGTCTATTCCGTGAGAAAGACGGCTTCACGATTCAACATCGTAGCATTAAGCCTAAAAGAGTTTTATTCTTTTAGCACAACGCCACATGCGTAACGGATTTAAATAATCGCATGCTAGCCCGATTCAAGCGGTGTCGGTAAAGGCTCATCAAGTCCGTTGATGGTGGGGTTGGCCAATAACCCTAAAGTCAACGCCAACACACGCTGTCTGCTAGTCTCTTGTCCGTAAAGGCGACAAAGTCTACGATTCAACATCGTAGCACAACGCCACGCATGCAGGCTTAACTCCTCAAATTTGCTTAAATCGCAATCAACTTATCAATCCTCTCCTATAGGATGATAAGTCCACAAAGTTGCTCCAATCGCAACGTATCTTCATCAAGACAACACCATACCTCGATGATATAATCAACTTATCAATCCTCCCGACAAATAAGTTCCTCAAAATTGTTCAAATCACAACTAAACCCGTCAATCAACTCATCATTCCTTTCCAATAGAATGATGGATCCACAAAGTTGTTCAAATTACAACACAATCCTATCAAAATCTGTACACATCCTCGTGAGTTTGATAATCAACTTATCAATCCTCTCCAATAGGATGATAAGCCCACAAAGTTGCTCACATCGCAACGCAATCCTCACAAAGTTAAGATTAGCTCGTCTGCGTTATTAGCAAGTGACCTCTTCTAACAATCAACTTATCGACTCTTCAATAGAACGATAAGTCCTCAAAGTTGTTCGATCGCAATGTATCCTTGTCATGTTAACCTAACACCTTCGACAATCAACTTATCGACTCTTCAATAGAACGATAAGTCCTCAAGGTTGTTTTAATAACACCACAATCCACCACACGCAGGGGAATTTTATCCCTAATCCTAAGTAGGGGTAAGTCAGCGCTAACACCGTTGCGGTTTAGTCTTCTACCGATCAAAGAAGACACCGTAATTTAAATCGGGAATTTTATCTCGAAACCTAAGCGAGATAAGCACGCATCTAATACATGCACCGTAGTCTATTCCGTGAGAAAGACGGCTTCACGATTCAACATCGTAGCATTAAGCCTAAAAGAGTTTTATTCTTTTAGCACAACGCCACATGCGTAACGGATTTAAATAATCGCATGCTAGCCCGATTCAAGCGGTGTCGGTAAAGGCTCATCAAGTCCGTTGATGGTGGGGTTGGCCAATAACCCTAAAGTCAACGCCAACACACGCTGTCTGCTAGTCTCTTGTCCGTAAAGGCGACAAAGTCTACGATTCAACATCGTAGCACAACGCCACGCATGCAGGCTTAACTCCTCAAATTTGCTTAAATCGCAATCAACTTATCAATCCTCCTCAATAGGATGATAGGTCCTCAAAGTTGCTCCGATCGCAACGTATCTTCATCAAGACAACACCATACCTCTGATGATATAATCAACTTATCAATCCTCCCCAGCAAATAAGTTCCTCAAAATTGTTCAAATCACAACTAAACCCCGTCAATCAACTCATCATTCCTTTCCAATAGAATGATGGATCCACAAAGTTGTTCAAATTACAACACAATCCTATCAAAATCTGTACACATCCTCAGCAGAGTTTGATAATCAACTTATCAATCCTCCTCAATAGGATGATAAGTCCACAAAGTTGCTCCAATCGCAACGTATCCTTGACCTCTGACAGTCAACTTATCAATCCTCCTCAATAGGATGCTAAGCCCAAAAAGCCTTGTTCACATTACAAGCCCAAAACCTTGTTCAAACCACAAGCCTAAAGCCTTGTTCAAACTACAAGCCCAAAACCTTGTTCAAACCACAAGCCTAAAGTCTTGTTCAAACCACAAGCCTAAAGCCTTGTTCAAACCACAAGCCCAAAGCCTTGTTCACACCACAAGCCATGTAAGCCTTATTCACATCACAGGCCTTAAAAATCACAGGTTTCATATTTTATCCCCCGACAAAATCTAAACTTATCGACTCTCATCAATAGAGCAATAGGTCCTCAAAATCTTGTTCACACCACAAGTACCCAATTTTATCAAGTTAACTCCATACCTCTGATAAAATCAACTTATCGACTCTCTTCAATAGAGCGATAGGTCCTCAAAATCTTGTTCAAATCATAAATACCCAACTTTATCAAGTTAACCCCACACCTCTGATAAAATCAACTTATCGACTCTCTTCAATGAAGCGATAAGTCCTCAAAATCATCATCAAGTTAAAAATTTCACCTCTGATGATAAAGCCAATTTATCAACTCTTTACAATAGAGTGATAAACCCCCAAAAGCTTGTTCAAACAACAAGTATGAAAGGCATGCCAAGTTGGCACTGTACTTTTGGCACCTTAAAGAAAAGTCTAAAAGACTTAGTTGGAAATGTGGGGTTCATCCCGCATTTTACTCATAAAGCGAAGGACCACCCAGCGTTTCAATTCAAAACGCTGAGCACATGGCCCGCGTTTCAATTCAAAACGCTGAGCACATGGCCCGCTCAGGTGTTTCAACCTCAAATCGCGAGGATCGGTCTCCGTAGCAAAGTTCAAGGCCTTCACGGTCACTCTGCATTAAAAAAAGCGACAAAAATGCGGAGTTCACCCATGCAAGGCGAATGACTAAGCGTGGACAAAAGCGAGCATAACTTTTGAAGGCGAGCGAGGAGCAATACCTTCTCGAGTCAAACAAAGAAGATATCAAAGTATTCGAAAGCTCGTCCCGATCAACGCGACCTTTGAAAACTTTGGAGGGTTCAGTAAGGCGTAAAAATGCGAAGGCGGCCAATATCCACGAAACATTATCAATGAAGGTTACAAGGCGATGACTTTCCACGACAATAAAGAGAATCGAAGCTAATGTCTCGAGTACAAGGATTACAAGTTGACAACCCTTGTGAAAAGAGATCACAAGTATTGATCTCTTCAAAGCAAAGCGGGCTCACCCCGGCGTTTCAATTCAAAAGCGGGATTAATCCCCACGTTTCAATTCAAAACGCGGAGCACATGACCCGCGTTCGTAGCCAAAGCGAACATGGCCCGCGTTTCAATTCAAAAGCGACACATGGCGGCGTTTGAAGCTAAGCAGCGGAGCACATGGCCCGCGTTCAAAGCTCAAAGCGGGCTTCCAACCCAGCGTCCTAGTTAAAATGTAGGCGGAGGTCTATCCCGCGTTCACACTAAATCTGACGCAAGGCTTGCTCTAGAGCGAACCGGCGTTTTGACTCATTCAAACATGAGTTGAACGGTTCCTCAACCGTTTGAGTAATTTAAGGGGGGGTGGTTACACCCCACTAACCCCCCATTATGGAGCATTTTAAGGGGGTGGTTACACCCCTTTAACCCCTATAAATGAGGGGTTTTCACAGCCAAATAGAGAGTTGGAAAGGGTTTGGCCGGAGAACTAAAAAAAGGGAGAGAACAGTTTCTGCTGCGCAGCTGTGATCGGCGGGAAGATCAGACCTTCATCCGTGGTCTGATCGGAGTGAAACTTGGAGGGCGGCCTCAACACTTGTCGTTCCTAATTCTGAACGGTGGAGATTGATTTCTACCGGTTGGATTTGGAGATATCGAGATTTTACCGAAGCCAATTGCGCAAAGAACGGCTTCTTCCGCGCAGCTGTGATCGGCGTGACGATCGGACCTTCATCCGTGGTCTGATCGGAGTGAAACTTGGAGGGAAGCCTCAACACTCATTGTTCCTAATTCTGAACGGTGGAGATTGAATCCTACCGGTCGGATTTAGAGATATTGAGGTTTTACCGAAGACCTCCTTTGCTGGAATCAACTCTCCTAGAGAGTTCAACTCGATTAGAGTTTTCAAACTTGCACGACAAGTTCTTCTCCGCCATTCTTGGCTAAAAGGATTATTAATCCTTTTCTAAAATCAACTCTATCAAAGAGTTCTTAACTTCGGCGAGTTCTAAACTTGCTCTGCGAGTTATTTTTCAACCTCGCCCCACGAAGTCAAGACGGTTGGATCGCCAACGGATACAAGATTCAAGCTCCCACCGCTACCGTGAAGAACCCAGATTAAATAAAGGGAAGGGTCTCCGTTGATCATTCCCTCTTTTGTAAATCGGGCAACCGATCGAGGAATTTGTAATTTCTTTTTATCTAAGTCAGTTAGAGAGAGATTGCATTCGAGAGTTGTATTTATTCTTTCTTTAAAATCAATTGGAAGGGATAATCTTTATTTTACAGCTTTAAATTTCCTCGCGAACACATTCAACCTTGGCTTTTAGAGACTTTGGCTTGGTGCGAGTTCTTTTCAACGTTGTTCCATGAGTCGAGAAGTTCGGATAGTCAACGGGATACAAGATTCAAGCTCCCATCGCTAGCGTGAAGAACCCAGGTTAAACAAAGGGAAGGATCTCCATTGATCTTTCATTCTTTTATAAATCAGGCAACCGATCGAGGAATTTTGTAATTTCTTTGTCTAAGTCAGTTAGAGAGGGATTACTTTGGGAGATTGTATTCATTCTTTTTTCTAAGTCAGTTAGAGAGAATAACTCTGATCTTACACTTTCTTAAATTTTCTCATGAACAGTTACAGGCCCCAACAAATATCATATCAAAGAATTGAAGGCATAATTGGCTAGAGAATTTAAAATGAAGGATTTAGGATCTACAAATAAGATTCTAGAGATGGAAATTCACCGAGACAAAATTAATAGGAAGATTTGGCTTTCTCAGAATAATTATTTGAATAAAATCTTATGGCGCTTTAACAGGCAAGACTGTAAGTTAATTTCTACCCCACTTCCTGTTAATTTTAAGTTATCCTCCAGTATGAGTCCTAGCGGTGAAGAAGAGAGGGTGGAGATGTCTCAAATACCGTATGCATCAGCAGTGGAAAGTTTAATGTTCGCTATGATTTGTACGAGACCAGACATTGCACAAGCAGTGGGAGTAGTTAGTCGATACATGGTGAATCTTGATAAAAAACATTGGAATGCTATAAAGAGGATCCTACGATACATTAAGGGGACCTCATATATTGCATTATGTTATGGGGGATCTGACTTTATTATCAGTGGATATGTTGATTCTGATTATACAGGTGATCATGATAAAATCAAATCCACCACAGGCTACGTGTTTGCACTTGCTAGCGGAGCTATAAGCTGGGTTTCAAAACTACAGTCAGTTGTGGCTATATCAACAACAGAAGCAGAATATGTAGCAGCTACACAAGCTAGTAAAGAGGCAGTATGGTTTAAAAGGGTATTGGAAAAACTCGGGCATGAACAAAAGAAGATTTCTCTCTTTTGTGATAGTGAGAGTACTTTGCATTTGACAAGAAATCCAGCTTTTCATTCAAAGAAAAAACACATTCGAGTTCAGTACCACTTCGTTTGTGAGAAGTGGAAGAAGGAACAGTGGATATGCAGAAAATTCACACTAAAGACAACCTAGCAGATTTTTTGACAAATGCGGTCAATACTGACAAATTTATTTGGTGTTGATCCTCTTGTGGTCTGACGGAGATGTGAGCAATATGAAAATGGCAAGATAGAAAGAATAGTGTGAAGATATGATTGACTCTCAATCAAATCTTCAAGTGGGAGATTGTTGGGTGGAGCTAAATGGAGCCGCAATTCTTGATCAAAAGGATTACGACTCATGCCCAAATTATTTTTGATAGGAAGGAGCCGCATTCCTTGATATATCAGAGTTAGGCACCGAAAAGTAAAGAAATTGCGGAGCCGCATTTGTTGATAATATGAAACCGAGTTGCCCATAAAAGGATCAGAGTTCATTCTCACTTTTATCGATCCAATCTCCAACATTCCAATAGAAAAGGGAGAGAAAATTAGCGAGAGTTTCTCCTTGTGTAAGAGAGATATTGTAACTCCTAAAATTTTCCTCATACTAAATTTTTCTACTGTTGCCCGTGATTTTTACCCTAATTTATTTAGGAGGTTTTCCACGTAAAAATCTATTTGTCCAATTTATTATTTCCGCACTAATATTAGTTGCGACCCTGCTCTATCTGGTTCAGATTTTCTTGCAAGTTGTACATCTGATGGAATCGAGCATCGATAGCCAATGGTGATGCATGATGGTTTGCACTGCCCTACTGAAGTCGAGGTCGAATGAGTGTGTCGTTTGCGAAGAAGAGTATTTTCTTCTTAAAGCACACTCAAAACTATATTGTCACACAACTTTGGTTTGTTTGGAAAGGTAGCAAACTACAATGAGAGGGAGGATGAGAGAGAGTGATGCATGATGGTTTGCACTGCCCTACTGAAGTCGAGGTCGAAATGAGTGTGTCGTTTGCGAAGAAGAGTATTTTCTTCTTAAAGCACACTCAAAACTATATTGTCACACAACTTTGGTTTGTTTGGAAAGGTAGCAAACTACAATGAGAGGGAGGATGAGAGAGTGATGCATGATGGTTTGCACTGCCCTACTGAAGTCGAGGTCGAAATGAGTGTGTCGTTTGCGAAGAAGAGTATTTTCTTCTTAAAGCACACTCAAAACTATATTGTCACACAACTTTGGTTTGTTTGGAAAGGTAGCAAACTACAATGAGAGAGAGATATAGAGAGAGAGAGAGAGAGAGAGAGAGAGAGAGAGAGGAAAAGGAAGAAGTTTTGGAGGAGAAACATTGTGGACTTTGATTATGGAGAGATCAGTGAGAGAAAGGGTAGGTGAGAGGGCGACTGGAATTTATAGATGAATGAGTATTTGAGTATTTGTTTGGTTATGAGATAGAAGAAGAAAAGGAGCTTGAACTGAGGGGGAGATAAAGAGAATAGCTTATAATAATGTTTTAATTAATTTCACAATAAGTATAGAAGAAAAATTATAATGGTTTTGCATCAGTACAATAAATGATAGACACTACGTGATGGTGAATTTGACAACATTAGTGGGTGAATTGATGAACTTTGCTAATAACCTTTTCATCATTTAGAGATTAGGATTTTCAGTTCAATAATGCGGTTATAGTACTAAGTGCAAATGAAAATGTAAATCTTATTTTTACATGGAAGAACCTGTTCATCTCTTTTCCAGTTTGTAACATGTGTGTGAACTTAAATGTTACTATATGAGTCCAATTCTAAATATTAATTCACATTGAAGTAACCTTTTCATCTTCTTTTCAGTTTGTAGCATGTGAACTTAAATGTTACTCTATGAGTCAATTGCTATTTACTATTTTTATAATTTCTAAATACATAAATAATTTAACATTTCATTAAAGATGTATTAAAATAAAATCATATGACACTTTGGTGATTGTACATGAAATTTCGAGGGCATTTTGAAAAAAAAAGTTTTAACATTAATTTGTCCAAGTAATCTCTCTAAATCACTACTATGCCACCGAATTTTTTATTAAGTAATAGAATGAGAATGTCAAGGAGGCAATTTTATGATACACGTGTAATTTAGAGGGCTTTATGGGGAAAAAAGTTTTAACACCCTTCACACTTTTAAAATAGTATATATATATATATGTGAAAAATGGAAAAACTTGGTAAGGAACTTGGTAGTGATGTGAATGACAATTAGTATGCAGTAACTTTAAAAATAATTCTCTCTCTCTCCTCCCTCGAATCACATGCTGGGACCATACACATCACTACCAAGAACTTGGCACCAAGTTTCTCCATATTCCTCATATTAAAATATGAAAACTATATATATATATATATATATATATATATATATATATATATATATATATATATATATATATATATATATATATATATATATATATATATATATATATATATATATATATATATATACAAGTTTTTCCATTTTTCTCACACACACACACACACACACACACACACACACACATATATATATATATATATATATATATATATATATATATATATATATATATATATATATATATATATATATATAATACCAATTTTCTACGTGATCACATAATTACAAAGAAACAATAAATATCTTACAGTGTAAGCTGGCCAAACTTTAAAACTGAGTTTTCTTCCACTCTTAGCACACTTTTATTATAAATCTTCAAACTCTACTACAACGATGATCTTACAGATAGACTTGCTCTGCTTATATAATGTTACAAAAGCATCTTGCTATTTAATGAAAGCGACCTGCACTAATCATAGAGTTAAGTGCGGTCTTACAGTAGGTGCTCACTTATTGGCGAGATATTTGTAAAGTGAAAACGACCTGCTCACTTATTGGCAAGATATTTTTAAAGTGAAAACGACCTCTGTCACTTTGTCAAAAAGTATTTTGTTGGTTTCCGCAAAAGAGATTCATTTTGCCTGCCAGATGTTTTACACTTCTGCTTTTTCCTTTCCTTTTGATGTGATAGGGATATGATCCAAATTTTCTAGTATCCCCATTGTAGCTACCCACATGGTATCTGCATCATCGTCAGGGTCTTGAGTATCCTGAATAATAGTATCTTCATTAGAGGTAGTACTCTTAGCATCGCTGGTTTCGAAAATCTCCAGGAACTGTTTCTTCATATATTCGAGACATTTCTGCTGAATTGCCGTTTCAGGATCTTGTGGATACTTTCAGCGCATCATTTTGGCAATCTTAAGCATTGGATTTTCCTTTTGAACTTCCTTAACAATGGCAAATTCAAGAGCTTTAGTATTCTTTTTAATAATTTCAGTGATCTGTTTAACCTTTTCTTCGAGAATAATTCCTGACCACCATCTTGAATGATATTGTCTTTTAAGATAAGGTAAATGACCTTCAGTCCAATCTGTGTCTAGAGACCAAGTCCAGATCCATGGAATTTCTGTTTCTGCAAAAAAGTATATCATACATAGCCCCTCAACAATTTCTTCGTCAGGGAGTTTGGAAATGACTGGATGATTTTCCAGACATGAAGAATATAACTCTTGGATCTCTTTTGGTACTATGGCTAGATCTGTACCATAAAAAGCCCACCAGTCGAAGAACCAGGATGGTAAACTTTTGTAGACTGCTTCTGGGCAGAGCTTTATAAGCCAAGTGTGTTTATTTTTAGGATTTTGGTATAAAAATACTTTATAAAAAGCCTCTTTATAATCCCAATAGTTGAAGTAATATAGTTCTTTACTATTGCTTGCTTTTACCAGAGGTAATTCCTGATTTGGGGTGATTGCCCAATTTTGCGGGAGTATAACTTCTTGTATAATGTATTTGCTGAAATTGGGAGGAACAGAATGATTATCGTTACTCTAGAAATGCGTGATTTCCATCCCTTTTTATATAACAATGGTTTTTAACCATGTTCTTGATTTTAAAGAGAGTGTGGGGTAGTAGGCAGAATCTAAATATTTCTGTCTTAATTTCTCTGGTTTTTTCATAGAAGAAATGTCTTCTTTTTCTAGATATAGAACTATATCAGTCTTAGTTTTTGTAGTCCATTCTATCGCTTTTTTCACTATATTAGTGAAGGGTTCTGGAGTGGTTTTTTGAGATAGCATATCATTTATGCCTTTATAAAAGGCTTGTGAAGGATTACTTTGATTTCCTCGTTTGGCAATAGTTCGCCATGAATTTGCAGTAGGAGTATAACTACTGGTACTGTTGTTGCTGCTGCTACCTCTCCCCCCGCCAAAAGGAGCTTTACTGGACCGCATGGGAACCCTGTAAAAATTTACGGGTGAGAAAGTCAGACAGAGAATTAGAAGTTCCCTTAATATGTTGAATACTAAATTGATACATAGCTAATTCAGCTTGCCATCTAGCAAATATTTATTTGGATACAAGATTCTTAACATCCTTTTCAATAACACTTTTTGCTGAGCTACAATCAACTCTGAGCAAGAATTCTTGATTGAGGATATCATCTCGAAATTTAGCTAAGTATTTAATAATAACAAGCATTTCTTTTTTAATAGTGGAATAGTTTAGCTGAGAGTTATTCCATTTGTCGGAAGTATAACGAATCAGCTGCTCTTTATTAGTACCAGGATCTACTTGTTTTAGAATACCTCCATAACCAATATTGGAAGCATCTATTTCTATAGTTTTAAACCATGTGCTATTAGCTAAATTGGTACAAGGAAGACATTTTACTTGCTCCTTGATACGCTTGACTGCCTGAGTATGTTGGACAGTCCAAGGTTTAGGATTTTTCTTTAATCTGTTATATAAAATAGTTGTATCTTGAGCAAGATTTTTATAATAATCTGCTACATAATTAAGAGATCCTAAAAATCTCTGTAATTGCTTGTAATCAGTAATTTCATCTGGGAATTTGGATGCAAATTCTATACTTCTGTCAATGGGAATTATAGTTCCTTAATCAATATTATGACCCAAGAATCTAATTTGGGTTTGAAATAATTTCATTTTAGGAGCAGATATAGCTAGCCCATTTTGATAATAAAATTTCTAAAATCTCTAGATGTTTAACATGTTGTTCAAGCGTAGTTGAATATATCAAAACATCATCTATATAAGATAATGTAAAATCGGTATAAGAAATTAGAATATCATTCATAATGTTACGAAATTGAGAAGGAGCATTTTTCAAGCCAAATGGCATGACATTCCATTCATAATGGCCAAAAGGAACTATAAAAGCGGTTTATATCTATCCTCACGGTTTTATCTGAATTTGGTAATATCCAGTTATAAATCAAATTTAGAGAATATTTTCACATTATTAATGCGATTCAATAAGTCTCTTTTATTTGGAATTGGATATTTTATCCATTTAAGCACATTATTTAAAGGTTTATAGTTTATTACTAAGCGAGGTAATCCTCTTTCTTGTTCGGCATGATTGTTTACATAGAATGCCGTACAACTCCAAGGAGAATAGCATTTAACTATGAGTTTTTCTCTATAAGAGAATTTATTTACTTTTACAATAATCTAAATATTTTTATTCATTTGACAAGGCCTACCCTTAGTGAATAGTTTTTCATCAAATCCATCTATATATGGAAGAGCAATAACATGTTTCTTTCTATTCCAGAAAGCTGTAGGTAAATCACTACATACAATGACTTTAAACCTTTGTTCAATCTGAGTTATTAACTCTCGATTGCTCTGTATTTGTTCTTTTATTTGAGCAAAGGACACTTCTTCTTTAAGAAAATTGATTTGCTTTTCTTTTAGAAGAATTTGTTTTATTTCATTTAATCTCCTCGTTTGAGGATTAGTTATAAACTCAAAGTTTATTTCTTTATTTTTGAAAATGGTTTGAAAGCCTTTGGTATCAATCTTTAAGATTGGCATAATAGAATGTAAAAATGGGGTTCCAAGTATAACCTGTTGGGATAAGGTTTTGATCAAAATACACGGAATAGGGATACAAATCCCATTCACACAAATATGTGCTTAAGGTAGTTTATATTTGACCTCTAATTTATGACCACTTGGTCCACTAAGCGTTTGAGTGGGGTTTTCAAAATATTTAGAAGGAACAATTCCTTCATTGACACAGTTTAAATCCGCACCACTGTCTACCAGAGCTATAACATCTGGTATGAAGATTTTTTCAGCAATGGCTAATGTTATTTTAATATGCCATTTTTGCGATGTTACTTGTTGTACAAGCTGAAGAAAGTTATTACTTTCTGCTTCTTCAGAAGAGATAGATCTTTCGTCTTCTTCTAAATGTAATTTAGAAAGAATGTAATTATTTTCTTTCTTTAGAAGTTTTACTTCTTCTTTTAAACCTTTAATTTCCTTATTTAAAAGGATAAAGATAAAGGTTGAGAGGTAGAAGTATTATGTTTTCTTCCATTCATGACCTCGACATTTTATAAACATTATCAATGTTTGGTGTATCTTTACTTTCTTTTGAAAAAGTAAAGCTTCAATTACTTTATTTTTCAATTCGGAGCTATTTCTTAGTTAGAATTTTATCAATAAATTCATGTTTTTATGTTATCGTATTTATTGATGTTCGCGGTAAAAGTAGACTTTGTATTCATTGCTCTGTTGAACTTGCTTACAGCTTCTTTAGCTTATAACAAAATTCAAACAAAAGAAAAATTGCCTTTTATTTAAGGAGTACAATGAAAGCAAAGATTACAACTTCTTCTTGAGTGAACAAGCGCTTCGGATCTCTATTATCACGGGATCACCGCTTGTGTGGGTTCTTAGCCTATCGGGGATCTTATCAGGTGGGCGGCCAGCGCAATTCGATCCAGTGGAAACGGGTTACGAAACTTCTGAGGCGTGCGGGGGCTCGTTCCACGAAGAAGCGAAGCGCTAAGGGATCACACTCACGAAGGAGAGGATGCGCCGGGGATCACACTCACGAAGGAGAGGATCGCCGGGCGGGTGAGATCTACTAGGAGAAATCCTGGCTATTACGTAGCCGACCGAATTTGCTTACCTGTTGTTGAAGATCGGCGTAGATCGAACTTGTGATCGCCGGTGCTCGGAACGGTGCGACGACGGCTCGTAGATCTCGCGAGAATTCTTCAAAAATCAGCAAATACCAGCCCAAAGCCCTTCCAAACTCTCCGCCAAATCCCCCTGAACCGAGGAAGACCCCCCCTATTTATAGGATCGGGTGTGTCGGCCACAAGTGGCTTGGCCACTTGGCCGAGCCACCTCGGCCACTTGGCCGAGGTAACTCGGTCACGTGGCCTCGGTTTGCCGTTTTCGCCATTTCGCCATTTTCTCTCGATCTTCCGGGCTTAAGTCCTGCCTATTCTGCCTCTTGGTCTTCCCCGAACTTAGATTTAGTTCCGGGACTAACTCTCGGTTTGTTCCGGTTCCTCAGTTCTGAAATCCGATCGTCTGTTCAAGTCGGTTTAAACCGTGCTTGTGACGCTGTGGGTTTGCTATCGGGTTCGTGTCTCAACGATTCGACGTCCGTATTATCCGATGGGTTGTCATTCGCCGACTTCCCGTCACGAGTTGGTTTCGGGGATCTTATAAGTATTTTTCAACGCCTACATATACCCCCTCCAAAGTGTTCCAGTCTCGTTCTTTTATAGGCGAGCCTGGAATACTTTGGACATGATCCCGACCTTGATGTGAGAGGGTCCCAAAAGTTAGCTTCAAGTCTTGATTCTTCGGATCATCCGGTGCTTTGTAGGATTTACGATAAGGTCCGCAGTCTTTGCATTTATTGTCGACCGCTTGTTGAAATCTTGATTTGAAGGCTGGTGGGTGAGTTTTGTTTGTAACTTCGTGTTGGTTGGTTGTTGTTTGACTAACCATCGGACTTTTGGACTTCTCCGTATATCGGCGAACTCCTTGTTGGCGACCGTTGGTAGTGTCGAATCGTGGAATTTCATAACCCTCCATCGGCTAATTCTTCCATCATCCGTGTGTTGTTGGTTTGACCACGGCGGGAGGAAAAATCTTTTATGGAGATATCCTCAGGATTCCTTGTCGAAGCGAGGGAGACAATTTGGCCTTCAACCATCGTCCTAGCCTTCAATCGTGAGTCGCGGCGTTGGCCGTTGTTGGGATATGATTATCCACAGCGGGAGAAGTTTCTTCGAGACTAGACACGTTGTCCTGTGTCAATATGATTTTCATGCCTCGTCAGATTATTCCTTTTTGGGATATTACAGTGGGAGGAAATTAAGGGTTATCGATTTATCCTTAAGAATATGGGTTTATTCTCCAGGAACTTCTCGTTGAAAATTGGGGAATAGTTTATACTCGTATTCCTAATTGGAGTAGGATTAGGCGACGCGTTGATTTGCGTCGATGCTATCCGCACGATCGAGTTATCCCTAAGAATATTTTTTACGGAAATATTCTTCCGGGAACTTCTCGACAAATTAGGAAACAGTTTATACTCGTATTCCTGATTGGAGTAGGATTAGGCGACGCGTTAATTAGCATCGGGGGCCTTCACGAGGTGTTATCCTGCCGAATAAATCTTCAGAATCTTTCCAAATATAGTGGAGGGAGTAGGAACCAACCAACGGACTGATTTGGCACTATTTTGACATCCGGATAAGGTTCCAATTAGGACTCCTAGTTAGGGGCTGATTAGAGTCCTAATTAGAATTGATTTAGGCCCATTAGGAGTTGTTATAAATACCCATGATCCCCCTTTGCCTCTGACCTAGGCCGGCCCCCCTTGGTGTTCTTTTTCTCTTATTTTCATCTCGTCTCTCGCCGTGTCATCTCTCTCAAACAACGAGGTACATGCACGAGTGTTTTATAACGCCTTTTTCTTCTTCTTCTTCTCTTCCCCCTTTTTTTTGTTTTGTTTTGTTGTTTCAGTGTGCGGGGAAGAGTCGAAACGGCGTTGAGGTCTTGGCGTGAGGCGGCGTTAGCGGCTTCGGCGGCGCCAGCGCCGTGGCGGCGCCGGCGCCCGTGATGCGGCTTCGTCGGGTGCTTTCGGCGTCGGACGGTGTAGTCCATTGGTGTCCGGGTTTTTTTGACACTTTATTTGTTGATTTTCAACTATGTATCTGACTCTATTTGTCTTCTTTGCCAGTTTCCGATGTCGTCGCGAAGATCTCATGTTCCAAGGGGTCGATCAACTCGCAAGACGCGTGAATGCACGCCTCCTCCTTTTGGTGGTGCGCCAGCGTTATCATCTTCATTATATATATCGTTATATCCCGCTTAGCTCTCCTTTGTGAGGCGATTGGGAAGAGCCGAGATTCTCCTTCGTGGGGATTGACGCTTCAAAGATTGGTTTTGCTTGGTCATCACCCATCTCGATATCTTCAACGGGAGCGATTTCATACCGTATCCATGCTCTGTAGAACGGAATATATTGCCGTTTTGTTTACACGACTATATTTATCCTTCTCCGAGTATTCGATACGGATGAAATCGTCATACCGTTATAAGGTCGTGACTCAATCTGTGTAAGATGAATTCAATGCCTTCTACTAACTAAATATTTTCTGATTTTAGTTGATTATTCCTCGGGAGCTTTTTCGTAGTTGATGAAGCCATAGTGAATATTATTCCGCGTGTGACGATCCCGCGATTTTTATCTCGCCTCGATTTGCAGCCGGTACATCATCGGAGACGATTCAGACTGTACTTGAGGGGAGCTCCCGCATTCTCAGACTATTAGTGACCGATGCGCCACTTGTAAAAGACACCAGCTCCACTGAATCTTTGCGAAAAGCAGTTATACGTTGACTTCGATTAAGGATCGGATCTGACTCTTATCGAGTGGCGGTGGTTGAACACAGACGGCGGAGGTCCTTTGTATATTCCGGATACCTCGTCAACTCTCATTGACCGACCTCGGACACCATCTTTGTGCCGCCGTATGTCTTGGCGTCGTAGAGCATGATCATGTCCATTGCGGTTTTATTACCCAGCAGCCAGTTCCAGGTTCCAACAGGAATCGTATCATTGGTCTTCATCCCGGAATTATGGAGTTGGACACACCGCCCCGTGATGAGCTTTTTATTACTACCTCAACTTTGAAGAACCGCCTCGCTACGTTGGGGCGGGAGATGCCGTCATCTAGTCATAGATTTTACGGCTGGGTTCACTCATCAGGTAAACATTGGTGGGGTCGCCTGACCAACTACGTCCTCAACCGATGGGAGGGAGAACCGTGCTTGCGGCTGTATTGAGCGATTCGTGCCACCATGTATGGCCTTCCAATCAGCGCTAACCATTTCTTCACCTTATTCGAGCTCTATAATCCAGATTCGAATACATTTTTCACTAAACACGGCGAGTTGGGGCTGGCTTTACATGAGATGTACCGTATTTCAGGTCTACCCATGGGGAAGATGCTGTATCAGGAGTACTTCCCTTCCAATCGAGGCCGAGCGGTGAAGAAACACACACCCGACCGTTACAAGACTTTATGGGATCTCACTTGTCATTATTATATAGCTCGGCCCAATCGAACCTTAGCCAAAGGAAATTGCAAGTGAGTGCGAGCGGTTAAGCCCTTTATCTGTTCCGGCATTTGGAAGACAAATCGGCGAGGAAATATGTGGCTGTCACGCTCACTCCTTGAAGGTTAATGAACTAATCGAGAGGTCGAGGCTAACTCCTATCGCTCGGCTTCGCTAAAGATGGTTTTCCCGGGGACCAAGTTTGCAACCTTTCTGTGGCATGCGGTGAAGCCTATCCAGCCAACAACTCTTCTAGCCGGCTATCTTGCAATCTGGCTAAAGAAATGTGTGGTTCCATATCAATCTGATGATGCTTTACCTTTGGAGGTCCTTTATCCTGCGGTTCGGTGGCCCACAAGAAGGAACTCTCTCTCCTTCCGGTAATGGTGGCGATATTTACGTGGATTGCGGCATATAGTCGGCGTTTACTCGAGAAAAGGATGAGCCTTCATCACATATTCCTTCGCCGAGTAGAGCTCCCATATACCTATTTGATGTCTTGGCTAGTCATTCATCGTCCCGACATGATGTGGCACGGGTTCCTGATTCATCTACTCCTTTCTTGCGGTTGGTAGAGGATTGCGGATGGAAGGCGTGGCTTCTGAGAGATCAAGAAAAGATCTGATTCATAAAGGGTGGATCTTTTCGGATGTTTTCCTCGATTCTCGGTCAATATGGTGAGTCCTTGGTCAGCGAGGAGGTGCGAAGAACCTGGCAGACTTCACTTGACATTGGCATTTCAAGCGGCTAGTGAACATCGGGCGGTGTATCTCACTTTCGAGTAAAGGAAGAATGCTTCATTGAGCCTTATCTTCCTTGCCGTTTTGCTTTCGCCGATTCGGCTATGATCAACTCTATGTTGGAAATCGAACCGGTTCGGACTTCGTGGTGGACTTGTGGATGGCCTTCGAGCATGGTTGTGGGCGTCATGGGATGTACGGTGCTAGATTGATCTCGAGCTCGGGCCGTCATTTGGAATCGGCGTTCCTTCATTGCGGTTGGCTATTAGTAGCTAACGAGCGGTCCACGTGAGGGCTATCTCGATCGGTGGCGAAGCATCGTTGTGGTGACACTCGAACACCCCGGATGCCGTTCAAGCTCGGAGGAAGCGCCGCCAATCTTATCGGCCGAGGCGGTGAGGAGGAGTTCCACAACTCTGACGCTGCGACTTTAGGAGAGGACCAAGCGGAGGCTGCAGTTTATGAGAAGAACCTCGGTACTCTCTCCTTTTCCCCTTCATTTTCTCATCCTTTCTATTGGATTTCTCATTCAACTGGATTTTCAGGAAAATCTGTTGAAGAAGAAGAATTTCGACCTTCTCGAGGGGTTAAACGAAAGAGGTTGGCCCATAAGACTCGCGTGAATCCTCGGTCCTTTGATATAGACTTGACCAGCGATGATCCAGTCAGTGACGAAGGTAACAATTCACCGTGATGTAATCTAAAATTTTTGGCTTTTGGAGACTGACATTTCTCCATTTGCATGCAGGGGGTTTTAGGGATTATGATTCTGGCTTTGATTTTCCTCACCACGATTCTGCTGGGCCCAGTTCTGCTCATGCTGAGCCAAGTTTTACTCAACAAATGCATGGAGCTATGGCGGAGGAGACCAATGTAGGACCTGATTCGGCGAATCCAGGTACATCTAACATCGATAATTCCTCTCCTAGATGGCGAATGCGGGAATTAAACAACTCGGAATTCGTACCCCCTCTAATTGCCTCTTCGCTTTTTACTCTTTTAGCGAAATTGCAGGAGACAAATGTGCGAACCGAGACTAAGAGGGTTAACTCCGCTGTAGGGAGTAAGTAGCTTTACCTATTGCTCGCTACCTCTTAGCCGCATTCATTTTCCTAATGCCTTCTTTTTCAGACTTCTCAATGGAAGATTTCGTGGAAGCTGGTTTATACGACAACACTTCCATGGATGACCTGCTGCGTGCTTGGTCACAGGATGGCGATGCTCTTGGTGAAGATCTACCCAAAGCCACAATCCCTGAAGAAGGTATGAATTTTCTCTTCGATTAATTATAGGACCAACCATTCGGCCAATACTACTATAATTAAAGGAGCCTGAGAAATTCCCTTTGTGTAGTGGCAAGCGCTCCTCTTCCCGCCGCTTTTAGTCAGCTACTACAGTGACTGTTGAGATAGATGAGCATATTGAGGGGTCAGCTGCGGTTGACAGTGTCCCAGTGATAGTCACTCCTTTGATAGGCTCGCCAGTCCCTGAAACTATGCTGAAGGAGACGGGTAAGAGTCCTTTAACTGAATATGACTTCGCCAGTTTCTTGATTAACGATTCTAAGGTCCTCTTTTCTTTTGTGTAGAGCCTACATCTCGACTCCATGATTTGGCAAGAGCACTGATGCTGGATGAAGACCCATCTCGTTTTATTATCTGTTTGGAAGTATGCTCGTTCTTTTCCTTGGTGAACACGGTGATCGAAAAGGTTCTCCATGGCGGGCTTTCTCTTCATCAGTTCAGGCCACTGCTTGATCCCCGGATGGCCTTGATACGGGATATGGGTTATCTGGTAGCTCGGGCCATTCTTGACAACCTCGCTCATCTGGAGAGAAAGCTTCAGAGACTACAAGAACTGCGGGTAGCTGGAGCTTCCTCATACATAGCTGCTTTCGAACCGGCCAGCGTTTAGAGGCATGGCGCAATGCTCGTGTTTTCTTGGGCTCGAGGTCGGATCTGAGAGACAGCGCCGATCAGCTTCGGAGCTATTGTTCTTTGAGACATATTCTTCCCTAAGCCATATCGGTGGTATTGTAGCGAGTCGCGGAGAGGATATCTTGCTTAGGAGAGCTCCATGCGAGGAAGATAAGTTGAGTATTTTGGGTGGCTAAGGCCAACAAGGAAGAAGCTCGCCCGTCAGCGTCTAGGGAACTTCGAGCTGTCGAAGCGGCTGAGATCGAAGAAGCGACGAAGACGAATACCGATGAGGAGTCCTTGGGGCTGAGTTGCGGGGAGAACTCCGCCCGGGCTTATAGTGATGAAGTGTCTCATTTCGAACAACAAATCCTTTGTCATAGACTTGATGTTTAAGCGGTTGTAGCTCCTTCTATATTTACTTCAAGTGAATAAGATCTATTCCTTTCATTGTTTATTATGATTCTTTTGCCGTCGAAATAATTAACCATAATACTTATAGGATTTTGGCAAATCCTCGACCCTCAACGGGTTTGATTAGCCTTTACCAACTACCGTTTGAGTTGGGCTAGCATGTAGATTATCTAAATCCGTTCTACACACAGCGTTGTGCTAAAAGAATGAAACTCTTCTAGACTTGTTGCTATGATATTGAATACATAGGCTCGGTACTCTTTACGGGCAAGAGACCACCCGACAGCAGCGTGTTACCGTAGACTCATCCCTTCTTAGGCTTGGGATAAAATACCCGAATCAAACTCGGTGTCTTCTTCAATCGGAAAAAGACTAAACCGACAGCAGCGTGTTACCGTAGACTCATCCCTTCTTAGGCTTGAATAAAATACCCGAATCAAATCTCTAGTGTTTTCTTCAATCGAAAAAGACTAAACCGACAGCAGCGTGTGGCGTTGGCTTTATCCCTTCTTAGGCTTGGGATAAAATACCCGAATCAAACTCGGTGTCTTCTTCAATCGGAAAAAGACTAAACCGACAGCAGCGTGTTAGGCGTCGACTTTAGGGTTATTGGCCAACCCGACCCTCAGCGGGTTTGATGAGCCTTTACCAACTACCGTTTGAGTTGGGCTAGCATGTAGATTATCTAAATCCGTTCTACACACAGCGTTGTGCTAAAAGAATGAAACTCTCTTAGACTTAATGCTACGATGTTGAATCGTGAAGCCGTCTTTTCACGGGAAGACTAACCCGGCGGCGTGTTAGGCGTCGACCTATCCACTTAGGATTAGGGATCAAATTCCCCAAGATGAATCTTGGTGCCTTCTTTGTGGGAGAATGATTGAACCGGTGATGAATGATTGATGTGGGAAAGGAAGAATGTATTCTATTTCCCGAAAGTGGAAAGGAAGGATTTTATATCCTATTTCTGGGTAAAATCAAAACTAAAATAAGAGAGGAAGAATGTATTCTATCTCCTGTTGATGGAGAGGAGGGAGGATCTTGTCTCCTATCTCCGAGTGAAGGAACGACTTCGAAACAAGAGAGGAAGGTTTTGTATCCTATCTCTTGCCGATGGAGAGGAAGGAGGATCTTGTCTCCTATCTCCGAGTGTTGGAAAGGAAGGATTTTTGTCTTGTTTCCAGTGAAAGAGACTAAAATGGGATCTCCATTTACTTTGTCTTGAATCGCCTTTACTTTGTCGGGATCGACATGGATTCCTTTATTGGTAACGACAAAGCCGAGGAACTTGCCACTGGACATCCCAAGGAAGGATTTGGCAGGGTTCATTGATTAGCACATTTTAAATACATTTTTATACCCTTATTACCTATGTTATATGAATAAACGATATTACTAATAATCATTTTTATCTTATTTTGCAGGTTAATAAAGAAATAATGAATAAAAGCCCAAATGACTCAAATTCTCTGAATTTCTACCAATATTTGAAGCCCAAATCTGAAGACAAACCAAGGCCCAAGATACCAATTTGATCCAAGAGAAATTCGTGAAGAAAAATCAAGAAAAGACAAATTCGGTTGGGAACCAATCGGTTGACCAACCGGTTGGCCAACCGGTTGGCTAACCGGTTGGCTAACCGATCGGCCAACCGATCGGTTCCCAACAGATTCCAGATTAATGGTGGATTTCTCTTCCTTTTTGGCTAGGTTTGATCCAATGGTTCACATCAACTCCGTTGGGCTATAAATAGGGGTGAAGGCTGAGTGTTTTGAGTGTGAAATATTTTGTAAAAACTCCATTTGGAGAGGAGGGTTACTCTTAATTGAGGAGACCTTCCAAAATTGTAACTTTTGTTACACAATAAATGAAATTTTTCACCCCTTCAATTTCCTTTCTCTTCTTCTAATCCAAGGACCAAAAGGAGGATTAGATTAAGATCAGGAGTTGTTGGTTTCTATTTTATTTCTTTTTCATTTTCTTTCTTGTTCATTTATTGCTTTGTAGCTTAGATTTACTTTCTTGCAATTTAATTTCATGCAATTTACTTTCATGCAATGTATTTAATTCTTGTATTTACTTTCTAGAATAGATTTTTCTTTTCTTTAATTCACCTTGAGGCTAGAACCCTCTTGGGAATTACCCTTTTCTAAGTGTGGAGCCAATATTTGTGGGATCCTAGAGATTGTTTGAAACTAGCTAACAAATCCAACTCACTCTCATTGAGATTGAGATAAGCTAAGTGGATCTACTCTAGATTCCTCATATCTTTAACTAATCCTCCATACTTTACATTCTTGATTTTGCACTTATTTTCTCTCAATCTCATATTCCCTCCATGTGCATATAATCTCAAACTTAGTTTTGTTATTATGTGCATATAACCACAACCACATTCCCAACTTTATTTTCTCCTCTTTTGCACATAATCCACAATCCACTCTCTTATCTCTCACCACCACTTTCACCATTTTATCACTTTAGTTTTATTTGAATAAACTCCTAATTGTCAGCATAATTTGAGAACCAAAACTTGAGCAAAACTCTTCCTACTTCCGTTCCTCGTGGGATCGATAATCTTTTATACTATAACTTGATAAAGGTTGTATACTTGCAACTTAGGAGGTAATCATTTATTTCCCATCAAGTTTTGGCGCCGTTCTTGAGAACGGTGCATAAGTGGGATTTTCATTAAGTTTGGTTTTGTTTTGTGTGTTTTCTTTTGTGTAAGAACTTGGAGCTTGAAGATCATGAGTTGAAGACTCAAGATTGAAGAATTGCCTCAACGAGGCTTTGGATAGCGATTGCGTGGGTAACTCTTCTTTCTAGTATTCTCAATTCCATCCTTTAGATAGTTCATTCACATTAGAGACAATTAGGATAAAAAAATAAAAATAAAAATAAAAATAAAAGATTTTTATTTTTGCATCCTTTTTAGTTGCTTTTAATTCCTAGGGTTGCATTTCATATAATAGTAGGAATTCACCAAGTGATTTGAGCATCTTGATTTGGCACACACTTGAAAATATCTTAAGGGCAAAACCCATTAATCAAGATAAGGTGAGGGATTTCATCACCCTTTCCTTAGCCAAAATCACTAATTCCTCACTATACTTACCCAAGCCTCTTAAAATTTGATTAGACGCTGGCCCCTAAGGATTCGAGCTCATTAAGGAACAATAATTTCTTCAATCGAAAAAGACTAAACCGACAGCAGCGTGTGGCGTTGGCTTTATCCTTCTTAGGCTTGGGATAAAATACCCGAATCAAACTCGGTGTCTTCTTCAATCGGAAAAAGACTAAACCGACAGCGTGTTAGGCGTCGACTTTAGGGTTATTGGCCAACCCCACCCTCAGCGGGTTTGATGAGCCTTTACCAACTACCGTTTGAGTTGGGCTAGCATGTAGATTATCTAAATCCGTTCTACACACAGCGTTGTGCTAAAAGAATGAAACTCTCTTAGACTTAATGCTACGATGTTGAATCGTGAAGCCGTCTTTTCACGGGAAGACTAACCCGGCGTGCGTGTTGGCGTCGACCTATCCACTTAGGATTAGGGATCAAATTCCCCAAGATGAATCTTGGTGCCTTCTTTGTGGGAGAATGATTGAGCCGTGAGAATGATTGATGTGGGAAAGGAAGAATGTATTCTATTTCGAAGGTGGAAAGGAAGGATTTTATATCCTATTTAAGGTAAAATCAAAACTAAAATAAGAGAGGAAGAATGTATTCTATCTCTGTTGATGGAGAGGAGGGAGGATCTTGTCTCCTATCTCAGAGTGAAGAGCGACTTGAAACAAGAGAGGAAGGTTTTGTATCCTATCTCTTGCAGATGGAGAGGAAGGAGGATCTTGTCTCCTATCTCAGAGTGTTGGAAAGGAAGGATTTTTGTCTTGTTTCGATGAAAGAGACTAAAATGGGATCTCCATTTACTTTGTCTTGAATCGCCTTTACTTTGTCGGGATCGACATGGATTCCTTTATTAGTAGCGACAAAGTAGGAACTTGCCCTTTGGACATCCCAAGGAAGGATTTGGCGGGGTTTATTGATTAGCACATTTTAAATACATTTTATACCCTTATTACCTATGTTATATGAATAAGCGATATTACTAATAATCATTTTATCTTATTTTGCGGGTTAATAAAGAAATAATGAATAAAAGCCCAAATGACTCAAATTCTCGAATTTCTACCAATATTTGAAGCCCAAATCTGAAGACAAACCAAGGCCCAAGATACCAATTTGATCCAAGAGAAATTCGTGAAGAAAAATCAAGAAAAGACAAATTCGGTTGGGAACCAATCGGTTGACCAACCGGTTGGCTAACCGGTTGGCTAACCGATCGGCCAACCGATCGGTTCCCAACAATTCCAGTTAATGGTGGATTTCTCTTCCTTTTTGGCTAGGTTTGATCCAATGGTTCACATCAACTCCGTTGGGCTATAAATAGGGGTGAAGGCTGAGTGTTTTGAGTGTGAAATATTTTGTAAAAACTCCATTTGGAGAGGAGGGTTACTCTTAATTGAGGAGACCTTCCAAAATTGTAACTTTTGTTACACAATAAATGAAATTTTCACCTTCAATTTCCTTTCTCTTCTTCTAATCCAAGGACCAAAGGAGGATTAGATTAAGATCGAGAGTTGTTGGTTTCTATTTTATTTCTTTTTCATTTTCTTTCTTGTTCATTTATTGCTTTGTAGCTTAGATTTACTTTCTTGCAATTTAATTTCATGCAATTTACTTTCATGCAATTTACTTTCATGCAATGTATTTAATTCTTGTATTTACTTTCTAGAATAGATTTTTCTTTTCTTTAATTCACCTTGAGGCTAGAACCCTCTTGGGAATTACCCTTTTCTAAGTGTGGAGCCAATATTTGTGGGATCCTAGAGATTGTTTGAAACTAGCTAACAAATCCAACTCACTCTCATGAGATTGAGATAAGCTAAGTGGATCTACTCTAGATTCCTCATATCTTTAACTAATCCTCCATACTTTACATTCTTGATTTTGCACTTATCCTTGTTTTTCATTTGTTTGTTATTTTCCTTTATTCTTGATTTTGATTTTCCTTTACTCTCTCCTCTCTCTCAATCTTGCTTTCTTTTATTTTGCACTTATTTTCTCTCAATCTCATATTCCCTCCATGTGCATATAATCTCAAACTTAGTTTTGTTATTATGTGCATATAACCACAACCACATTCCCAACTTTATTTTCTCCTCTTTTGCACATAATCCACAATCCACTCTCTCTTATCTCTCACCACCACTTTCACCATTTTATCACTTTAGTTTTATTTGAATAAACTCCTAATTGTCACGCGCATAATTTGAGAACCAAAACTTGAGCAAAACTCTTCCTACTTCCCGTTCCTCGTGGGATCGATAATCTTTTATACTATAACTTGATAAAGGTTGTATACTTGCAACTTAGGAGGTAATCATTTATTTCCCATCAAGTTTTTGGCGCCGTTGCCGGGGAACGGTGCATAAGTGGGATTTTCATTAAGTTTGGTTTTTGTTTTGTGTGTTTTCTTTTGTGTAAGAACTTGGAGCTTGAAGATCATGAGTTGAAGACTCAAGATTGAAGAATTGCCTCCAACGAGGCTTTGGATAGCGATTGCGTGGGTAACTCTTCTTTCTAGTATTCTCAATTCCATCCTTTAGATAGTTCATTCACATTAGAGACAATTAGGATAAAAAAAATAAAAATAAAAATAAAAAATTTTTTACCCTTGTCGACCCTAATAAACTTCATTTCTTTGATTGTCGACCATAATAAAAATAAAAAGATTTTTATTTTTGCATCCTTTTAGTTGCTTTTAATTCCTAGGGTTGCATTTCATATAATAGTAGGAATTCACCAAGTGATTTGAGCATCTTGATTTGGCACACACTTGAAAATATCTTAAGGGCAAAACCCATTAATCAAGATAAGGTGAGGGATTTCATCACCCTTTCCTTAGCCAAAATCACTAATTCCTCACTATACTTACCCAAGCCTCTTAAAATTTGATTAGGCGTTGGCCCCTAAGGATTGAGCTCATTAAGGAACAATAATTTCTTAAGTGAACCGGTCCAAGTTTATTTGGATTAATTGGTGTCTAAGGCAAGGTTTAGGGGTTGCGTAAAGCTCAGAAAGGAAAGAGGTACTTAATTGATCTTTGATCTCCCTCTAGTACTATCCTTACGGCTAATTACCCAAGTAAACTTTGATCTTTTCACTAAGGGAATTTTTGGTTAGGAGCTGGTCTAGGTCAAGTTTAGGCTTAACCCTAGAGTTAGGATGATTGAAAAGTGATTGCCTTGATTTTTTTTAGTTAGTTTTTCCTTATTTTTTCTCATCATCTTCTTAACTTTTTCTCTTATCCTTTTTCAAATAAAAAATTTTTTTTGATTGTGGTGTATGCAAACTTGGGTTAGGGATAATACTAATCGTTTAATTAGTTTTGATTCATCTCTTGAACCAAGCGAAATGGCTAATACCAACCCACCTGTTCTTCAAGATGTTTGTTACCCCACTATAAATGCAATCCCCTCTTGCATAAAACTCCCGAGGTAAATGAAACCAATTTTGAACCGACCGCATTTCATAAACATACTTCCCAAATTCTTAGGGCCAGAAACCGAAGGCATACATCTTTATCTCGAATTTGAAGAAGTTTGCCTCATGATTAAGATGAGGGACTTAGCGAAGATCGCGATCAAACTCCGATTTATTCCATTTGCCCTTAAGGACAAAGCCAAAAATGGTCAGATAGCTTGCCCACGATTCCATCTCAACACGGGGTGAATTTGTAAAAGTTTTTCGAAAAAATTCTTTCCTATCCACAAAGCGGTCAAGCTTAGAAACAGACATTCAAAATTTTAAAATTGTCAGGAGAACCTTTTGGAAGTATTTTGACAAATTCAAAGATCTTCTTATCAATGTCCTCACCATGGTCTTGAAAAGTGGCGATTATGCCAAATCATTTATGAAGAATTGGACTATTCTTCAAAAACTTCCTTAGAGTCAATGTGTCAAGGGGATTTCATGAAGAAAACGCCGACGGCTTGGGACTTTTAGAGAATTTATCAGAAAACTATGCGGTGGGAACAACGTGATTCATCGATTACCCAATCAATTCTAGAGGTCCTTCCTTAGAGTCAAACATAGCCTCTGAAGCTAAGATGGCTACAATTCTCACTGAGTTAGAAACTTTAGAAACCAAAGAACGAGCTCGGCTCAAATCAATCAAGTTTACGCCTCGGGTTGTCATAGCTGTCTTTCTGACCCATGCTTGAGCAATGTCCACTCTTAGGAAGTACTCAATCTCTAGAAACGGATGAATCTTGCATTCCGACATCCGATTAATGATCCATTTTCTCCAACCTATAATCCGGGTTGGAGAAATCATCAATTTTGCATGGAATCGGGGTAATTTCTGGGAAATAAAAATTTCACTCCCTCTTCAAATCAACAATTCCCTAGGGCAACGCAGCTTTTCAGCTTCAAACCAACTTTCCACAACCAAATCGACCATTTCCAAATCGGTTTCCTCATCATCAATCTATAAATCATATTCCTTCAAATGTTGAAAGCGTCTTAATGTTTTGGAAAGGGTTTGGAAGCCTTGATTAAAACCTCTACGGACCACGAACTTGTTGACTCAAACATCTAGCACGATGAACTCCTTTATGCAATCAACGGGACAAATTCTCAACTCCAACACTCAAGCCATAGCTAGATTAGAAACCCGGCTTGGTCAACTAGCTAGCTATAAGTGAGAGAGAGAAAGGATCATTTCGAGTCAACCCGTGACCAATCCAAGGAGCGGGGTCAAGTTCAACTTTTCAAGATCAAGTGAATGCAATCCATTCACAACAATCGAAACCGGTTACTAATCAAGTCCTTGAGCGAGAGAATTACGTTGAATACATGCATCTTGAAGCCAACATTTGAAGAACCCTTTATCAATGAACTTAGATTTTTGGAAAATAGAAAACAACAAGATTTTATTTTTGATGAAATTTTTGTTAATAACGAATCTAAGTTCAAAAGCATACAACCATTAATACCTACCTTCCATTCTTTGCGAACATCACTAAAACCACGAAATTTTTGGAATTTAAGCACATCATTGATTATATCATTTTGAAATTCTTTAAATTTGAGGTAGAATTTTCAATAAGGTAGGATTTAATGTAGAATGTGAGCTTCTCATGTTTCATCTTTTATTCTACATTTTATTTTTTTGTCTCATAATAATAAAAGAATTTATTCTTCTCTCATGTGAGAGTTTCTTGTTCTTTTCAAAAAAAAAAATAAATAAAATAAAAAAAAGCCCATTAGGCCCAACCCACTTTTAAATAAATAAAAATCAAAAAAAAAAATAAAATAAAACCCCAATGGGTTCCCAATAGGTTGGAAGTCAACGAGAAAAAAAAGAAAGAAAAACCGAACTCCCTCTCTCTCAATTCTCTCCAAATCGGTTTTCTTAGTCGATTATCCACTCTAAATTGAAGCTAAAGGGATTAGGGTCCGTTCTACAGCGATATTGCAACAAATTTGCACTCAAATCTCACCAAATCGAAGGTATAAACCCGAAACCCTAACTTCTCAATTTTAAAATTTTCTATCATTTTGGGTGTAATTGGTTGAGATAACTTTGGTGGAATGTTAATAAACAAGTTTTAATCCATTTGAAACAATTTTGTAACAAGAATGGGGAGAAATTCCACCGATCAGTTCGCTTCGATTTACCGATGGTTATTGGCGATTGGCCAATCTTATTAACCGATAATCGTGGCCAACCGACAGTGTCCGTAAACCCGATTTTGCAAATTGAACCCTAAAAACTTGAAAATTCTTGCAAATTTACAACATCATTGACTAATTTAACATCATACTCTTGTCATTCAAGATAATGGCTTACGGAAAGCGACAAGAACTGAGAATCCTCTCTCTCTTTTGCTTCTCTACCGATCCACTTGAGAGAGGATTCAACACAAACAAGCTTTTCGATTTCCACCCCATAATTGAAATTTTCAAAATGGTGGAATTGAGTCCCTTATGGTGAGGAAACTGAACCGCCAACACCACCATAGTCGAGAGTTTATGCCTCGTGGGATAGGTCGGATGAAAACCGACTCATGTTCTTATCGAGGGAATTAGATTACCATCACAGAGACTTATACAAAAGATCTTAAAGCTCCCCAAGCCACCTAGAGGGTGCCCGATTTTGTCGAGAACTTATCTTGAGCTAGAGGTAGGTTAGAGCTTCACTCGAGATGGTGGATTATCTCTTTATTACAAAGACCGAGGGCGGATACTTAACTCGGTCTACTTAAGAAAGAGTTCATTCTTGAACCTCTTCCTTAAATTCGATTTATACCCAAGCTCCTCATATTCCACCATCACCACCGCGACCTCGTCCTCTTGTATTGGATTGCGGTCGGCTT
Source organism: Asparagus setaceus (assembly GCA_012295165.1). NCBI lineage: Eukaryota > Viridiplantae > Streptophyta > Magnoliopsida > Asparagales > Asparagaceae > Asparagus > Asparagus setaceus. The sequence continues at coordinate 29,097,276 of CM022701.1, forward strand.
CAATGTAGGCGGCGTCATATTTAGGATGCTAGGGGTACGCGACTAGTGCTAGAGACTACTTGAGCGGTATGCAGTGAGAAGGTACAACTGGTCTATCCTTTCTTATCACACGGATTTGTGAATCGGGAGGTGTCGGTATATTCTCTGATTCTCTAGTGGCGGTGAGCCTTTGGCTAGCGACACCGTGAAGAAGAGTATTGCCGCCAGAGGAAAGGAGTCCGATGTCGCTACTTCTTCCGTGCACCGGCTTCGGCCGAGCCCATCCGCACCACCTCCTCCACCTCATGATGCACCATCGAGTGGACACCCGAACATTCGGTGATCGCCTTTATACTCTAGAGGCGGGATTCCATCTTTTCCGTGTCCAAGATGATCGGATCATGCTAGGATTGCATCCCGGTGGATTACATCGTTTGACCTTACGAGATCGTCCGGGATCGCACCTCCTCCATTTTATCGACCTCCTTCTCCTCCCCATCCTGGCCGAGGTCCCACCCCACCACCACCACCACCACCAGAGGAGGGAGGATATTGGCGGCGGTGACACAGATGATGAGGACATGGAGGCTCTGAGGCGATGATGGGGATGATGATCGGTGAGGGAGGTTCTTATGTATTTCTTTTTCTAGCATTAGACTTTTATTATGGCATGTACTCATATACTATGATGCTTTGGACTTTATGGTAGTATTTGCCTTGAGGACAATGCAAAGTCTAGGTGTGGGGTATTTTGGAACTAGTAGTCTAATTTTAATTGTATTTCTTTTTCACTTTGCTTTCTTTTTAGTATTTTTTTTTAGTTAGTATTTTAGTATTTTTTTTAATTACTTTTTAGTAATCCCCTTTTGTTTCTTAGTTTGTAGTTTAAAAAAAAAAAAGTCACTTGCCAACTTTATAGAGTTGATTAATAATTGATCTATTTGATAGAATTAAGTATTCTAATCCTTAGTTAGTTCTATACTCAAGTTTACCTTTTATGATAACTCCAAATAAATTTCTCAAGAAATGATTTTCAAAATAGTATACTTCACTTAGGTTTTAACTTAGATTTTTAATTAAAGTAATGAAATTTTTGCATGCCTAACTTAGAGTTGAAAATAATTTTTCAAGTTGTCTTGATCAAATATTGTTGAGAATATATATACATATACACATATATATATTATACTAACTTAACAAAAGAAGAAAAAATTCTCTTAAAATCATTGGTGGTTCTATTTTACTAAGCCTAAGTTGGTGAGTAATTAAGCAGAGGAGTATTTCTATGCTTAATGACCTAAGCCCAATTGGGTTGGGATTCATTGGCCCAAAACTCGCTAAATGGTCACTTAGAAAGCAGATTAAAAGAACAAAACCACCAAGGAATAAAGAGTAAAAAAAAAAAAAATCATACTAACCATGTTTTTGTATATAGTTATATTTGTATATGTTCTTGAAAAATTAAATGGATTAAAAGACTTGAAGTTTGTTAAAACAAAGAGTTAGCATGTTCTTTTCAAAACTTTTAAATTAAATTTTGAGTTAAACTTGGTTTTGTATAACTATAATGGAAGGATTTTTTAAGAAAATTACATTGGAGTTATGATAAAAGCGTTTTCTTGAGTATTAACCAACTTCAATTGGAATGTTTGAAGATATCAAATGAATTAATTATTTTATTAACTTCTTTAAATTTGCAAGTTGACTGAATTTTGTGGGTATATTCATCAGAAACCCTCACGAGACTACAACTTCGTCCACTAGGGTAACCTAGGGGTTTAAAGGCTTGTTGTATCGCTAAATACAACCGCGATTCTGCGAAAGTGAGTTAGGTTTTCTTTTATTTTCTTTGCTAGAGGACTAGCAAAAGCTTAGGTGTGGGGGTATTTGATTAGCACATTTTAAATACATTTTATACCCTTATTACCTATGTTATATGAATAAGCGATATTACTAATAATCATTTTATCTTATTTTGCGGTTAATAAAGAAATAATGAATAAAAGCCCAAATGACTCAAATTCTCTGAATTTCTACCAATATTTGAAGCCCAAATCTGAAGACAAACCAAGGCCCAAGATACCAATTTGATCCAAGAGAAATTCGTGAAGAAAAATCAAGAAAAGACAAATTCGGTTGGGAACCAATCGGTTGACCAACCGGTTGGCTAACCGGTTGGCTAACCGATCGGCCAACCGATCGGTTCCCAAATGCATTTCAGATTAATGGTGGATTTCTCTTCCTTTTGGCTAGGTTTGATCAATGGTTCACATCAACTCCGTTGGGCTATAAATAGGGGTGAAGGTGAGTGTTTTGAGTGTGAAATATTTTGTAAAACTCCATTTGGAGAGGAGGGTTACTCTTAATTGAGGAGACCTTCCAAAATTGTAACTTTGTTACACAATAAATGAAAATTTTCACCTTCAATTTCCTTTCTCTTCTTCTAATCCAAGGACCAAAGGAGGATTAGATTAAGATCGAGGAGTTGTTGGTTTCTATTTTATTTCTTTTCATTTTCTTTCTTGTTCATTTATTGCTTTGTAGCTTAGATTTACTTTCATGCAATGTATTTAATTCTTGTATTTACTTTCTAGAATAGATTTTTCTTTTCTTTAATTCACCTTGAGGCTAGAACCCTCTTGGGAATTACCCTTTTCTAAGTGTGGAGCCAATATTTGTGGGATCCCTAGAGATTGTTTGAAACTAGCTAACAAATCCAACTCACTCTCATTGAGATTGAGATAAGCTAAGTGGATCTACTCTAGATTCCTCATATCTTTAACTAATCCTCCATACTTTACATTCTTGATTTTGCACTTATTTTCTCTCAATCTCATATTCCTCCATGTGCATATAATCTCAAACTTAGTTTTGTTATTATGTGCATATAACCACAACCACATTCCCAACTTTATTTTCTCCTCTTTTGCACATAATCCACAATCCACTCTCTCTTATCTCTCACCACCACTTTCACCATTTTATCACTTTAGTTTTATTTGAATAAACTCCTAATTGTCCAGCATAATTTGAGAACCAAAACTTGAGCAAAACTCTTCCTACTTCCCGTTCCTCGTGGGATCGATAATCTTTTATACTATAACTTGATAAAGGTTGTATACTTGCAACTTAGGAGGTAATCATTTATTTCCCATCATTCATCTTTAACTGGTGGGCTCGCATGAGCTCAAACACTGTTCTGAGATCTTTGACGTGATCTCGCTTGTCCGCGGCTTTTCGACCAAGTCATCAACATAGCACTTTCATTGTTTTCGGAGGTGGTCTGGAAGATCCTCGTCATTGCTTTGAGTGCGTGGCGCGGTGTTCTTTAAGCCAAACGGCATGACCGTATAGCAATATATGCCGAGGGGCGTTCTGAATGCTGTATGTTTGGCGTCATCGGGGTGCATCTTGATCTGGTTGTAACCTGAAAAGCCATCCATGAAAGACATTCTTCGAACCGCATGTGTTGTCAACTATGGCGTCGATGATGGAAGAAATCATCCTTTGGGAAAGCGGCATTTAGGTCTCTGTCGACCTGAGACCCTTATCGACCGTTTTTCTTCATGGTGGGATGATATTTGCCACCCAATCCGGTGTTGAATTTCCTTGATGAATCGATTCTATCAATTTCTTCACTTCATCAAATTTGCAAGTTGATCAATTTTGTGGGTATATTCATCAGAAACCCTCACGACTACAACTCGCCCACTAGGGTAACCTAGGGTTTAAAGGCTTGTTGTATGCTTAAATACAACCGCCATTCCTCGCGAAAGTGAGTTAGGTTTTCTTTTATTTTCTTTGCTAGAGGACTAGCAAAAGCTTAGGTGTGGGGTATTTGATTAGCACATTTTAAATACATTTTATACCCTTATTACCTATGTTATATGAATAAGCGATATTACTAATAATCATTTTTATCTTATTTTGCGAGGTTAATAAAGAAATAATGAATAAAAGCCCAAATGACTCAAATTCTCTGAATTTCTACCAATATTTGAAGCCCAAATCTGAAGACAAACCAAGGCCCAAGATACCAATTTGATCCAAGAGAAATTCGTGAAGAAAAATCAAGAAAAGACAAATTCGGTTGGGAACCAATCGGTTGACCAACCGGTTGGCCAACCGGTTGGCTAACCGGTTGGCTAACCGATCGGCCAACCGATCGGTTCCCAACAGATTTCAGATTAATGGTGGATTTCTCTTCCTTTTTGGCTAGGTTTGATCCAATGGTTCACATCAACTCCGTTGGGCTATAAATAGGGGTGAAGGCTGAGTGTTTTGAGTGTGAAATATTTTGTAAAAACTCCATTTGGAGAGGAGGGTTACTCTTAATTGAGGAGACCTTCCAAAATTGTAACTTTGTTACACAATAAATGAAAATTTTCACCCTTCAATTTCCTTTCTCTTCTTCTAATCCAAGGACCAAAGGAGGATTAGATTAAGATCGAGTTGTTGGTTTCTATTTTATTTCTTTTCATTTTCTTTCTTGTTCATTTATTGCTTTGTAGCTTAGATTTACTTTCTTGCAATTTAATTTCATGCAATTTACTTTCATGCAATTTACTTTCATGCAATGTATTTAATTCTTGTATTTACTTTCTAGAATAGATTTTTCTTTTCTTTAATTCACCTTGAGGCTAGAACCCTCTTGGGAATTACCCTTTTCTAAGTGTGGAGCCAATATTTGTGGGATCCCTAGAGATTGTTTGAAACTAGCTAACAAATCCAACTCACTCTCATTGAGATTGAGATAAGCTAAGTGGATCTACTCTAGATTCCTCATATCTTTAACTAATCCTCCATACTTTACATTCTTGATTTTGCACTTATCCTTGTTTTTCATTTGTTTGTTATTTTCCTTTATTCTTGATTTTGATTTTCCTTTACTCTCTCCTCTCTCTCAATCTTGCTTTCTTTTATTTTGCACTTATTTTCTCTCAATCTCATATTCCTCCATGTGCATATAATCTCAAACTTAGTTTTGTTATTATGTGCATATAACCACAACCACATTCCCAACTTTATTTTCTCCTCTTTTGCACATAATCCACAATCCACTCTCTTATCTCTCACCACCACTTTCACCATTTTATCACTTTAGTTTTATTTGAATAAACTCCTAATTGTCCAGCATAATTTGAGAACCAAAACTTGAGCAAAACTCTTCCTACTTCCGTTCCTCGTGGGATCGATAATCTTTTATACTATAACTTGATAAAGGTTGTATACTTGCAACTTAGGAGGTAATCATTTATTTCCCATCATTCATCTTTAAGCGGTGGGCTCGCATGAGCTCAAACAACGATGCGAGATCTTTGGCGTGATCTCGCTTGTCCGCGGCTTTTCGACCAAGTCATCAACATAGCACTCATTTGTTTTCGGTGGTCTGGAAGATCCTCGTCATTGCTTTCGGTGATGCGTGGCGGTGTTCTTTAAGCCAAGCGGCATGACCGTATAGCAATATATCGCGTTCGAATCTTTGTATGTTTGGCGTCATCGGGGTGCATCTTGATGCGGTTGTAACACGAAAAGCCATCCATGAAAGACATTCTTCGAACCGCATGTGTTGTCAACTATGGCGTCGGTGATGGAAGAGGAAATCATCCTTTGGGAAGCGGCATTTAGGTCTCATGTCGACCTGAGACCCTTATCGACCGTTTTCTTCATGGTGGGATGATATTTGCCACCCAATCCGGTGTTGAATTTCCTTGATGAATCCGATTCTATCAATTTCTTCACTTCATCAACAATGCGCTGCGGGATGCGTGGATGAAACCGTCTTTGTGGTTGCTTGGCGGGTTTGACATCCACTTTAATGTTAAGGCGATGTGTGCATACATTAGGGTCAAGTCTGGCATGTCTTCGTAGCTCAGCGAAGGCGTCGATATATTCACGATAAGGGCAATCAACTCTTCCTTTTCTTAGAGGGAAGGCAGCGATATTTATGAGCTTAGGGTGCTCTTAGTCACCCATATTGACTTGAACTACCTCGTCCTTAGTGGGCGGTTCTCTTTGTTCGAATCTATCCCTGAACTGCTCTTTTAGTTGATGAACCCATAGGTCTTCCCATGTTGGCATATCTTCATCATCCTCAAAAGTGGCGGTGTGATTGTCATATTCGACATTAAACCTTTGAACATTTCACCGATGCTAACATGAATCCCATCTTTGTCGAGTCGGATGAATGTCCATCTCCCGACTTGGGGGGATTGATTGTTGACTAGCCAACAACACTCGTCTTCCGAAGAGGATGTGTATCCTAGTCCTCTTCTGAATGCGTAATAATCATCCGGTTTCCCTTTCGGAACGTAGACGGCTTTAGGCGGGACTCGAGGACCTCTTCCAAAACAGAGACCTTCTCCTTGTGCCAAGTCGTATCCCCACTTCTTCATGATATCCAGTGTTTCCGGACTATATCTGAACTTGTGGAATATAGGCCCGTCATCGTTTATGTCTTCCTCCAAGAAGTGACTGTGCAATGGAACTGCGTCACCTCTTCCGTAGACTAAGTATTTTTCACCACTTGATTTTCCTGGGATGACGATTGTCGTTCCGAAGAAATCTCGGAACTGCTTCTGTGCAATGCAAGATGACCGAATTGGCAAGTGTAGGCGTGATCACTATATAACCTGTTATCACATCGATCAAAGACAAAGGATACTCTAAATCATTTTTATTAATTAAATTGACAAGTTGCCAATTACAACCTTCATTCGGCGATTCTCCATCGTCAAGATTGATTCTGGCGGGTACAATGTTATTAATAACAAAACCACCATCGTAATCAAGCGGCCGGTATCGGCTTCTTGTCAGTGCCTTGGTAGATGGTTGATGTCGGATTCATTCAGTAAAGGAGGGAGTCCGTGAAATAATTCTCCATTCCTTTAAGCGGTACGCTTATCGTGACCACCGTCTTAACCGTTATTTGTATCTACATATTTTAGACGATGAAGAGTGGAGGGACTATAGCGTTCTTGTGGATCCAAGGCCGACCAACAATAGGTTATAGGAAGTCTGCATCGATCACATAGCAAGTGACTTGGACTTCAAGTCCCCATCACGGAACTTAATCAGGATTTTACCAAGTGGCGGGTCCCAGGTGTTAAATCCATAAATTATTATACTGTGGGCCTAATTCTTGGCGGGAATGCGGTACGTACATTAATCGCGGGGCATGATACTCCTGTGGAACCGGATCAACTTGGATCGATTAACTTCCACGAGGCGATATACCTGTGAAGTACGGTGGCCTATCATGCTTGAGTTCTTCGTATATCCTCCTTCGTAAAGCGTCGAGGAAAGTGCTTGGTTGCCAAGTTGCCTTGTTGTCAATTCTTCGGTCGGCTTAATCGGCGAGAACACTTGAATCGGCTAGAGCCTCTTGTAAAGCTTCGGGTTTCTTTCGACAATCGGAGTAACTTCGTAGAAGTTATTCTAGCGGGATGTTTGCCAATTGGGCCATGACATCGGCGGTATGGAGGCTTCGATGTTCGGTCTATCCCTCTGTCGGGCGATTGAATCGGGGCTGCCGGAGTTGACTTTCACGGACTGGGGCATTTCTCCTTTGCTTGGCTACTTTTTCTTTAGCTGTCTGCTGTTGTACTTTCTCTGCACGAGTGAGAGGAGCCGTGGCCACCCCCAACTCCGACAGCGTCTTCGCGTTTGGATTTGGAGTCTCCGGATACTTGTAGCTGTATTTGTGTCCACTCCTTGTGGCAAAGACTTCATGCTCTTCTTGAAGCGGAAAGTCGCCACTTCTTCATCGTCCTTCTCGGAATTCTTTGAAGCGGCATGGCATAGTTGCCTTTTCCTTGGACTTCTTTTTGGCCAAAGAGGTAGTCCACTGATCGTCTTCCAGCAAGTCAGGGTGGACCCAAAGGATTTCTCCGTTTGCTGTCGTGTGCGGTATGAGCCCCTTCTCCGTTGCCGTGAGGATCCTCATTCACCATCTTCATTCCTACCTTCACAAGCTGGCGTCGGTTGAAACCAATCCAAAGGCTGATTGAAGCTTATAGAGGCGCATTTGCTCCCACCTTCTTCTCTTTAGGGTTTTGGAGTAATGACTCAACATCGATCAAGGCTTGAATCTTGTCCTTGAGATGGTAGCGAGCGTTGTAGGATGATGTACCGCCACAGTATTAGTAGCGATACTTAGGATCGTAACCTTATTTGCCTCCTCTTGGTTCACAATTGGGGCAAGCTGGATCTTATTGTTCTCGAAGGTATTTGAAGATGCGGAACCTCCTCGTCTTTGAGCGAGTAAGTCTTGGGAAACCTCGAGCGGAAGGTTTCGATTTTGAGTTTGTTGGCCATTGAGGCTGCGATTGCTATGGTGCATATTTTTCGCATTCTTTGTTGTGGTTGCGGTTCGAGCGTTTGATTGGCGTCTGATTTTCTTTGGTGCCTTACCTCTACCGTGGCACAAAATTACGTTTGTTAGGTGTTTGTTGCCGGTGGCCTCTTTACGCTTTCTTCCTCTTAAGGAACCTTTCGGCTTGCTCTCCACGAACCTTCAAGTCCTTCCACGTTATAGATGGTGCTGTCCCCATTGCTTCAAGCACATCCAAGGACAGATTATTGTGGCGGGTTTGGAGAATAAATTCCTCCGTGATGGGATCGACAATTCATTGCTTTGTTACGGAATCTTTTGATGAAGGTCTCTTGTTTCTCCATCCTTTTGCTTCTCATCGAGCAATGTCGATCGATACCGGTATCGTCGTGAAAAGTGGTGAGGAAGCTAGACTCCATGTCGTCCCGGTTGTGAATGCTCACGGCGAGGCGGTACCAATCGAGCGCAGCGAAGGTACCAATAAATGGCCAGAACCATTAGGGGCTCATTTGGGATATTACCCCAAGTGGGACGTGAAGTATATCAGGTGTTGAGTTGGTGAACCCTTCCCGTTAAACGGCGTGAAGTTTATTAAGTTAAACTTTGCCGGGTATGGGATTGATTCCCACTCTCTAGGATATGGGCAAGTGATACCGGTTTTCTTCACCTCTTGAGCGGAAATCAAAGAGTTGATTTTGCTCTCGAGGTCTCTCATCTTTTCGCTCTCATGGGCAACAGTATTACCCCTAGCATTTTTCGGTTCACCCCAGTATTTTGCACGTTATGGGGGTGATTGGCGTTACGCTGTTCGCCTTCATCCGTGTCGCTATCTGTTTGATCAACGTCGATGCAACCACTCGGTTCACCTTGGTTTTTCGTCAAGGCTTGGATCTGTTGATTGTGGAGCTCCGTCATCTATTGCATGGCCATATCCATATCCAGTTTGAAGTTCTCCCTCTGCTTGGTTAAGGCTTCATCTAGCATCTTGGCCATTTGGTCCGCACTAATCATGAACGCCTCTTGGGGTTGTCCCTCACTAGAAACTGTATTGTCGGATGCCATTGCCGACCCAGCGTCTGATACTTCATCCTCTGAAGGTAGCCCTTTCAAGAGCTTGTCATAATTGGACCGTCGAATAGTCCCGGACCGCAAACGAGTTAACCGTTGCGATGCGTTAGGAATAGGCCGCGACGATGATTCCTTGCCGGTCATATTGTTAGTGACCTCTGGCAACTCATTGGCTCGAGGTGCTGATCTTCTGCGGAATCGCCTTGACCTAGGTCTTGGCATTTACGTGGTGAGTCTCTAGAAGGCGATACCCATACGGAGCTTCTTGACAACAATTACACTCAGAAACCTTGTTTTGATAAGCTTGGAGCATAAGCATGGCTGTGTTGGCTTGGGGAACCTCTTGAGATTTCTTAGTACCTCGATGCGGTAGTATAACTTCGTCGGCATGAGTGCGGGCGATCTTCCGTATGTCGGCCGCGATCTCGGGTATAACGCTCTCATCGTCGGATAAGCGTCTCCTTCGAGCGGATTGTTTAAGTAAAAGCTGCGAAAGTAACCCGCCTTGACTTTTGTCGGTGTGAGCGTGAAGTCTCGGCGGACTCTCGAACTTTGACTTCGATGCGGTATCGCGGTGTAGGAATCTCCTTGTCTTTGTGGGTGCGACCCTATATTAGGAGTGACCAGCGATCCTTTAGCGGACCAGGCGATCCTTGATGGTAAGCCTGGCGGTCGTGGCGAGTTGGCCGCGAAAGTTTGGATGTAGACAGGAGGTAATTTGGCGTCGATACAACTTTGTTGAGGTGCTCACAATTTACGATTTGAGCACGGGGCGAAGTTGGCTTTGTTGGCGGGCTGGGCTTGGATGCGGGTTAAATGGAGTTGAAGCGTCGGCGGACTTGGGCTTCAAACTAGCCGACTTGTTGGCGACTTCTTGGCGCCTCCTTCTTCAACTTCGGGGGCTTGTTGCACCAAAGCCCTTGCTTGTGCGAGGCGGCGCTTCGGATCACGCTCTGAAGTGTGGAGCGGTTTCGTTTGGCTTCGGACCCATTCATTTGTCGCCCGGCTGTAGAAGTCGGCTCACGACCTCGAACTTCAATCTACGAGTTAACACGGATCTTAGATCCGCCTCATAGCGAACTCCATCCATTGATTCTTTTGCACAGGCGGTTTGTTTTGCCGGCGTTGGCGTCGCCTCGGCGGGCTCTCTTAGAGAGTCACGGCGCCATTGGCGGGAACTACCTCTGAGGAGATAGAGGTTCGAAAATTTGGCGCTTTGCGGTAGAAACCACCGTTGTCTGCGGTCTTGGCGGTGGATTTTCGCCTCTGCATCACGAGGCGATTGGGTCTTCCTTGCGGCGGAGACCATCTTGGACTTCGGGGCGGATGCGGGCGAGGAAGAGGTACTCCTCGTACTTCTTTTGGTCGAACTCGAACTCGACCTCTTCTATCACCGGGATCTGAATCCGCGGTTGCGACACGACGGCTTCTTTATCGAAGCCGTTGGCTCCCACTGTGGTCGCCAGCTTGTTCGCGGTAAAAGTAGACTTTGTATTCATTGCTCTGTTGAACTTGCTTACAGCTTCTTTAGCCTATAACAAAATTCAAACAAAAGAAAAATTGCCTTTTATTTAAGGCGTACAATGAAAGCAAAAGATTACAACTTCTTCCTGAGTGAACAAACGCTCGGATCTCTATTATACGGGATCCTCGCTTGTGTGGGTTCTTCGCCTGTGCCGGGGATCTTATCCGTGGATGACCGCGCAATTCGATCAGTGGAAACAGGGTTACGGAACTTCTGAGCGTCGCGGGGGCTCGTTTCCGCGAAGAAGCGAAGCGCTAAGGGATCACACTCCGCGAAGGAGAGGATCGCCGGGGATCACACTCCGCGAAGGAGAGGATCGCCGGGGCGGGTGAGATCTACTAGGAAAAATCCTGGCTATTACGTAGCCGACCGAATTTGCTTACCTGTTGTTGAAGATCGGCGTAGATCGAACTTGTGATCGCCGGTGCTTTCGGAGCGGTCGCGGCGGCGGCTCGTAGATCTCGCGAGAATTCTTCAAAAATCAGCAAATACCAGCCCAAAGCCCTTCCAAACTCTCCGCCAAATCCCCCTGAACCGAGGAAGACCCCCCCTATTTATAGGATCGGGGGGGTGTGTCGACCACAAGTGGCTCGGCCACTTGGCGAAGTAACTTCGATCCGCGTGGCCTCGGTTTGCCGTTTTCACCGTTTCGCCGTTTGCTCTCGATCTTCCGGGCTTAAGTCCTGCCTATTCTGCCTCTTGGTCTTCCCCGGACTTAGATTTAGTTTCGGGACTAACTCTCGATTTTTTCACGGTTCCTCAGTTCTGAAATCCGATCGTCTGTTCAAGTCGGTTTAAGCCCGTGCTTGTGGCTGTGGAGTTTCTTGCGTCGGGTTCGTGTCTCAACGATTCGACGTCCGTATTATCCGATGGGTTGTCATTCGCCGACTTCCCATCACGAGTTGGTTTCGGGGATTTTATAAGTATTTTTCAACGCCTACAATTGATAATCCATTCATCTGGACTATAGCTTTCCAATATTCTGAATCTTGGATTAGACAAGCGCAATTTTTTGTTTCTTCTTGGTCCGAAGACTCAGAGGATTTAGAAGATATTTCTTCTGACTCAGTATCACTATTTATTAATACTTTTACAAAGTATGTTTAAGACCTTCATCAGCTATTTCATTTAGCTTCTTTTTTGTATAACATTTGCTAGCATAGTGGCCTATACGACCGCATTTAAAACATTTAATTTCATCAAGATATTTTCTCACCTTTTACCTTTTAAGCTCCTTATTTTGATACTTTTTATTGTGATCTTTCTTTTCTTGAAGAATTTCTTCTTTTTAAAGGCTTTTCAACATCTTTTTCTTTTCTTGAAGAATTTCTTCTTTTTAAAGGCTTTTCAACATCTTTTTCTTTTCTTGAAGAATTTCTTCTTTTTAAAAGGCTTTTCAACATCTTTTTCTTTTCTTGAAGAATTTCTTCTTTTTAAAGGCTTTTCAACATCTTTTTCTTTTCTTGAAGAATTTCTTCTTTTTAAAAGGCTTTTCAACATCTTTTTCTTTTCTTGAAGAATTTCTTCTTTTTAAAAGGCTTTTCAACATCTTTTTCTTTTCTTGAAGAATTTCTTCTTTTTAAAAGGCTTTTCAACATCTTTTTCTTTTCTTGAAGAATTTCTTCTTTTTAAAAGGCTTTTCAACATCTTTTTCTTTTCTTGAAGAATTTCTTCTTTTTAAAGGCTTTTCAACATCTTTTTCTTTTCTTGAAGAATTTCTTCTTTTTAAAAGGCTTTTCAACATCTTTTTCTTTTCTTGAAGAATTTCTTCTTTTTAAAAGGCTTTTCAACATCTTTTTCTTTTCTTGAAGAATTTCTTCTTTTTAAAAGGCTTTTCAACATCTTTTTCTTTTCTTGAAGAATTTCTTCTTTTTAAAAGGCTTTTCAACATCTTTTTCTTTTCTTGAAGAATTTCTTCTTTTTAAAAGGCTTTTCAACATCTTTTTCTTTTCTTGAAGAATTTCTTCTTTTTAAAAGGCTTTTCAACATCTTTTTCTTTTCTTGAAGAATTTCTTCTTTTTAAAAGGCTTTTCAACATCTTTTTCTTTTCTTGAAGAATTTCTTCTTTTTAAAAGGCTTTTCAACATCTTTTTCTTTTCTTGAAGAATTTCTTCTTTTTAAAAGGCTTTTCAACATCTTTTTCTTTTCTTGAAGAATTTCTTCTTTTTAAAAGGCTTTTCAACATCTTTTTCTTTTCTTGAAGAATTTCTTCTTTTTAAAGGCTTTTCAACATCTTTTTCTTTTCTTGAAGAATTTCTTCTTTTTAAAGGCTTTTCAACATCTTTTTCTTTTCTTGAAGAATTTCTTCTTTTTAAAGGCTTTTCAACATCTTTTTCTTTTCTTGAAGAATTTCTTCTTTTTAAAAGGCTTTTCAACATCTTTTTCTTTTCTTGAAGAATTTCTTCTTTTTAAAGGCTTTTCAACATCTTTTTCTTTTCTTGAAGAATTTCTTCTTTTTAAAAGGCTTTTCAACATCTTTTTCTTTTCTTGAAGAATTTCTTCTTTTTAAAAGGCTTTTCAACATCTTTTTCTTTTCTTGAAGAATTTCTTCTTTTTAAAAGGCTTTTCAACATCTTTTTCTTTTCTTGAAGAATTTCTTCTTTTTAAAGGCTTTTCAACATCTTTTTCTTTTCTTGAAGAATTTCTTCTTTTTAAAGGCTTTTCAACATCTTTTTCTTTTCTTGAAGAATTTCTTCTTTTTAAAAGGCTTTTCAACATCTTTTTCTTTTCTTGAAGAATTTCTTCTTTTTAAAGGCTTTTCAACATCTTTTTCTTTTCTTGAAGAATTTCTTCTTTTTAAAGGCTTTTCAACATCTTTTTCTTTTCTTGAAGAATTTCTTCTTTTTAAAGGCTTTTCAACATCTTTTTCTTTTCTTGAAGAATTTCTTCTTTTTAAAGGCTTTTCAACATCTTTTTCTTTTCTTGAAGAATTTCTTCTTTTTAAAGGCTTTTCAACATCTTTTTCTTTTCTTGAAGAATTTCTTCTTTTTAAAAGGCTTTTCAACATCTTTTTCTTTTCTTGAAGAATTTCTTCTTTTTAAAAGGCTTTTCAACATCTTTTTCTTTTCTTGAAGAATTTCTTCTTTTTAAAAGGCTTTTCAACATCTTTTTCTTTTCTTGAAGAATTTCTTCTTTTTAAAAGGCTTTTCAACATCTTTTTCTTTTCTTGAAGAATTTCTTCTTTTTAAAAGGCTTTTCAACATCTTTTTCTTTTCTTGAAGAATTTCTTCTTTTTAAAGGCTTTTCAACATCTTTTTCTTTTCTTGAAGAATTTCTTCTTTTTAAAAGGCTTTTCAACATCTTTTTCTTTTCTTGAAGAATTTCTTCTTTTTAAAGGCTTTTCAACATCTTTTTCTTTTCTTGAAGAATTTCTTCTTTTTAAAAGGCTTTTCAACATCTTTTTCTTTTCTTGAAGAATTTCTTCTTTTTAAAGGCTTTTCAACATCTTTTTCTTTTCTTGAAGAATTTCTTCTTTTTAAAAGGCTTTTCAACATCTTTTTCTTTTCTTGAAGAATTTCTTCTTTTTAAAGGCTTTTCAACATCTTTTTCTTTTCTTGAAGAATTTCTTCTTTTTAAAAGGCTTTTCAACATCTTTTTCTTTTCTTAATAAATTGATCTTCTATGGCTAAAAGCTGGTTAGGAGATAATTCTCCTTCGAAGAATTTACTTAGTCTTCTTCTATATTAGAAGAACTTTCAATTTACAAGGTTGAAGGTAGCTGTAGGGTAAGAAGCTTAGCTTCCTTCATCTTCTTAATTATTACTTCAACTATCTCTGTAGTAATTACGGGGTCTCTTTTAAACCCTAAAACCTCTATTGGAGGTTTAATGCGTAACTTGCTCAATATAATTGAGTGATATTTTTGCTTATCCATGGATTTCAAATGAGGGATATTCCCACTTAATTTTTCTATTAATTTTCCAATAGCATCTTCTATTCTAATTAGTTGTTTTCAACAATTTGAAGATGAGCATTGGTATAATTATTTTGTCTAATAATATCATTTAACTCTTTGAGAGTTTCTTAGTGAGAATTATTAGGCTTTATAAAGCATTTGTCTCTAAATTATGAGTAGAAACTCCTAATAATTTTAGAGGATCTATAGGTGGATAAACCAACCTTACAATTGCATTAGTACTAGTTTTCCATTGTTTAAAATATTCTTCTAGTACTCCAATTTGTAATTCTCGTTGAG